>CM066328.1:425655497-426234628 GCA_033807585.1 Hydrophis major
ATAGAACAAAATGTGGAATAAACCACTGTCCCAAAACGGTGGCTGTAGGCGGAATATCCAGGAAAGCAATTGACACAGTTGAAGTGGACATGATAAGCAGTGTGGCGTTCAGTAAAATCAACGCTAGTCAATGAAAAGAACAATTTTGATCTTGCTGCTGAACCTTTATTTTATTTTTTATTTTTTCTAGGTCCTCCAAGCCAAGCAATGTGGGCATTAGGAGATAAAATCGCCTCTTCTATTGTGGCACAAACTGCGGGTATCCCTACCCTTCCGTGGAGTGGCAATGGTAAGACGTGTTCAAGGTCATGGGGATTTGGACCAAATTCCTTCATATGTTTAAAATAAACCCTGAGAAATAATACGGGATAATAAGCAGATTTGACCCTGGGAAATTTTTTGGTCCTTTCTCAGCTTGGTGGTTTTCTAGCAAATGTTTAATCCTGAACTAGGTAACATCATCAGTGCTAGAGGGAAGGGGACGAGGAAAATTTAGAAAGTGATAAAAAAACCCAAACTCCAAAACTAAAAAAGGATTAATTCCAGCTCCCTTCCATAGATACAGGTAGTCCTCAACTTAAAACCACAATTGAGCCCAACATTTCTGTTGTTAAGTGAGTTTTGCCCCATTTTACGACCTTTCTTGCTACAGTTGTTAATAGTTGCAGTTGCTAAGTTAGTAGCCCAGTTGTTAAGCGAATCTGGCTTCCTCATCGATTTTGCTTCAGAGAAGGTCGCAAAAAGTGATCACCTGAACTCAGGACACAGCAACGGTCATAAATATGAACCAGATGCCAACCATCTGAATTTTAATCACATGATCATGGGAATGCTGCAAAAGTTGTATCTGTGAAAAACAGTCATAAGTCACACTTTTTCAATGCCATTGTAACTTTGAATGGTCATTAAACAAACTGTTGTAAGTTGAGGACTACCTGTAAAATTATATAACAAAACACATGCTTGTTTTACTTTCACAAAAGCAAGACGATAGAAAACTGCAATTTATACAGATGCAAATATTAAACAATCAAATAATAATTGCAACAGTGCTATTATATATGATATCGTAATCTCTTAATTTGAAAGGTTTTTAAGGCGAGATTAGAGAACCATTTGTCTAAAATGGTATAGGGCAGTGGTGGCTAACTTTTGGGGGGTCCTGTACCCAAAACTTTGTGTGTGCTTGTGCGCGCACGCTCACATGCCAGCACCCAGAAGGCAATGCATGCCCCCCACACTCCTTGCGCATAGGCGTGCAATTCGCACCCCGTCGCAGCTCCCCCTTTACCCACACTGCGCCTCACAGCTGATTTTTGGCCTCCCAGAGGCTTGAAAAAAGCCTCTGCAGGCTTTGCAGGATGAATAATAGTCCCGTTTCATCTCTTCCTGTAAAACCGGAAGTGACCACATGGGCCTATTATTCATCCTGCAAAGCCTGCAGAGACTTTGCAGGATGAATAATAGTCCCATTTCATCTCTTCCTGTAAAACCGGAAGTGAGCACACGGGCCTATTATTCGTCCTGCAAAGCCTACAGAGGCTTTTTTCAAGCCTCTGGGAGGCCAAAAAAGGTCTCACACCAGCTGCAAATCAGCTGTGAGGCGTGCGCATGCGCAGTGAGGTAAGTTTGCCTGCGGCTCGCTTGCTGGCCATAGGTTTGCCATCACGGGCATAGGGCTTCCTGTTTGAGCAGGGGTTGGACTAGAAAACCTCCAAGGTCCCTTCCAATTCTGTTATCCCATGGACAGTCTTTAGTTGGGTATGGTATATTCTCATCAGGAAGATGAGAGTCATTTCTGGAAATCTAGCCCAAGCCTAGAAAAAGAAGCTTTGCAATGTCAGGAGATCTGGGGCGTACTGCTGAGAGCAAACCTCACTCCCTTGTAGCACTGATGATGTTACCTAGTTTGGTAATGAAACGTCCGCAAGGAAACCACCAAGCTCAGAGAGCACCAAGGACCCCATAGTTCAATCCTGAGCTACAAATATTCTCTTCTATCAAGATTTGATCCTGCTTAACATTTCAAGATCGGCTCAATTTGGCTGGATGGTAGCCCTTAGAAATCGCTTCTATTCAAGGCAACAGGATTCGGCGATATGGATTTTGGTTCAGTCTAGACTTCTGGGCTATGAAGAGTTGGCTCTTTTTCTGCCTGGGGAGAAAATTCTCCAACCGTGGATGTAACCCATTTTCCCCTGCCCTTTCTTTTCCTTTTTTTTTTTTTTTAAAATAAAATAAATTAGTTTTGACTCACAGCCAGACAAATGACTCCATAAAGTTCAAATGCTGCTGATGAAATTTATATCCAGATATGAACTCATGCCAGGTGGTGGCTTTTGAAATCTGGAGACCTGATTTTGCAACTAATTAGGAAAGAATTGAACAGGGTGAGGAGGTTCATTGCAGCCCCTTTCTGGCATGCAATAGCATTTAGAAATGGTTTAGAGGAGGCTGGGGAGAAAAGGGCTATCTGGAGTGAATTGCATTGACTGGCTAAGGAGAGAATTTTCCTGCAACTTGAAATGGAGTATTTAGCTTCAGGTTCCTCTTCCCCTTTTTAAATGCAGGTAGTCCTCGACTTACGGCCACAATTGAGCTCAAAATGTCTGTTACTAAGCGAAACATTTTGTTAAGTGAGTTTTGCCCCATTGCACAACCTTTCTTGTCATAGTAATTAAGTGAAAGATTGCAATTGTTAAGTGAGTAACACACTGGGTAAATAAATCCGGCTTCCCCATTGACTTGGCTCAGTAGAAGGTCGCAAAAGGAGATCACATGACCTCGGGATATTGCAACTGTCATAAACGTTAGTTGGTTGCCAAGCGTCTGGATTTTGATTACATGACCATGGGGAATCCCTGCAATGGTCGTAAGTGTGAAAAATGGTCACAGGTCACTTCGTTCAGTGACATAGCAATAGCCATAGCAGTTAAACTTATATACTCCTTTACAGTGCTTTACAGCCAGTTCTAAGCGGTTTATACAGTCAGCATCTTTCCTCCAACAAGTTTGGATCCTCATTTTACCGATCTAGGAAGGATGGAAGGCTGAGTCAACCTTGAGCCAGTCAGGATCAAACTCCTAGCAGTTAGACTGCAGTAGTTAGAATGCACTTATATACCACTTTATAGTGCTTTACAGCCCTCTCTAAGCTGTTTATAGAGTCAACCATATTGCCCCCAACAAATTTGGATTCTCATTTTAGCCACCTCGGAAGGACGGAAGGCTGAGTCAACCTTGAGCCAGTCAGGATCAAACTCCTAGCAGTTAGACTGCAGTAGTTAGAATGCACTTATATGCCACTTTATAGTGCTTTACAGCCCTCTCTAAGCTGTTTATAGAGTCAACCATATTGCCCCCAACAAATTTGGATTCTCATTTTAGCCACCTCGGAAGGACGGAAGGCTGAGTCAACCTTGAGCCTGGTGAGATTTGAATTGCAAAAATTGCAGTCAGCCAGCAGTCAGCAGAAGTAGCCTGCAGTGCTGCACTCTAACCACTGGGCCACTGCAGCTCCTTTATCACTTTGAATGGTCACTAAACAAACAGTTGTAAATTGAAGACTACCTGTATTGCCAATTCAGTCAGGATGGTCCTTCCTTACCCAAATAGCTGATCAGAAAGTCCTTTTTACCCAATGTAGATAAAACATGTTATCAGTTTAAATGTCCTAGCTGTGATTGGGTAATAGGTTTGTGTGTCATTACTCACAGGAGAAAAACCACTTAGGAAATGTTCCTTTAAAGAAGAATATTTGTAGCTCAGGGTTGAAATGAGGGGGTCCTTGGTGCTCTCTGAGCTTGGGTGTTTTCTTGCAGACATTTTATTGCCAGACTAGGTAATATCATGTAATGTGGGATTCACTCTCAGTTTAGAATAGAATAACAGACTTGGAAGGGACCGTGGAGGTCTTCTAGTCCAACCCTTTGCCTAGGCAGGAAACCTTAAACCACTACCGACAAATGGCTATCCAACATCTTTTTAAAAACTTCCAGTGTTGGAGAACTCGCAACTTCTGGTGGCAAGTTGTTCCACTGGTTAATTGTTCTCACTCTCAGGAAATTTCTCCTCATTTCCAAGTTGCTTCTCTCCTTGATGAGTTTCCTTCCCTTGCTTCTTGTCCTGCCTTTGGGGGGGGGGGGCTTTGGAGAATAGCTTGACTCCCTGTCAGGCTACAGAACTTTTCTCATTCACTCAGTTAGAATGAACGTCTGAAAACGTATCCAAAGGAATCCTTTATTGAGATGAGACAATTCATGAAGGAGCTCAAAGCAGCGTCTGAGGTCTCTCAGGCATACAGGGATACATAAGGGAGTTTAGAACCCCTCCTCTTATCTCGATGTGTATTTCGTGAAACAAAAGCCAGTATGTTAATTCCTCCCCACCCCTTTTGTAAGGAAGGATCTTTTTCACAGTTTCCCAGGGCATACCTAATTCCCATCCCCCACACTTTTTAGAACGAACTTTTCCAGAGATTCCCAGGACACATCTCACTGTGGAATTTTTATGATCTCCTCATCTCCTGGCTGTGCCTCTCAGAGGTGATAGGTTCTGGCCATCTGGCTTTTCTCCCTCCATTGTATCGTGAGCGGGTTATACAAATTCGATCTAAGATGAAATATATTCAGGTTACGTCAAGAAAGGATTTCTTTTATCAGCCTCTCCCTCCCCTTTTCTTCTTCCACTGAAGAAATGACAGACACACGGATCTGACACTTCCTCTTGTTTGTGGCAGCCCCTGAGATACTGGAACACTGCTATCATGTCTCCCTTAGTCCTTCTTTTCATTCGACTAGACCAGGGGTGTCCAACCTTGGCAACTTTAAGACTTGTGGACTTCAACTCCCAGAATTCCTCAGCCAGCTTTGTTGGCTGAGGAATTCTGGGAGTTGAAGTCCACAAGTCTTAAAGTTGCCAAGGTTGGACACCCTTAGTTTAAATATTTAAAATAAGGAAAACCTGAGGGGTTTGGGGTAAGTTATAAAACAGAAGTCCACACATCTTAAAGTTGCCAAATTTGGAGACCCCTGTTATAGATCTTTCAGGACCAGGAACTGGGTACAGCCTCCAGGATGGAAGAGGACTGAAAGGTAGTCTGGTGATATTCTCCAGTTTATTCTCAGACTTGATTGCCTTTTTTAAAAAATCTTCAGAAATATGGTTGTTGCTCTGAAAGAACTGTCCATTCGAGGCGACTTCAGAACCACCATAGTTACCAATCCACATTTTCCCCCAATCCTCTACATTTATATTGTGACCCATGTATTTTGCCCAGGTAATCATTGACCCCTTAAATTTGAAAGGTTTAAGTCAGGGGTGTCCAACCTTGGCAACTTTAAGACTTGTGGACTTCAACTCCCAGAATTCCTCAGCCAGCTGGCTGAGGACTTCTGGGAATTGAAGTCCACAAGTCTTAAAGTTGCAAGGTTAGACAGCCCTGGACTAGACATACCCAGTTTATCTTCTAGAACAGGGGTCTCCAACCTTGGCTCCTGGAAGCCTGGCGGACTTCAACTCCCAGAATTCCACAGCCAGCTTTGCAAATTCTGGGAGTTGAAGTCCGCCAGGCTTCCAGGAGCCAAGGTTGGAGACCCCTGTTCTAGAAGCTTGTTTGGGTCTTTATTGTTTCTTCCCCATCTCCCTACCAAGCAAGCAGCACCCAGATGATCGTAGATTTAACTTCAAGGTTAACCTCAGACCAACAATCAAGTAAATAATAGCCCAATCAAGGAACTGCCAAACTAACCAACAGTAAACAGCTCAACCAAATAGCCTCTAAGACCAACTCCACCAACACTAACAGGGCAATCAATTGAACAGAAACAGAAAGCAAACCCCACTCCTCACGAGCACTGATCTTACTAGTTAGAGTAATGAAATTTCTGCAAGAAAACAACCAAACGCAGAGACCACCAAGGGCCCCCTCAAATGTTCCTTTGAGTTCAATGGAAAAATGAATTAAATTTGGAACACCCGTGTGTGTGTGTGTGTGTGTGTGTGTGTGTGTGTGTGTGGATCCTCACAAATCTTCTGGTTTTCAGGTCTCCAAGTAGATTGGCAAGAAAACGACTTTCAAAAGCGGATCTTGAGCGTTCCCCAGGAACTCTACGAGAAGGGCTGTGTGACGGATGTGGATCATGGGTTGCAGGTAAGCACAGCTACGAAACTTACCTTATCCATAGAGCTTGAACTTTCAGCCCTGAGTACAGCCTCCTACCTCTGTGTCTCAAGTTTCGGAGCTTAGTGCTAGACACAGATGCATTTGTGTATTTATCAGGCCACTGTTTCTCAGCCTTGGGACTTTGAAGATGTGTGGATTATCTGAACAGGTAATAGCCAACACCTTGAATTGTAGCAGAAGTATGCAGGTAGTCCTCAACTTACGACCACAACTGAGCCCACAATTTTTGTTGCTAAATGAGAAATTCGTTAAGTGGGTTTTGCCCCATTTTAGGACTTTTCCTTGCCCCATGAATCACTGCTGTTGTTAAATTAGTCAGCCGGTTGTTAAGGGAATCTGCCTCGCCCATTGATTTTGCCTGTCAGAAGGTCACAAAAAGCCATCATGTGACCCCGGGACACTGCAACTGTCATAAAGGTGAGTCAGTTGTCAAGCATCCGAATGTAAAATTACGTGACTGTGAGGATGCTGCAACGGTCATTAAGTGTGAAAAATGGCCATAAGTCACTTTTGTCAGTGCTGTTGTATCTTCAGACAGTTGCTAAGTGAACTGTTGTAAGTTGAGGAATACTTGTGCTGGTAACCAGTGCAGCTTGTGAAGTAAGAAATAGCACAAAGATATACTGAGGCCAGCCTACCGCTAACCAGGCTATTATATTCTGGATCAATTGAAGCTTCCAAGTAGCACTTAGCAATAGCACTTAGATTTATATACTGCTTCCCAGTGCTTTCCAGTCCTCTCTAAGTGGTTTACAGAGTCAGCCTCTTGACCCCAACAATCTGGGTCCTCATTTTACCCACCTCAGAAGGATGGAAGGCTGAGTCAACCTTGAGCTGGTGAGAATCAAACTGCTAGTAATGGGCAGAATTAGCCTTCAATAGCACTTAGACTTATATACTGCTTTACAGGGCTTTACAGGCCTCTCTAAGCAATTTACAGAATCATCCTGCTGCCCTCCACAATCTGGGTCCCTCATTTTGTCCACCTTGGAGGGATGGGAGGCTGAGTCAGCCTTGACCCTGGTGGGATTCGAACTGCCAAATTGCAGGCAGCCGACAGTCAGCAGAAGTAACCCTGCAGTACTGCACTCTAACCACTGTGCCACTGAGGTTCATGAAGAGTGGTCTTGAGTAGTTTTCAAGGGCAGTCCCATGTAGCTTGCAGTGATTGCCTTGGAGGATTCAGGAAGGGGCAGCTGTACAAAGGTGTGCTTGGCCACAGGTGCCCCCTGCCCTTCAAACAGGAGCCACGAATGCAAGAGCCACCTCCCTGCCCCCCTGAATGTACCTGTCAACTCGTAAATCATTCCTTTGCCTGTTTCTGAGTTGACATTAGAAGGAGGGGGGAAAGGCCTGACGGAGCAGTGCGGCAGATGAAGGCCAGAAGCATATTCCCAGGCTTATCTTGTGCAGATTGTAGCCTAGGCAACTGGATCTTCTGCCCCCGAAAATCTTCCATTGGAGAGCATGCTTGATGACACCCAGCCCGGAAAATTGGAGAATCTGATATATGACACACTCATATAGGGGTGTGTGGAGAAACAGAATCATGGGTGATCACTACATTATAAAAGAGATGTTGAGACTCTAGAAAAAGTGCAGAGAAGAGCAACCAGGATGATTAGGGGACTGGAGACTAAAACATATGATAAACAGTTACAGGAACTAGGCATGGCTGATCTAGGGAAGAGAAGGACCAGGGGAGACAGGAGAGCAGTCTTCCAATATTGGAGGGGCTGCCACAGAGAGGAGGAAGGGGTCAAGCTATTTTCCAAAGCACCCGAAGGCCAGACAAGGAATAATGGATGGAAACTGAACAAGGAGAGAGATTCAACCTAGAACTATGGATAAATTTTCTGACAGTGAGGACAATCAACCCATGGAACAGAAGTTGCCCTCGGAAGTTGTGGGAACATCATCACTTGAGACTTTCAAGAAGAGATTGGACTGCTATTTGTCAGAAATGGTGTAGGGTCTCCCGCTTGGGCAGGGGGTTGGACTAGATGACCTATAGGGTCCCTTCCAGCTCTGATTATTTGTTATCTGATAGTAAATTACATGTCTCAGAGTTGGCTTCATACGGGTTAGTTCCGGACATGTTGCTCCTAATAAATATTTTGAATTCTTTTGAAGCTTGGCTGGAGGCTCATGTTTTAGTTAAGGAAGTCGTTGGAACCCTGACAGCACATCGCTCTTGAATGGAGAAGTCGATTAAAGATTAAAGATAGAAGACCCTAAATTTTAAGTGCCGCTTAGTTGGCCTTGCTAAATTTTGGAAGTGTGATTTGGCGGGGGGGGGGAGGGGGGGCTCTTTTTTTCTTCTTCTACCTGCCCAGAAACTTAAGGACAATTGCTATCTACCTGTAATAAATCTCATTCATTGGTGGCTTTCCTTGCATTCAGGCTGCTGAAGCTATTGGTTATCCGGTCATGATCAAAGCCTCTGAGGGAGGAGGAGGCAAAGGAATCCGGAAAGTAAACAATGCTGATGATTTTCCCAACCTTTTTAGACAGGTATGTTTCTTCCAGGGCATGTTTCCGGGGTCTGGCAAAATGTCTTGAAATTCCAGAACTTAGAACCCACCCCCCTTAGAAATGATTGCTTGCTTGAAAAAGTCAATATGGTTGCTTGAAAAAGTCAATATGGTTGCATGAAAAAGTCAATTCAGTGGTTCTATTGCAGAGGTGGGGAATGGTAGCCCCTTTATGACTTTTGGACTTCAACTCCCAGAATTCCTGAGCCAGCTACCCATGCTGACTCAGGAATTCTGGGAGTTGAAGTCCACAAGTCATAAAATGATCTATTGAGTATTGTCAGCTCCTAGCCCACTGCTACTTGATCTTGGCTATTTTAAGATTTGATTTGATTTATTTGATTTGTCAATTGCTTACAAGATAATAGGTATAAGTATATACATAGTTATGAATAAATGAATTGGGTACATATAAGAAAAATAAAAGAAACAATAGGACAGGGACGGTAGGCATGTTGCTGCGCTTATGCACGCCCCCTACAGACCTCTTAGGAAAGGGGTGAGGTCCATAGTAGACAGTCTAAGGTTAAAGTTTTTGGGGTCTGGGGAAGAAACCCCAGAGTCAGGTAGAGTATTCCAGACATTGACCACTCTGTTGCTGAAGTCGTATTTCCTGCAATCAAGTTTGGTGCAGTTAACCTTGAGTTTGTATCTATTTGTATCTATTGTGTATCTATTGTAAGATGTGTGGAAGACCCAGATTTCTCCAGCTATCATGCTGACAGGGGAATTCTGGGAACTGAAGTCTATAAGTCATAAAAGGGCCATAGGTCCCCACCCCTCATTTACTAGGTATTGTCAGCTCCTAATCTAATGCACCTCAGTCTTCTCTGTTTTAAGTTGTGTGGAAGTCCCAGAATTCCCCAGCCATCATGCTGACTGGGGAATTCTGGGAATTGAAGTCCACACACATTAAAGCATGCTAGCTGGGGAGTTCTAGAAACTGGGGTTTGCACAACTCAAAGCCTGCTGGCTGGGGAATTCTGTGAGATGAAGTCCACACTCCTTAAAGTATGCTAGCTGTGGAGTTCTAGGAGTTGACATCTGCACTTCTTAAAGTATCCTGGCTGAGGAATTCTGGGAATTGAAGTCCACACAGCTTAAAGCATACTAGCAGGGAATTCTGGGAATTGAGGGCGATACATCTGTATGTGAACTAGCTGGGTAATTGTGAAAGTGTGGGGAATTCTGGGAACCTTCCCTGGTTCTCATGAAAAACAAAGAGAAGGAGGAAGAAAGCGCAATGAAGATTTTTAGGGTTCTATTACTATACTTTTATAATAAAAGTAATATTGGTCTTTGGTTTCTACTTTGCTCTACCGTGAATGAACAAGACTTTAATCTTGCAACTCAGAATGTGCTTCCTTTTCTCCACTTAATCTTTGTGACAGCTAGGAAAGCTCTTGCCTGAGATATTTTCTTGGGTTACATTCTGTTCCAGACTCAAGTTTCTTTTATCTGATCATTTTTTGGATAATCTCTTCTTCTTGTTCCTCAAGGCCATTCCTTCCTCCCACTATGCTTGGTAAACTAACGATCTGGGGGGGGGGGGGAATGCTTTTTCTTAATGTCTGTGGAGATTCTCAGTCATCCAGGTCATGGTTGCCCCAAAGGTGTGTTGTTGTTGTTTTTCAAAAGGAAACTGGACTTTCTTGGTTTTTCCTTGAAGACCTTTCTCCTCTCATCCAAGAAGCTTCCTCAGTTCTGAATGATAGGTGGAGAATGGAAGGAAGAAAATTGTTGAGGTCATTTGGAGGTTTACCTGGGTCTTTCAAAGGATGCAACACCCAGTCACAAACTGAGCAATGTGAGGTATGCAGTACAATGCAGTGAAGACATGCAGTTCTGTAGATTGGAGAAACTAAACATCCACTTCACAAATGTGTGGCACAACATAGGAGAACAAACCCATCAGGATAAGATTCAGAAGTCCATCTGCATTTGAAAGACAAGTACCATTCTTTTGGAGACAGCAAAGTTCACATTCTGGACAGAGAGGACCGCTGGTTTGAAAGAATGGTCAAAGAGGCTATCTATGTTAAAATTGAACAGCCCACCCTCAACAGAGGGGGAGGGATGCGATACCATCTATCTTCTGTTTACAACATAGTCCTTTCGGCAGTTCCAAGAAGGCTCCACGCCCGTTTGCACTAATCAGATGACTCTGAGGGCACAAGTGGTCTCAAAACAACTCTCAGAAAGAGTGGTAACGACCAGATGACTGCAAGTGATACAAATCCTTCCATCCTCCACCCTTCAGTCAGAACTGACGAAGCTTCTTGGCTATGAAGTGAAACGTCTTCAAGGAAAAACAAAAGAAGTCCAGTTGCCATTTGAAAAAGCACCTTTGGAGCTTTTTTCTTAATGGCTTTTCCTAGCCGCTGTTAACACATTTACAATCAAATATTTCAATTTTTTACTGTATGTATCAGGTAAAATTCCCAATAAGGGAATTGTATTTGCTAAAAATTGGAAAAATGAGAAAATACCATCGCAGGAAGAAATTATTAAGAAAATATTGGAATGTGCTGAAATGAGTAGATTAACATTTGAAATTAGAGAACAAGAGGATAAACAATTTTATAAAATTTGGGACCTTTTCTATCAATGGTTAGATAATTTTACACAATAATAGAATATTTAGAATTTCAGAAAACAACGAATATATAAAGACATTTTTTTTTCTGATATTATATCTATCCTTCATTTCTTAAATATATAAACTGGTAGGTGGGGCCCCATATTACCACATATTAAGTCAGTATTTCTCAATCTTGGTAACTTTAAGACCTATGGATTTCAACTCCCCAAATTCTCCAGCCATCCATGGAATTTTGAGAGTGGGAAATTCTGCTTCAGGAATTGAATTGAAATCCACGCCTTAAACCTTGTCCAGGCTGGGAAACACTGTTTTAAGTAATATTTATATATTCAACCATCACATTGCTTCAGGATTCCAAGGCTGAAATTAATTTCCCTGACAGGTGTTTTGTGATGATCTTTGGAAGGGTTGCAAGATACACCAATTATCTTTTTAACATATTTTATATTTCCTAAGAGTTGGTATGTTACTGCTTTGATATCATAAATAAGCTACCCTTGGGGTTTTGGGGTAATGAACAAAAGTATTTAGATAAGGGTTAAAATTATTTAATAAGTACTAAGTACTAGTCACAATCTGAACACTTTATTCATTTATTTGTATTTCATATTTCTAGACTGCCTGTCTTCCTCAAGTACACTTACATACTGCGCATTTTATTACCCTTGTGTGATATATAATGCAGTCTCTGATGGGTTTTCAAAGGGTATTAAACCTGATTTTTCCCACATGGAAAAAAAAATGTTTTTAGGATAGATTGGTAGGATTATATGAATTGTTATAAAATAAACGAAGTAAATTATAGTTATCTCGCAAAGTATGAATGAATAAAATTATAGTCAAATGATTGTTTAATAGTGATACTAGGGTATTTAATTTTTGATTGATAATATGAGTTTTTATGTAATGTAATTGTAATTGAGACTACAAAATGGATGCACAAAAAATTGATAAACCAACCGACACACTGCTTGTATATTTATGGAAGAAAGCTGGATGTTTTTATGTTTTGTTTGTTTTGTTTGTCTTTAAAAACCAATAAAATTGTTTACAAAAAAAAAAAAAATCCAATTGCTTGGTCACTGCCTGCTTGTGTGTGACTCTTAGGTACAAGCTGAGGTGCCCGGCTCACCAATCTTTGTGATGCGACTGGCTAAGCAATCCCGCCACCTTGAGGTCCAGATCCTTGCGGACCAATATGGCAACGCCATCTCCCTCTTTGGCCGAGACTGTTCCGTGCAGCGCCGGCATCAAAAAATTATTGAGGAAGCTCCAGCATCTATTGCAACGTTGGCTGTCTTTGAACATATGGAACAGGTAGGTGGGAATGCTACCTTTGAGAGGGGAGAACTGTAGCTCACTCCTCACATTTGTGGTGGAAGAGTTGTTGCTCCAGGTAGTCCTCAACCTACAACAGTTTGTTTATGATGATTATGATGTATTTTGATGATGACAATGGTCATGATTTATCATTTATAGCTTTTATCTATACTGAGAGCTTATGCACCAAAGACAATTCCTTGTGTGTCCAATCACACTTGGCCAATAAAGAACTCTATTCTATTCTACTCTACTCTACTCTACTCTACTCTACTCTACTCTACTCTACTCTACACTACACTATTCTTATTCCATTCCATTCCATTCGATATTTTCTATTCTAATTCTAATTCTATTTCTATTCCATTCCCAATAAATATTATATTCCATTCCATTCGATGTTTTCTATTCTGTGCTGTGCTGTTCTGTTCTATTCTATTTTATTCTATTCCATTCTTATTCTATTCCATTCCCAATAAATATTATATTCCATTCCATTCGATATTTTCTCTTCTCTTCTCTTCTCTTCTCTTCTCTTCTCTTCTCTTCTCTTCTCTTCTCTTCTCTTCTCTTCTCTTCTCTTCTTATTCTTATTCTTATTCCATTCCATTCCATTCCCAATAAATATTATATTCCATTCTATTAGATATTTTCTCTTCTCTTCTCTTCTCTTCTCTTCTCTTCTCTTCTCTTCTCTTCTCTTCTCTTCTCTTCTTATTCTTATTCCATTTCATTCCATTCCCAATAAATATTATATTCCATTCTATTCGATATTTTCTATTCTGTGCTGTGCTGTGCTGTGCTCTGCTATTCCATTCCATTCAATATTTTCTATTCTGTGCTTTGCTCTGCTATTCTATTCTGTTCTGTTCTGTTCTATTCCATTCCATTCCCAATAAATATTATATTCCATTCTATTCGATATTTTCTATTCTGTGCTGTGCTGTGCTGTGCTCTGCTATTCCATTCCATTCAATATTTTCTATTCTGTGCTTTGCTCTGCTATTCTATTCTGTTCTGTTCTGTTCTATTCCATTCCATTCCCAATAAATATTATATTCCATTCTATTCCATTCTATTTTATTGTATTCCATTCCATTCCCAATAAATATTATATTCCATTTGATATTTTCTCTTCTCTTCTCTTCTCTTCTCTTCTCTTCTCTTCTCTTCTCTTCTCTTCTCTTCTCTTCTCTTCTCTTCTCTCCTCTCCTCTCCTCTCCTCTCCTCTCCTCTCCCCTCCCCTCTCCTCTCCTCTCCTTTCCTCTCCCCTCCTATTCTTATTCTTATTCCATTCTATTCCCAATAAATATTATATTCCATTCCATTCGATATTTTCTGTGCTGTGCTGTGCTCTGCTATTCCATTCAATATTTTCTATTCTGTGCTCTTCTCTTCCTCTTCCTCTTCTCTTCTCTAGTAATTCTGTTTTATTTCTATTTCTATATTCCACTACATTCCATTCCATTACCGTTCAAAATTACAGTGGCACTGGAAAAAGTAACTTATGACCGTTTTTCATACTTACGACCACTGCAGAATTCCCCCGTGGTCACATGATCAAAATTCAGAAGCTTGGCAACTGACCCATACTTATGACAGTTGTAGTGTCCCAAGTTCACGTGATCCCCTTTCACGACCTTCTGAGAAGGCAACTCAATGGAGAAGCAGATTCACTTAACAACCATATTATTAACTTAACAACTGCAGTGGTTCACTTAATGACAGTGGTGCGAAAGGTCGTAAAATGGGACACCTTACTTATCAACTGTTTCACTTAGCAACAGAAATTTTGGGTTCCATTGTGGCCATAAATTGAGGACTACCTGTATTATATAAATGAAACTTAGAGAGGTATGTATGTAAATGGTGGGCCTACGTACACCACACGTTGCCTATTTTATGCTCAGTTGAGCATCTTTGAAATACGATGGAACAAAACGAAGAGGATTTTGAGAAACTCAGAATACTGCAAACACCCAGCACATTTAACTAGGTCAGGGAAATATTTGGCAGAGGTCAAATATACAACATGCTGAACTGGTTCTGCATATGTCTTATTTTGTTTTTGTGAGTGGGAGTAACTTAAATCTGTTATATAGGTTAAGCCTCTAGGTTCATTTAAGGTTCAGAATATTGCACCAAAAATGGATTAACTCAGTAACCTGATTACATGTGTGCAAAGAACACAACTAATCTTCAGTCCGCAATGAATCTGAGTAGCTCCCTAATTTTATAAAGACTGTGTTTTAGGTCCTTAGAGAAGTTTGTGCATGAATAAACAATAGAATAGAATAGAACAGAACAGAATAGAATAGAATCGGAATTCTTTATTGGCCAAATGTGATTGGACACACAAGGAATTTGTCTTGGTGCAAATGCTGTCAGTGTCCATAAAAGAAAAGAGACATTCGTCAAGAGTCAAGAATCATCAGGTATAACACTTAATAATAGTCATAGGGTACAATAAGCAATCAATTCAAATGGCCTCGTATTCAATATAGAACAGAATTTCTCAACCTTGGTGGCTTTAAAATGTGTGGACTTCAAGTCCCAGAATTCCCCAGCCAGCATGCTGGTTGGGGAAATCCAGAAGTCCTCACAGGTTAAATGTGTGCTCACATTTGTGATGGCTGTTGTGTCCTATAGTCACGTGATTGCCATAATTGACCTTCATAACTGGCTTCTGACATACAGGTAGTCCTCGACTTACGATCACAATGGAGCCCAAAATTTATGTTGTTAAGTGAGACATTTGTTAAGTGTCTTTTGCCCCATTTGACGACATTTCTTGCCAGAGTTGTTAAATTAATCACTACAGTTGATAAGTTAGTCAAATGGTCGTTAAGTGAACCTGGCTTCCCCTTTGACTTTGCTTGTCAGAAAGTTGCAGAAAGTGATCATATGACCCCAGGATGCTGCGATGGTCATAAGTATGAACCAGTTGCCAAGCATCTGAAGAACGGTTACAGGAACTGGGCATGGCCAATCTAGTGAAAAGAAGGACCAGGGGAGACAGGATAGCAGTCTTCCAATATTTGAGGAGCTGCCACAGAGAGGAGGAAGGGGTCAAGCTATTTTCTAAAGCACCCGAAGGCCAGACAAGGAATAATGGATGGAAACTGATCAAGGAGAGATTTAACCTGGAAATAAGAAGAAACTTTCTGACAGTGAGAACAATCAACCGATGGAACAACTTGCCCTCAGAAGTTGTGGTAGTGCCATCACTTGAGACTTTCAAAAAGAGACTGGACTGCCATTTGTCAGAAATGGTGTAGGGTCTCCCGCTTGGGCAGGGGGTTGGACTAGATGACCTGTAAGGTCCCTTCCAACTCTGATCATCTGTTATCTGTTAACTGAATTTTGATTCAGATGAACATGGGGATGCTGCAAAGGTTGTAACTGTGAAAAATAGTCATGAGTCACTTTTCAGCGCCGTTGTAACTTTGAACAGTCACTAAATGAACTGCTGTAAGTCAAGGGCTACCTGTATTCATTGGGGAAGCCATCAGGAAGTTGCAGGTTATGATCACATGACATCTCAGTTAATGACTTCGAATGAATTGCTTCATGACCGCAGCCAGCCATCACTGATATTGTTAAATCAGTTGCCACTGAGGGAAGAGGGAAGGAAAAAGAAGGGAAGGTAGGTAAGGGAAGGAAGGAAGGAAGGAAGGAAGGAAGATTATAATGAGAGTGAGTGAGGGAAGTCCTTCCCTCAGGACTTCTGAGGGCAGTCCTGCCTTAGCACTTGGCCACCACAGGTGCCCCTGACATGAATGACGTTAAGCTGGCCACACTCATCCCAGCCAAACACAAGGTCAAACACAACCCTCATGCGGCTCTCAATGAATTTGAGTTTGACATCCCTGGTCTAGTTTATCGCTTAGAGATTTCTAGGTGGTCTCCCATCCATCCACTAGCCAGGCTTGATGCTGCTTGGCTTCTGAGCCTAGATAGGTTTGCAATGTGGGTTTGCAGTCGCAGCTGCTACTGCTATCTACTGAGGGAGGCCCCATGCTTTAAAAGCTGATAGGAACAAGATGGCTTTTATGAACAGTCTTTTGAAAAAAGTAGGGAAGCAGAATGGTAATTCTGGGTTGCATTGAGTTCCATTGTCCCAGCAGCCCCATCACCAGATTTGAGTTCCTTGGGCCCATTCTCTTGAACTCAGAAACTACCCAAGCAAATGACCTCATGAAGTTGTTGTCAGGATTCTGGCAGTTACCCCAATTAAATCATAAGTCTCAAGCCAAACTTCCGAAACTTCAAAAGGATTTATTGGGAATTGACATGCCAGCATGACCTGGGTGTAGCCGACTCTGAGACACATCATTCATTGTCACCCTTGACCCTGGTTTTCTTCCACCCCTCTGAGTGTATCATAATTCATATTCTCCAATGGGACACATCCATAGCCAAGAATCCATCATGTTCTACAGTTAGATATTTGTGAGGCAGAAACTTCAGCCACCTAGTTACTATCTTTGAAAAACTATGTATGGAATGCATTTTTGATTGCCAAGCTGCCGCACTGCTCTTTTAAACCCCTTTCAAACCCCTTTCGCCTCTCCCTTTCTGTTGGTAACTCTAAAAACACCATAGAAATATTTTATGAGTTGACAGTTGTTTTGGTTCAATATAGGTCTTTTGAAAGTAGCCCTTTCTCTCTTTTTCAGTGTGCGGTCAAACTCGCCAAGATGGTGGGCTACGTCAGCGCCGGGACGGTGGAATATCTTTACAGCCAGGACGGGAGTTTTTACTTTTTGGAGCTAAACCCTCGGCTGCAGGTCGAGCATCCTTGTACAGAAATGGTAGCGGACGTCAACCTGCCTTCCGCTCAACTCCAAGTAAGTCGAGAAGACCTGGTGGGAAAGATGAAGCTACCGTAGTTGCTAAGCCTGGGCCAATCTGCAGACTTCAGCTGGAATAACCAGTTTTACCAAAATCTAGAGCAGGCAGGAAGAGATGTTTTTTGGGGGGTGAGGGGAAGGGATTTGTTTCAAATGTCGCAAGAAGTGAGTCGTTCTGGACTTGGAAGAAGATCAGAGTGCTGATAAGACAAGGGAAAAGTTGTGGCTTTGGAAAGTGGAGTGTTATGTTAGGGAAAACCTCTCCCTGGTTGTTTTGAAACAGGAGGGTGTGTTTTCAGATGAGGGGAACATTTTGGTACTCGGTATTTCAATCTGTGTGTAACGGAGGTGAACTTGACTTTGTAGAGAGGTTATGAGTTTCTGAGGTCTTTCTTTGGAAAATGCTGCTGTTGTACTTTTTTTTAAAAAAAAATAAAAGTCTGGAAACCATTTATGGACTTTTTGCTGAAAATGGAAAACAAAAATGAAGATTTATGGTTTGGCGCTTGAAAAAGGATTAATTAAGAGACTGAAGGGGTTTTTGTAATACCAAGAGGAAAAAAGGATAATTAAGTTTCTTTATAACTGTAAATCAGAAGTTGCTTATTTTTCTTGTTTCTTTAACTATTTTTCTTTTACTCTCACTTTGTGTTGCTTTTTCCTTTCCTTTCCTTTCCTTTCCTTTCCTTTCCTTTCCTTTCCTTTCCTTTCCTTTCCTTTCCTTTCCTTTCCTTTCCTTTCCTTTCCTTTCCTTTCCTTTCCTTTCCTTTCCTTTCCTTAAGTCTTCTTTGTTACAAACTATTGAAGTAGCAGCATCAGCATATTTGAAGTTAATGATGTGCCAGTGACAATTCCAATTTAACTTAGCATTTCCCATCATATAATCTGAATAATGTATTTTGCAATGGAAGTTAAATAAATAAGGAGATCGTTATACAATCCTGGCACATTTCTCAACTTTGTACCATTTCAGTTTTTCCGTACAGGTAGTCCTCGAATTTATGACCACAATTGAGCCCAATATTTCTGCTGCTAAGTGAGACATATGTTTTGCCCCATTTTACGACCTTTCATGCCACAGTTGTTAGGTGAATCACTGCAGTGAATCACTGGCTTGTCAGAAAGTCACAAAATGTGATCACATGATCTTGGGACACTGCAATAGTAATAAATATGAGTCACTCGCCAAGGATCTGAATTTTGATCACCATGGAGATGCTGCAGTGATCGTAAGCATGAAAAATGGTCGAAGGTCACTTCTTTCAGTGCTGCTGTAATTTCAAATGGTCACCAAGTGAACTTCGTAAGTGGAGGACTATATCTGTATTCTATTCTGACTCTTATTTCTTGGCCTTCGTACACATTTATCAATAGGTAGGTGAGGTGGCCCGGGACCTCCAGATTTTCAATGGCTGTCCACAAATGGTTGCAACCTAGAACAGGGGTATCAAACTGGATTTCTTGGAGGGCCAGGTCAGCAATATAATTGTCCACTGTGAGCCAGCCGGGAGGAGGAAGAGGAGGAGGAGACAAAATGGACGCCCTCCTGTAGCACCCTGCCAGCCAAAATGGGTCACTGGCGGGGGCATGGGCAGCCCTTGTGTGCCCCATTTTTGGCATGGGCAGCTTCCTGCAGCACCCTGCTGGCCAAAACGCCATGTTTGACCAGCAAGGTGTTGCAGGAGGCTGTCCAGCTGAAAACGGGCTGCGCAAGGGCTGCTCATGGCCCCCTCATGGCCCATTTTTTCTAGCAGAAGCGCCGACCGCGGGCCAGTCCTTTGTTATTTCTAGGCCCCCTCAGGCTGGATCTAACCACCCCATGGACCAGATCCAGCCCACGGGCCTTGAGATTGACACCCCTGGCCTAGAAGATCAAAAGCCTTCGTGTAATGAAACATCTCTCTTTTCTTCAGCACTAAACTTTATTTTTGACGGAAAATAAGGGATGGAAATCTGTCTCAGTCTGGCTTCAAAAGCATTCTGGGCTCTACTAATAAAAGGTCCAAAAATATATCCTTCAAAAAAGCTAGAACTTTTAAATGTAGTGATAAGAGGTCTCCGCAAAATAGATCAGGAAATTATCACTATTGGTGATGGTCTGATTGGTTTAAAATTCCCTTGATGCCTGGGGAATTGTGAGAGTTGAAGTCCACACACTTTAAAGTTGCCAAAGTTTGAGAAACACAGATTTAAATAGTTTATGCAGGTCGATATTTTTCCTTCATTCACTTCCGTTTAGTGCTTGTTCAAAGTTACAACAGCATTGAAAAAAGTTAGTTGTGACCGGTTTTCATATTTAATGACCATTGCGGCATTCACATGGTCATGTGATCAGAATTTGGACACTTGGCAACTGACTCATATTTATGACAGTGGTCAGATACACTTATAACAACCGTATTACTAACTTAGCAACTGCAGTTATTCATTTAAGAACTGGGTCAAGTAGAGTCATAAAATGAGAGAGAGAGAGAGAGAGAGAACACAACACAGATGTTGGGACATTTATGCTCAGTGATGACAGTGGAAGATCTTTCTCTTGTGCACCTAAATATGACAAAGGCTATATTTTCCTTCCCCCGCCCCCCCCCCAGATTGCGATGGGAATTCCTCTTCACAGGATCAAAGATATCCGGGTCATGTATGGGACTTCCCCGTGGGGGGACACCCCTATTGACTTTGACAGCTCAGCCCATTTGCCTTGTCCACGGGGTCACGTGATCGCAGCCCGTATCACCAGTGAGAACCCTGATGAGGTGAGCCTTCCTATATTTCTGCCATTTTGTCCTATTGATTAAGGCGCTGGGCTGGAAAACAGAAGACTGTGAGTTCAAGTCCTGCCTTAGCCATGAAAGCCAGCTGAGTGACTTTGAGACAGTCCTTTTCTCTCAGCCCAACCCGCCTCATGGGGTTGTTGTTTTGAGGAAAATAGGAGGAAGAAAATGTGTTGGCTATGTTCGCCACATTGACTTATTTCCAAAGATAATGTTCTGACCTATGCTTCCTAAGATCATGAAGCAGACTCCTCATCCCAATAAAACCTCTTTTATTTAGGTTAAAGGGAATTCCGCTCTAGCAAAGTCCCCCAAAAAACAGTTTTTCATGAGATTTCACAACTATAAACAGGCTTGGAGAGTTGCCAGGCTGATATCTTCCAAACGCCACGCTGTAGCAGCAATTACTTGGCAAGAAATCAGGAACAGATCTTCACCCTATTGATTTGAACTAATTGTCCCCTGCAAACACGACTCCCCTTTGACTCCTCTTTATTCCCTATGGAAGGGGCCATTCACCGTCCACCTGAGTCTTTAGTCCTGAGTTTACCCTTGTTCCTTAACTGTTCCCTTCTCCTGGCAGCTCTGTGCATGCGCACACTGGAAACAGGCTCCAGCTGTTCTTATGCCCCACTGATCTCCGACTCTGAAGGCAGCTGATAACTGTCAGACGGTCCTGGCTCCATCTCTGCCTCCAATGCAGAGCCCTCCTCAGAGCCTTCCCCAGACTCCAGGACTGGCCCGTGTTCCTCCCCAACCTCCTCACTGTCCGAGTCTGCTGCCAGCTCCGCTAGCTTCTGGCGGGCCACAACAGATAATAAAGATGGGATCATCTTCTCTCAGCCCAACCTTGCAGGGTTGTTATAAGGAAAACAAGAAGACAAAGGTGTTGTTGTGTCTTCGGAAATGATGCCAGGAGTCGGTGACTTCGTATCAAGCTCTTTTATTGATGTAGGAACCGAACTGGGGCTATAGGAAAAGTTTGCGGCTTTTATTTCTTTAGCCGCAGCGGCCGCGACCAATGGCACCGCTTTGAATCTCCCGCGATTCGAATAGACCAATCGCGGGAGATTCCTAGCGAGCCAATCGGCGCGGCTCGCCTAACCAATCAGAGTGCCCCGCGCTTTGGCCAATCAAAGCGTGGGGATCTCAAGAATGCTAATGAGGGGACAGAACAGGTGTATTGCCCATAAATTAACCGCCTTGAATTATTTGTAAAAATAATGAAAGTGGGCTATAAAAAAATACAAATCTATAGGAAGTGGAGTCTTTCCTTGAGTTGAAGACCACACATCTTAAACTTGCTGGTTGGGGGATTCTGAGAGTTGAAAGCCACACGTCCTAAAGTTGCTGCTGAGGTTGAAAAAAGATGTTTCCCTGTGGATGTTCCTCTTGCCCTGTTAAAAATGATGACTTTTAAAATGAATAATTCCAATGCAGTCAGATGTGGGTCTGTGTATATGTGTGTGTGTGTGTGTGTGTTTAAAAAATAACGTTCCGTTGTATATTCCAGGGATTTAAACCCAGTTCTGGAACAGTCCAAGAATTGAACTTTCGCAGTAATAAGAACGTCTGGGGTTATTTCAGCGTGGCTGCCGCAGGAGGCCTTCATGAATTTGCAGACTCTCAGTTCGGCCACTGTTTCTCCTGGGGAGAAAACCGTGAAGAAGCCATCTCGTAAGTAAGAAGGGAGCAGGGAGAAATGCTTCCCTCTTCTCTTGATTTCTCTGCTGATCACAGAAGAATAATCGGGTGGTTTGATCTCCTTTGGCTTAGTTGCCCGTGTGGAATTATATTTTTACAGATTAGTCCTTGATTTACATAAAACCAGGGGTGGGCTTCAAAAATTTTAGCAATGGGTTCTCTGCTTGGTTGCTGGGTGGGAGCGTCCCTGGTGGATGTGGCCTAGTGTTTTTGCCCTCCCCAGACTCCTGAGGCTTTTTGTGAGCCTCCGGGAGGGCGAAAACAGTTTCCCCGGACTCCGGAGGCTCTCTGGAGCCTGGAAATGGGCCCATTTCCGGCTTTCTTGAACTTCTGGAAGGCCCGTTTTTCACCCTCCCCAAGCCTCCACACACCTGCATCCAAAATGGGCCACGTGGGGACTCCTGGGATGGGCGGAATGGGATGGGCGGGGCCAGCCAGAAGTGGGGTTTGGGGGTTCTCTGAATGATACAGAATCTTAGCTAGGGGGTCCCAGCAGCCCATCCCTGCTTACAACCATTTGTTTAGTGGCTGTTCAGAGTTACAGTGGCATTGAAAAAGTGACTTACGACTGGTGCTTGCACTTATGACTGTTATGGCATGTATCTATGACAGTTGCAGCATCCCAGCGTCATCTGAGCGCCATTTGTGACCTTCCCAGATGACTTCTAATCAGCAAAGTCAATGAAGGCAGCCAGATTCGCTTAACGTCCACATGATTCCTGTGACAAATGCAGTGATTCACTTAACAACCATAGCAAAAGAAGGTCATGAAATCAGCACAATTCACCTCACAACCACCTTGTTTATGAATGGACATTCCAGTTCTGGTTGTGGTTGTAAGCGAAGCACTTACCTGCACTTATCTGAGTGCAGTTATTACCAGGGTAGACACAGGTAGTCCTTGACTTACAACCATTCATTTAGTGATCAAAGTTACAAGAGCACTGACAAAAATGACTTATGACCCTTTTTCACACTTATTACTGTTGCAGCATCCTCATTCAGACACTTGCTACCGGATGCATACACGTAGTCCTCGATTTATGACTGCAATTGAGCCCAAAATTTATGTTGCTAAGTGAGAAATTTGTTAAGTGAATTTTACCCCATTTTACGACTTTTCTTGTCACAATTGTTAAGTGAATCACTGCAGTTGTTAAATTAGTAAGACAGTTGTTAAGTGAATCTGGCTTCCCCATTGACTTTGCTTTCTAGAAGGTTGCGAAAGGGGATCACGTGACCCCGGGATGCAGCAACCTGTCATAAATGTGAGTCATCCAAATATAAACCATGTGACCATGGGGTGCTGCAATGGTCATTCAGTCACTTTTTCAGTGCCGTTGTAACTTTGAATGGTCACTAAGCAATTTGTTGTAAGTCGAGGACTACCTGTACTTATGACAGCTGAAGTGTCCCCAGAATCATGTGATCAATTTTTGAGACCTTCTGACAAACAAAGTCAATAGGGAAGCCAGATTCACTTAACAACTGTGCTACTAACTGAACAACTGCAGGGATTCGCTTAATAACTTGGCAGGGAAGGTCTGTCAAATGGGACAAAGTTCACTTTACACTTGTCTCGCTTAACAACATAAGTTTTGGGCTCAATTGTGATCATAAGTTGAGGACTGTCTGTACTACAGTACAGTTTTTAAATAAAACATTTTGTTATAATAGACCAGGGGTCTCCAAACTTGGCAACTCTAAGACTTGTGGACTTCAACTCCCAGAATTGTCCAGCAAGCAAGATTAGCTGAGGAATTCTGGGAGCTGAAGTGCACAAGTCTTTAAATTTATTTATTTTATTTAAAAAAAAACAAAATTACAAATATTTATTTACATTAATGTCATTTGTGTTGTTATTAATACATATATCTCCTTTTATACCTAAACATCGATTTTTATTTCTATCTTCCACCAATTTGTACCACCTATCCCAAACTGCATAATAGTCCGAGTCATCTTTGCCTTTTAGTCCCGCTTTGAATTTATCCATTTCCACACAGTCCATTATTTTTTATATCAGGTCTTCTTCAGATGGTATCTTTTCTTTTTTCCATCCCTGTGTGAAGGCTATTCTTGCCACTGTTATAATATGTATAATGATGTATCGGATGATCTTGCTAAATTTTCCCTGAATTATTCCTAGTAAAAATATTTCTGGTTTGAGTTCTAATTTATGATCTGTAATTTCTAATAGCCATCTTTGTATCCTCATCCAATATTTTTTAACTGCTGGGCATTGCCACCACATATGGAAAAAAGTTCCTTCTTCATGTTTACACTTCCAACATTCTACTTTTGTATTTGGATACATTTTAGTCAGTCTTGCTGGAGCTAGATGCCATCTACAAAACATTTTGTACTGATTTTCTTTAAATGCTGTTGACAATGTCAATTTATAGTTACCAATCCACATTTTCCCCCAATCCTCTAAATTTATATTGTGACCCATGTATTTTGCCCAGGCAATCATTGACCCCTTAAATTTGAAAGGTTTAAGTCAGGGGTGTCCAACCTTGGCAACTTTAAGACTTGTGGACTTCAACTCCCAGAATTCCTCAGCCAGCTTTGTTGGCTGAGGAATTCTGGGAGTTGAAGTCCACAAGTCTTAAAGTTGCCAAGGTTGGACACCCCTAGTTTAAGTATTTAAAATAAGGAAAACCTGAGGGGTTTGGGGTAAGTTATAAAACAGAAGTCCACACATTTTAAAGTTGCCAAATTTGGAGACCCCTGTTATAGATCTTTCAGGACCAGGAACTGGGTACAGCCTTCAGGATGGAAGAGGACTGAAAGGTAGTCTGGTGATATTTTCCAGTTTATTCTCAGACTTGATTGCCTTTTTTAAAAAATCTTCAGAAATATGGTTGTTGCTCTGAAAGAACTGTCCATTCGAGGCGACTTCAGAACCACTGTGGAGTACTTGATTAAGCTGCTTGAAACGGAAAGCTTTCAGCACAACCGCATTGACACTGGTTGGCTGGACCGGCTGATTGCAGAGAAAGTGCAGGTAATCTTCTTCTGGCACGGAAAGGGGCGGAATAGATCCAAAAAGAAAAACTGCAGCATTTTACTGTGGGTTATCTGTCTGTAGGAATGTGCTAAATAGATCCCATTCTACCAATAGAAGATAATATTTGTAGCTCAGGGTTCAGCTGTGGACACCTTGGTGCTCTCTGAGCTTGGAGGTTTTCTTGCAGACGTTTCATGACCCAACGAGGGAACATCATCAGTGCTGGAAAGGAGTGGGGTTTGTGGAGAGAAGGAGGAGGAGGAAGGAAGAAGCAGGAGGAGGAGGAGAGGGGAAGGAGGAGGAGGAGGAGGAGGAGGAGGAGGAGGAGGAGGAGGAGGAGGAGGAGGAGGAGGAGGAGGAGGAGGAGGAGGAGGAGGAGAAGGAGGAGGAGAAGGAGAAGGAGAAGGAGAAGGAGAAGGAGAAGGAGAAGGAGAAGGAGAAGGAGAAGGAGAAGGAGAAGGAGAAGAAGAAGAAGAAGAAGAAGAAGAAGAAAGAAGACACCTAGTTTGGTGGTTTTATTGTAGACATTTCATGACCCAACTAGATAACAACATCAGTGCTAGGTTGATGTTCCTGCAAATTTCTCTCATCTGCCTGCTTTGATGTCCATATGTGGTGCCAACAGAAGAGAATATTTGTAGTTCAGGGTTGAACCCTGGGGTCCTGGGTGCTCTCTGAGCTTGGTTGCATTCTTGCAGATGTTTCATTACCCAGCTAGGTAACATCATGGGCATTGATGATGTTACCTATTTTGGTGATAAAACTTCTGTAAGAAAACCACCAAGTGCAGAGAGCACTGAGGACCCCTCAGATCGAATGGTGGTGAACTCTCCAAATGTGTCCACTTGGGCAGTTCTGTTTGGCCATTGGAAAAGTAGAAAGTTCTCCAGATGATGGAATAGGTCTCCCAGTAAAACAGGAGGCACCCTAGAAGGAAGGAGGAGAGGGAAAAACTTAGATAGAACAGATTAAGAAAAAGATATTGACAGAATAGAGAAGAATGCTAAAGAACTTTGAAGCTAACCATGGCTAAAGGAACTACTCCATTGGGCTTAAAATACTAGTTTTAGTCCCGAGTTTTCTAAAGCAAGCTCTGAAAAGTTGACAATTGGTGATACTAAAGGTTGAGCCATGGGCTGCTTCCTCCTTAATTTACTAATATAAAGAAGTAATTTTTTTAAAATGGCCTCTTCCTCTCTTTTTCATCTAGGCGGAGAGACCAGACACCATGTTGGGAGTGGTGTGTGGTGCCCTACATGTGGCTGATGTCAGCCTGCGGAATAGCATCTCCAACTTTCTCCACTCCCTGGAGAGGTAAAAACCAGATTTTCAGCACTGACATTCCTTAAAACTTCCTGTCCGTCACTTTGTCTCCAGAGTTCTTTCCTTGAGTATGTTCTAAGCGATCTTGCAGAATTGGTAGTGGAGAACATATAAGCTTGTCCAACTCACAAAGTCATACAGGGTTGATTTCCTAAAGAATAGTGGCCTATTGAGAGCCAGTTTGATATAATGGTTAAGGCATCAGATTAGAAACTGGGAGATTGTGAGTTCTAGTCCCGACTTTAGACATGAAAGCTGACTGGGTGACTTTGAGCCAATCCCCAGGAGACTGTGAATTCTAGTCCCACTTTAGGCATGAAAGTTGGTTGGGTGACTTTGGGCCAATCCCCAGGAGCCTGTGAATTCTAGTCCTGCCTTAGGTGTGAAGAAAGCTGGATGATCTTGGACCAGTCACTTTTACCCAACGAATGGCCGTTGAAATGATACCAATTAAAATATATTTCAGAATACTGAGGAAATAGGAAGGTCTCCACCTGGCTACTTTGGCTGCTAGTCAAGTCTGTCTGGGAAGGGGATCCCCTAAAGGAGGAGCCCATACCACCAAGGACTCTCCCCTTGTAGAGACCCTCTCCCCCTCCTTCAGTAAGGGCCGCCTGGAGGAGAAAAACCTCTTTTGTGAGCTATAATTAACTAAGGGTCCTGTAGAGGCCTGCAATTTTTTAGCCTTACCTTTTGGTTAGAAGCCTAACTATTTCTTGGAAAACTATTGGCAGGAAATGGAGTGCTGTTATTAATTCTTCTCTTCCAGGGGTCAAGTTTTGCCTGCCCATACATTGTTGAACATAGTGGACGTGGAGCTCATCTACGAAGGGAAGAAATATGTACTAAAGGTAATGTCGCACCAGTTACACAGCTAAGCTGCAGAAGAGATTGGACAACCATTTGTCTGGAAATGGTCAAGGGCAGGGGCCTTCAAACTTGACACCTTTCAGACTTGTGGACTTCCACTCCCAGAATTCCTCCTCCTCCGGTCATGTTAGCTCAGGAATTCTTGGAATAGAAGTCCACAAGTCTTCAAACTTGCAAGTTTGAAGACCCCTGCATTAGGGGTTGCTCAAAAGTTGTGGCATGCCTTGAGGATTGTAAATATATTATGCTGAGTCAAGGTTGACTCAGTCTTCTGACCTTGCAAGATCAGTAAAATGAGGACCCAAGATTATTGGGGGCAATAGGCTGACTCTGTAAACTGCTTGGAGAGGGCTGTAAAGTGTCATATAAGTCTAGAAGTCAGGGGTCTTCAAACTTGACAGTTTTAAGACCTGTGGATGTCCACTCCCATAGTTCCTCCTCCTCCAGTCATGTTAGTTCAGGAATTCCAGGAGTTGGAAGTCCACAAGTCTTAAACTTGCCAAGTTTGAAGACCCTTGGCATAGGGTTTCTTGTCTGAGAAGGGGGTTGAACTAGAAGACCTCTAAAGTCCCTTCTAACTTTGTTATTCTGTTTAGGAGTGATGGTGGCCGGGGAAACAGAACTTTATAGACGTGTTCATAGTCAATTCTAAAAAATAATTGGTAAAGGAAAGCAAGGTTGCAAATCTATAGTGAGAGTGAGTGGGAGCGGTCCTTGACTTATAACAGTTCATTTAATGATGGTTTGAGCTTACTACAGCGCTGAAAAAAGTGACATGACCGTTTTTCACGCTTACGGCCATTGCAGCATCCCCAGGGTCACATGATCAAATTTCAGATTCTTGGCATTTGATTCATATTTATGACGGTTGCAGTGTCCAGGCGTCCTGTGAATTTCCCCCATTGTAATCTTGTGACCGGCAAAAAGTCAATGGGGGAGCCAGATTCACTTAACAACCAGGTTACTAACTTAACGGCTGCAGTGATCAGTTTAACAACTATGGCAAAAAAGATCGTAAAATGGAGCAAAACTCACACAATTAGCTGTGTTGCTTAGCAACATAAATTCTAGGCTCCGTTGTGGTCCTAAGTGGAGGACTGCTTGTATATAATCCTGTTTTTTACCGAGTAAACAAGGTGGTGAGAAAAAGCTCTGCCAAAGAAAATCAAGCTTTTTTTGGGAGATGCTTGTGAGGTTAGAGATTTTTGCCCAAGGAAGTCCACCAAAGCAATGGCTAGGAGCAGGAACTGTATAGCCACAATACCATTTTTGCATAAGGATCTCTTGGAAAGTTGCTTTGGGCTGGGAAGAAAGCTCCCTCCTCAGGTGTGAGCTGAGGGGCCACCCAAAATCATCCTAAGAAGGTTGAGATGTTCTCTTATTATAAAGTGTTAATACTTGGTAAGGCCTCACTTGGAAAACTGCATCCAGTTTTGGTCACCATGATGTAAAAAAGATGTTGAGACTCTAGAAAGAGGGCAGAGAAGAGCAACAAAGAGGATTCAGGGACTGGAGGCTAGAACATTTGAAGAATTGGTTGCAGGAATTGGGTATGTCTAGTTTAATGAAAAGAAGGACGAGGGAGTGATATGATAGCAGTCTTCCAATATCTGAGGGGCTGCCCCAAAGAAGAGGGAGTCAAGCTATTCTCCAAAGCATCTGAAGGCAGGACAAGAAGCGATGGGTGGACACTAATTAGGGAGAGAAGCAACTTGGAACTAAGGAGAAATTTGCTGACACAGAATAATTAATCACTTGCTTCCAGAACAGTGGAGGTTTTTAAAAAAGATGTTGGATAACCATTTGTCTGAAGTGATGTAGGGTTTCCTGCCTAAGCAGAGGGTTGGACTACAACAAGGATTTTCAAACTTGGTAAGTTTATGACTTGTGGACTTGAAGAATTCCTGAGCTAACATGACTGGAGGAGGAATTCTGGGAGTTGAAGTTCACAAGTCTTAAAACTGTCAAGTTTGAAGCCCCCCTGGACCAGAAGACCTCCAAGGTCCCTTCCAACACTGTTATTCTATTCTATTCTATTCTATTCTACTTCTTGCTCTTCCCTTTCTCACAGGTAGCTCGGCAGTCTCCAAACTCCTACGTTGTCATCATGTCCGGTTCCTGCGTGGAGCTTGATGTTCACCGGCTAAGTGATGGAGGTCTCCTTTTGTCCTATGATGGGAGCAGCTATACAACCTACATGAAAGAAGAAGTGGACAGGTAACCTTGGATGCTTCCAGGGATGCTTACAAGCAGAGGAACAGACCCCGGCATGCCATCCTCTAAAGGTTTTGAGGATGGTCCCCAAAAAGGTCCTTCAACTTCATAACATTCAGTGTGACCAAAAGAAGATATTATCCAATCCATAAATGGGCAGTCGTCATACTTCCCTTTAAAATCAAATGAAAGAGGATCAAATTCGATTGCCCATTGCTGCTTTAGAGGCATTCATAGTCATGTTGTGGTTTGCTGGCAGCTTGTGCAGACGGCAGCAGAGTCGGACAGTGGGAAAGAAAGAGGATCAATCTGGGACTCGGACAAGGATCCTGCGTCCGATGCAGAGATGGGGCCTGGACCATCTGGGATGGGGTGCTGCCTCCAGAGCTTTTGGAGTCTGGCAGTAGCAAGGCAGAGGACCCAGGGGAGCCTGTTCCCAGTGCATGGGTGCGCAGAGCTGCTAAAAGGCAAGAGCAGTTGAAACAAAAGGGGTGACTCGGGAGTAAGGCTGGGAGGTGATTGCCCCTCCCATAAGGTATAAAGGACAGGCAAAGATGACGAAACCTTTGCAGGAAGCAAAGTCGTTCGTTCGGTTCAGATTTATTCTTGAAGCTCTTTGTACACTGAATTTTCTTAGTAAAGAAATAAAATTTTCTGTGTAGACATTTTTGGGCTTTCTGTCCTCTCCTGCTTAGGTATCGCATCACCATTGGCAATAAAACTTGTGTGTTTGAGAAGGAAAATGACCCGTCGATTCTTCGATCCCCCTCAGCCGGGAAACTCATCCAGTACGTGGTGGAAGATGGTGGACATGTCTTTGCTGGGCAATGCTTTGGTGAAATTGAGGTAAAAAAGAAAAACACCTTGTGAGCCTGTTAGACTGGTCTTGGGAAAACCTTGTGATAAGGAACAAGCACACACTCACAAGCAGAAACAGTTTCAATCCACATGCTTGTTCAATCTCTCTCTTAATCTCTTTATCTCTCTTAATCAAAGTGAGATTGATTTTGGTTTGAATGTCCCAAAGGTGCTTTCTCAGGAGGCACCTGGATTTCCTTTCCTTTCCTTTCCTTTCCTTTCCTTTCCTTTCCTTTCCTTTCCTTTCCTTTCCTTTCCTTTCCTTTCCTTTCCTTTCCTTTCCTTTCCTTTCCTTTCCTTTCCTTTCCTTTCCTTCCCTTCCCTTCCCTTCCCTTCCCTTCCCTTCCCTTCCCTTCCCTTCCCTTCCCTTCCTCTCCCCTCTTCCCTTCTCCTCCCCTCTCCTCTCCTCTCTTCCCCTCTCCTCCCCCTTTCTCTCTCTCTCTTTCTCTCTTTCTTTATTTTTGTTTGAAAACATTTCATTTCTCATCCAAGAAGCCCCCTCAGCTCCGACTGGACGATGCAGAATGGAAGGATTAATATTCTTTGTAGACAATTGGTCATTTCCATTCTTTTAGAGAGTCGTCCTTGAGGTCATTTGCACTACTCAAGTGACCTGGAGGACACAGATAAACCTCCAAGCAGCCTCAAGGACTCTCTAAAAAGAATGCAAATTACCAGCTGTCTGCAAGGAGTATAACTCCTTCCATTTCCCCACCATCCAGTCAGAGCCCAAGCAGCTTCTTGGATGAGAAACAAAATGGGTTGAAAGAAAAATGAAGAAAGCCCAGTTGCCTCCTGAAAAAGCACCTTTGGGACAACCGTGACCTGGATGACTGAGAATCTCCATAAATATTTTTGTTTGAACCAATTTTCTTCAAAAATATTAAAAACAATACTGAGAAATTGATTAAGTTTTTATTAATGCAAACGCTTACAAACACAACATGGGTGTGTTTTTTTCTTCTTCAGAACCCTTCTATTTGTATTTGTATTTAATCCATTAAGGAGACCCTCAGATTTCCTGTCTCTTTTTCCCATTTAAAGTGTTTTGTAAATGCACAAATGCATGATAAAAGACGCCTAATAAATAAAATATATTCATTCAAACTTATAAGCTATTTTATTCATCACAGACACCTTGACTTAACAGATTAAAAGTATCTGTAAAAAGGTTCAAAGGGAGATATTCATCATCCCATTTCAAGCTTAACATATTTCTGATGTATTCAATTTCTGATACCAAACTCCCCCCCGGCTGGTATGCATATTTTAGTATATTTTTCAAGATTTGTAATCTCAGATATTTTCCTTGCATTCTGTGTGATGGAATTGCAGCCTGAAGAAGGAGAGGGGAGGTGGGATGCAGCTTCCAGAGGGGAGTCCCAGAACAAGAGACTATTCAGTCAATCCTGCACGGGATGGGGTAAGGAGGAAAAATTTCAGGGTACAGGTAGTCCTCGACTTATGACCACAATTAGGACCGGGAAATTTCCATTGCTAAATGAGGTGGTGATTTAGGGAATCATGCCCAGTTTTATGACCTACTTGAATCACACCGTTGTTAAGTGAATCTAGCTTCCACCATTGATTGTGCTTGGTGGAAGCCAGCTTGGAAAAGTGACAAGTGGTGATCACATGTCCCGGGATGCTACAATCATTATAAATACATGCTGGTTGCCGAGCGCCTGAATTTTGATGACATGGCCATAGAGATGTTACGATGGCTGTAAGTGTGAGGATTGGTCATAAGTCCTTTTTTTCAGCACTGTTCTAACTTCGTACAATTGTTAAATGAGTAGTGGTAAATCGCGGGCTAGCTTAAAGTCTCTCGCGGTATATCTATTAGGTTAGAAGATGACATAGCTTTAATCTGGCAAGATTCTTATTAGGAGTAAGCAGATAAAGAGCCAGTTTGACCTAGTAGTTGAGGCACCAAACTACAGTGTGTGAATTCTAGTTCTTCCTTAGCCATGAAAGCTAACTGGGTGACTTTAGGTAGGCCAGGGGTATCAAACTCGATTTCATACAGGGCCGCATCAGGGTTGTGTTTGACATTGAGGAGGACCTGGGGTGTGTAGTCAGGGGGCGTGGCCAGGCCAGCTTGATATCACTCATGTTAGGGAGCTCTCTGCAGAGGTGGCTATTCAGCAGGTTCTGACCAGTTCTGGAGAACCGGTAGTGGAAATTTTGAATAGTTTGAGGAACTGGCAAATACTGGAGATTTTATAGTATCCTTCCCCAAGCCATGCCCACAGAACCGGTAGTAAAAAAATTTGAATCCCACCACTGGTGCTCTGCCAGCGAAAATGGGCTTCCGAGCAGCAGACATACACACACACACACACACACACACACACATGCTCGGAAGGCGCTGCCGATTCCAAGAAGAATTGTGATAATTTCCAGGCAGGATTTGCAAGTGCAGGCTATCAGCGGCTGACCGGCAGGGAGAGGAATCGTTGTCTGCCACACCTATTCAGCTCTTCCCCCTGCCTTTTATCCCCAGAGCTAGGGTGGGGCTTTGCTAGCAGCGGTGGCTTTTCTGTCCCCAGGACCGGCCCATAGATTTCCACTGCTCTCCTCTCCTCTGCCTTCTGTGCATCTGCGCATCAGGCACTGGACCCAGCTGTTCCTCCTCTTCCTCATCAGCTACCTCCAGACTTGGGGGCTGTTCGCTCTCCGTGGGTTGATGGATGGCCCAGGCTCTGTCTCTTTCTCTCTGTCTCTCTCTATCTGTCTCTCTCTCTGTCATTCTCTCTCTCTCTCTTTCTCTATCTGTCTCTCTCTCTCTCTCTCTCCTCCTCCTCCTCCTCCTCCTCCTATTTGACTGCCAAAGGGGCCAGAGGTCGACGGGCCACAACACAACCAGCTTCAAGCATGGCTGTCCCTTTAATGAGCTTTCTATATTTATCCATATTCTTCTTGCTTAAATGAACCATAATGCTCGGTCGGTGCAATTTGTTAACAAGAAACACAAGAGAATTACAAAAGCAGCTGGACAAAGGGAGTACAGGGAAGCAAACACTCCAAGAAGTCACTTGTTTATATTGATCTTCTGCTATTTTCAGGTGATGAAGATGGTGATGACACTCACAGCGGCGGAATCGGGCTGCATCCATTATGTGAAACGTCCTGGAGCAGCCCTTGAGCCAGGCTGCATAATTGCTAAAATGCAACTGGATGACCCAAGCCGAGTTCAACAGGTAAATTTGGAGGCTTAGCAGCAAGGGCTATCTCTTCACAGAGATTTAAGCTAAAAAAAAAAAATTGGGTTGGCTTCTGGGGACATCTGTTCATTTTCTTTGGTCTTCTGCTAGGTGGGTGGGGTTGGGAGGTCACTCTGACCTAGAGCTTTGTGATCTCCTGGTGGCCTCCCATCCAAGCACCAGCCAGCTCTTAAACTTGGTTAGCATTTAGAGATTGGGGAAAGTCAGCTAGGGGCTACTTGTTGGCTCCAAAAAAATTTTGGTCATGATGGAGGAGATGAATCCAAGAAATGGATCCACAGTCTTATGAGCCACCTCATACAGTAGTTTGTACATGAGTAGCCCCCATGGTAAGACAACAATAATAATAATAACAACAACAATGTGGCCCACCAGAATAGTTTTCAGGCCTCCTAGTTTTGCTTCATAATTAATAAGGAGACTTTTTCGGTTTTTCTTAGATTGGGCTACAGGTAGTCCTCGACTTATAACCAAAATTGAGCCCACATTTATAGTATAGGTGGTCCTCAACTTACAACCATTTGTTTAGTGAAAAAAAAACATTTGACCATTTTTTACACTTACATTCATTCATTCGTACATTTATTGTGGCATTCCCCATGGTCACATGATCAAAATTAACACACTTGGCAACTGACTCATATTTATGATGGTTGCGGTGTCCCCGGGGTCATGTGATCCCCTTTTCCCACCTATTGACAAAGTCGTAAAATGAGCCAAATTCACTTAACAACTGTCTTGCTTAACTTTGAGCTCCCTTGCGGTTGTCTTACCTGTAGTAAGTCACGATGTTTGCTAAATGGGTCATCTTGTGACTGTTTGATTTTAACAAATACAGGTCTTCTTCGAGTTATGAACATAATGGAGCCTGCCCATTCCATTCGTAACCCAAGGATTCGTGGGAGTGAATCTCGTACCTTGAATGAGATCACTCCCTCCTTTCCCCCACACATTGCTAATTGAACGCGTAGCTTGTTAAGTGCACACGAGATATTTCAGGGTGGGGAAAGCCATGGGGGTTCTAGTGATGGAACAGACCACCTGCGTAAGACAATCCAAGGCTTCCCTGACCCAATGAAATATCTTATGCTCTCCACAATCGCTTCCCCCTCCAACCTACCAAGATCCAGCAAGCTGTCTCCTCTCCACCCTCTCAGCCGTGTGCGCCCCTGTATAGCTCCATTTAGGCCTGCACAGAGGGGTGGGCTGGTAAAGTGCAGGATGAATGTTGCAGAGCCTCTGCGGTTGTTTGTAAGAGCGAACAACTGCTGTGATCTTGCAAGTTTCCTCGTTTCGGGACTTGTTCATAAACACTAGAGGGCGCTTTTCGGGTAACTTCAAACGTTCGTTAAGGGAATGCTCGTAACCCGAGGATTACCTAAATATTGGTAGTGGTCATTAAGTGAACAATGTGTTCGTTAAGTGAACACATTGGTTGTTAAATGAACTCGCTGTTCACTCTGAGGTGATTTTTGACTGAAAACTGGAATCTTAACGCCAGTTTCCGGCAAAAACATCGTCGATCACAGTCACGTGACCGCAAGACTTCACAAACGGTCTTAAATGTGGACTGGTTGTTGAATGACCAAAATGGGAGTAATGTGACTGCCAGGGGTTGGCGGGCAGTTATCAGAACTTTGAATCTGGATCATATGTACCTTTTTCGAGATAACTTTGAAAGACATTTGAATCTGAGAAAGAAGCTTCAACCCAGAAGATCTGAGAAAGTGATCCTTTCTCCTTTGGAGATGAAGAAGATGATTGCATAGGTACAACTCTCACAGTGCTGACTGGCTTGTGTTTTTCTTGTCCTCTTAAGGCCGAGCTCCATACGGGAACCCTGCCCCAGATCCAGAGCACAGCCCTGCGGGGTGAGAAGCTTCACCGGATCTTCCATTATGTCTTTGACAACCTACTCAATGTGATGAACGGATTCTGCCTTCCAGATCCCTTTTTCACCAACAAAGTAATATCCGTTGCTTTCCTTTCCCCGCTTTTGGTGGCATAAACCATAGTTTAAGAGCCGTGGTGGCACAGTGTTTAGAATGAAGTATTGCAGGTAACTCTGCCCACTGCTAGCAGTTCGATCCTGACCGGCTCAAGGTCGACTCAGCCTTCCATCCTTCCAAGGTCGATAAAATGAGAACCTGGATTGTTGGGGGCCATAGACTGACTCTGTAAAAACTGCTTAGAGAGGGCTGTAAAGCACTGTGAAGTGGTATATAAGTCTTAAGTGCTAGTGTTATCTTAATGCCTGTTTCCTAGTATGATTTGATTTGCTTATTGTACCCTATGACTATGTTAAGTGTTGTACCTGATGATTCTTGACTCTTGACTCTTCTTTTATGTGTACAGAGAGTATTTGCACCAAGGCAAATTCCTTGTGTGTCCAGTCACAATTGGCCAATAAAGAATTCTATTCTATTCTATTCCATTCCATTCCATTCCATTCAATATTTTCTATTCTATTCTATTCTATTCTATTCCCCCTCCCCGATGTGCTTCCAGATGTGTTAGAACTTCAACTCCAAAGAATTCCCAGCCAATTAACCTTCCATGTTTAGTTCTAACACATCTGGACAGCATTACCCAAGATCAGGAATTCTCAATCTTGGCAGCTTTCAAATGTGTGGACTCCAGCTCCCAGAATACAGCATGCTGACTGAGGCATTCTGGGAGTTGAAGTCCATACATCTGAAAGCTACTTGAGGTTGAGAAACACTGCCCTAGGTTAATGCTGCCCTTCAGGGGTGGGGTACAATTATTTCTTACTACTGGTTCTATGGGCGTGGCTTGGTGGGCATGGCATGGCTTGGTGGGCGTGGCATGGCTTGGTGGGCATGGCAGGGAAAGGATACTGCAAAATGTCCACTCCCTCTCCACCCCGCTAACCTGCTTTCCAGCTCCGTTCTCCTGTGCAGGGCAACAAAAGAAGACTCAGCCAATCAGCTGGGACTCAGTGGGAGGCAGAGAATAGATGAGGGGTGCAGCCAGTAAGAGGTAGTATTTGCCAGTTCTCCAAACTACTTAAAATTTCCGCTACCGGTTCTCCAGAAGTGGTCAGAACCTACTGAATACTACCTCTGCTGCCCTTCCTTCCTTCCTTCCTTCCTTCCTTCCTTCCTTCCTTCCTTCCTTCCTTCCTTCCTCCCTCCCTCCCTCCCTCCCTCCCTCCCTCCCTCCCTTCTGTAGAACTGGTCATAAGACAAAAACTACCTGCAGCATTAGATGCCTATGGAAAACAAACTTATTTACCTGTTATCTTGACTTACTTTCAACTCCACCTCTAACTCAGGTGAAGAACTGGGTTGAACGCTTAATGAAGACTCTCCGGGATCCATCCTTGCCTCTACTGGAGCTCCAAGATATCATGACCAGTGTCTCTGGGCGGATCCCGCCCAACGTGGAAAAATCCATCAAAAAAGAAATGGCACAGTATGCAAGTAACATCACCTCTGTCCTCTGCCAGTTTCCCAGCCAGCAGGTAAGGAAAGTTTTGTGATCTGGGATGAAACTGAGATGAAACTGACTAGGAAGAGGTTAGATGGAAGAATAATGTCCTTGATTGTGAGAGATGGTGAGGAGGGTGAGGAAGGAGGGTCTAGGTAGGACAACGCACTGCGGCCAACTCACCATGGCCAATTCAGTGCGGGACAACTCGCTGCTGGACTGTCAAACACTAATATCAAAGAAACATTGGAGGAGAATTATTACAGAAAGGATGCAAAAAGAGGAACAGAATGAAATGTGAATGGCAAAAATTAAAATACATTTTTAATTATTTTAAATAATTACCATATTTTTTGGACTATAACATGCACCTAGCTTTTTGGGGAGGAAAAAAAAAATCTGCTTCTGCATCCCCCCCAATTTGCCCCTTTGCAACAAACAGCAAACAGCCTGTTTCAGCTTCAGCACAGCCTGATTTAGCACAAGCAGCCGATTAGTGGTTGGATTTGCCTCCCAACAATCAGCCGTTTCAGGCTGCAGGGATTGCCATCGCCTATTGCCACCTGCACACACTCCGTTTTCCGCCTCCGCGCACCACATGTACTAAGTTTTGATATGAGGTGTCAGATTCTGTCTGTTGTGTGTCCATCCCACCCTCCCACTTTTTCAGTCAAGCCCAAAACATTGAGGGTGTCAATCCCAGTTTGCTTCTGTTCTTCCTGTAGATTGCCAACATCCTTGACAGTCATGCCGCCACCTTAAACCGCAAATCGGAGCGTGAGGTTTTCTTCATGAACACTCAGAGTATTGTGCAGCTGGTTCAAAGGTGAGCGTGATCTCAGAAGTGATCTTTGACAAAATCTGAAAAGGGGAAGGCAAAAGATAGGCTGCTTTGTGATCAAATCCAGTTTCTACCCCACCACACCCTTAATAAGTACAGTTAAGCCCCTACAGATGGGTCTACCACAGGGGTGTCAAACTCAAGGCCCGGATCCAGGGGTGCTTAGATCTGGCTCACAGGGTCGCCCTGGGAACAGTGAAGGATTGGCCCGCAGTACTTCTGCTGGTGAAAATGGAGCTTGGGAGGGCTGCCCACAGTTCTCTCAGGCCCTGTTTTCGGCCTGGATGTCCTCCTGCAACCCTTTGACAGCGAAAACAGAGCTGGGAGGGGCAACCCCCCTGGGCTCAGTGTATGGCCCTCCCTGGGCTTCGTTTTCACTGGCAGAGGGCTGCAGGAGGCTGTCCAGGCCAAAAACGGGGCCCAGGGGGCCGCATGTGGGCCCCCCAGAGCTCCGTTTTCACTGGCAGAGGGCTTGCAAAAAAGAAGAAGAAGGAAGGAAAGAAAGATAGAAAGAAAGTAGGGAGGAAAGAAAGGAAGTCCTGCCTTCGCACTTGGCCACCAGCAGTCTGGAAGACAAGGGTTTGGGGCTCTCCCTGGTCTAGCCTTCCTCCGCTGGAGACAATGGATCCCCCACCCAGCCTCAACCGGGGGCACCACGGGTGTCCCTGACACGAGTGATGTCAAGCTGGCCGCTCCCAACCCGGCCACGCCCACCCCAGCCACGCCCACCCTGAGCATGCCCACATGGTCCCCTGAGGTCAAAGTCAACCCTGACGCGGCCCTCAATGAAATCGAGTTTGACAGTCCTGCACTGGACGAATCCTGCAAGTATGTTTACAATTCAGCCATGTTGTCAAAGACTGTCAAAGCTTCTATATTTTCATCCGAGGGCTCTGTTACAGATACCGAAGTGGCATCCGAGGTCACATGAAGGCAGTCGTGATGGATTTGCTTCGGCAGTACCTAAGGGTGGAAACTCAGTTCCAACACGGTGGGTCATCTCCCTTCAGGATTTGGATTTTCGGACAAGGGTGGTTGGGAGGAGGGGATATGACCACAGGGAAGAAGAAAAAGCTGTAATGATTCTGGCCGCCAGATGGCAGCCTTGTACTGAGATATCAACCCCAAAAGGCTTTGCCAACCAAACTTGTTCTTTTCTAAAGGATGGTTAAGTTTCACCAGAGGTGTCAGGCAGGCTGGTTAACCGTAGTCTAGTGGGACAGCTTTTAGAGCTGATTTCCCATTAGCCTTGACCCAGGGTAACAGCGGTTAGAATGGTCAGTCCTTCCCTCTCCATATTAGCACTTAAAGAGCACTGCAAAGGCTTTGCTTGAATCCATCTCTGCCTCCCCATCTATCCTGTTTCGGTTAATTCTTTGATACTGTCCACACGAACCATGAATACTAATTCCTTCCTTCCTCCCTTCCTCTGTTTCCATCATTCATGTTTTCCTTCCCTCCTTTCTCCCTCCCTCCATCTCCATCATTGTTTCCTTCCTCACTCCCTCCCTTCCCATCATTCCTTTTCCTTCTTTCCTCCCTCCCTCCCACCCTTCCATCATTCAGCTTTTCCTTTCCTTTCCTTCCTTCCTTCCTTCCTTCCTTCCTTCCTTCCTTCCTTCCTTCCTTCCTTCCTTCCTTCCTTCCTTCCTTCCTTCCTTCTCTTCCTCCCTCCCTCCCTCCCTCCCACTCCATCATTCATCTTTCCTTCCTTCCTTCCTTCCTTCCTTCCTTCCTTCCTTCCTTCCTTCCTTCCTTCCCTTCCTCCCTCCCTCCCTCCCTCCCTCCCACTCCATCATTCATCTTTCCTTCCTTCCTTCCTTCCTTCCTTCCTTCCTTCCTTCCTTCCTTCCTTCCTTCCTTCCTTCCTTCCTTCCTCCCTCCCTCCCTCCCTCCCTCCCTCCCTCCCTCCCTTCCTTCCTTCTGCCCTCTGCTTACAAAAAATAAAAACCTAATATACAAAGAGTAAAAAAACGAAAGAAAGAAGACTATAAATAGTCTTTGCAGTTACGATGGGGATGAAAAAATAATTTTGTAGCCAATCCTTGCATCGATGGCCTTTGTAGGTCTGTAAAACCAAGGAAATCTGATTACAGGTAGCCTTTTGAATTATGTCCATAATAGCACCTTTCGATTATGGATATAAGTTGTAAGAGTCATATAATGGGTGGGTCATGTAACTGGCCCAATTTTATGACCTTTTTGCATTGGTTGTTAAATGAATGTGGTCGTAAGTATGAGTGCCATGGTTAAGTGAGCACTATAGTTGTGAAGTAAATCTGTTCATTGCGGCAAGGGATTGCCAATAACTAGAAATAAATGCTGGTTTTCAGCAAAACTACCCCAAAGTATTTTAATTTGTACTAGCTTAGCCTTTCCCCATCTAGGAGTACGTTAGGGGGGTATATTCCTCAACTCCCAGGCCTCCCCCTCCATTTTGGGCATTGCTGAGAATTCTGGCAGCTGGAAGTCCCAAATCAGGAATGCCCCCAATTAGAGGACGTTCAAAGTAGGGTGCAGCTTCTTGTAATCGAAGGAAGGAAAGAAAAAAAAAATCCCTGTGGATTTTACTCTGCCAGTCATCCCAAAAGTGCTTTTTTAAAGAGGCAACTGGACTTTCTTGGTTTTTCCTTGAAGACATTTCGCTTCTCATCCAAGAAGCTTCTTCAGATCTGACTGGATGGTGGGGAACGGAAGGATTTATACTCCTTACACAGGAGTATAAAGGAGTTTTCAAAGAAAAACCAGAAAGTCCAATGGCCTTTCAACGACTCCGGTAGTTGTTGCTAACTCTAAGGAATGGCACCTCTCTCTGTTTCAAGGCCATGAGCTAGTGCTGCCCAAAGATGCGCAGTCATGTGGCCAGAGGAATGCCGTTTCCTCCCCACTGAAGTGGCACCTATTTATCTACGCGCATTTGACAGGCTTTCGAACTGCCAGGTAGGCAGGAGATGAGGTGTAGATGGGTGCTCACCTGCCATGCGATGCTTGGGTCTCAAAACTCCTCCAGGTTATTCCAGCCAGGGAAGCCCAGCATCTTAACCATCCTGCCACCCTTCTTGTCATCAAACTTTCTCTTATGTAATAAATGTTATGTTTGGCCTTCTGCTTTCAGGTCACTATGATAAATGCGTCTTTGCTCTTCGAGAGGAGAACAAAAACGATATGAACACTGTCCTCAACTACATCTTTTCCCATGCCCAGGCGACCAAGAAGAACCTCCTTGTGACAATGCTCATTGTAAGTAAAGCTCTTGGGCAGTTTCTTTTCCGCTCTTCAGCAAACCATTTGAAATATAACCGAGAGTCGTACCTAGGAGTTACAAAAGGGGTATGATCGATCTGTAGTAATGACTGATTTCAGATTTAAAGCCATGGGGTGGAACTGCTGGTGCCAGAGCAGACCTATCACTTGGCACTCAATCTTAACAGCTTTAATATAGGTGGACTTCAACTCCCAGAATTCCCTGGCCAGAATTCTGGAAGTTGGAGTATATATATGTTTATATAACAGAATAACAGAACTATAGAGTTGGAAGACCAACCCACTGCTCAAGCAGGAGATCTTACATCATTTCAGACAAATAGCTATCCAACTGCTTAAAAACCTCCAGTGATGGAGTGATATATACTTATTTGTCAAATTGTATGCCACCCAATTCACCTAAAGGCGTTCTTGTCACTATTATTGTTTTAAATTGCCACAATGAGGATCAAATATGATCAGTGGTCATTGGAAAGGGGAATGGAATGGATTTCTTCAAAGAATACTCTTATACGTAAACAATTTAGTACAGTTTCTATCTTTTGGGGCCTAGGAGAATGTTTATATGCATTATTATGTACCTGCTAAATAGGAATAACAAGGTTGTAGGCACGGGTGGGATTCAAAATTTTTAACAACTGGTTCTGTGGGCGTGGCTTAGGTGGTGGGCGTGGCTTGGTGGTCATGTGACTGGGTGGATATGGCTTGGTGGTCATGTTATTGGCTGGGTGTGCCCAACTCAATATCACTCACATCAAGGCACGTATCTCCTCGCCTGGCCTCTCATGACTGTGGGGATGCTTCAACAGTCGTAAGTGTGAAAAATGGTCATAATTCACTTTTTTCAGTGCCATTGTAACTTTGAATGGTCACTCCACACAAGCAAAGTACCAGCAAAGGAGGGGAAAAACTCCAGAGACGTTCCAGAGACAGGAAGTCTAGTCCTGCCAAGAATGTAATAAGGGTTCACGGAGAGGCAGTTTCTGTAAGCAACACCAGAATGTTTCCTTCCTGCCTTCCTTACAGGATTAGGCCAGTAATTTTTTCTTTTTTTTTTTTTTAAACAAATTTTTATTAATTTTACAAAAAACAATACACAATCCTGGCATAACAACTTGAAAAATCTTTTCTAAAAAAATAATAATAATAATAATTAGAGAAGAAAGCCAATAGAACATATAAAATAACTCCAAATTATAATATCAATGTTTACATTATCTATTTAACTTCATATCTTAACCAGACTTCTCCTTTTATCCAAATTATATTTCTTGCTTATTAAAATTTTACTGCCTTTCATAAACATACAAAACACAAAACATAAACAAAACTAAAACATCTTTTCTGAAGGCTGCCTGATCCCGGTTTGAAACTCTTTTCACAGACACAAATTCAAACATCATATTCACTTTATATATCCTTCCATATCTTATTATCATTTTCTTTTCTTTTTTTATAAACCAATTTTATCAATTTTACAAAAATAGTGCACAATCAAGGCATAACAGCTTATAAATTCTTTTCTAAAAAATAATAATAATAATAATAATTAAAGAAGAAAACCAATAGAACATAATGATTCCAACTTATAACATCAATATTTACTTTATCTATTTAACTTCATATCTTATCCCAGCTTCTCCTTTTCATCCAAATTATTTCTTGTTAATTAACATTTTATTGCCTTTTATCAAAAAAACATAACAAAACCTTTATATATCCTTCCATATCTTATTACCATTTTCAATAACATTCTTTGTCTGTTCTATTTCCAACTATCCATTCATCTTTTTTCTTTCACTATACTTCTCCTATACACTAATTGAGTGACGCCTTTAACTCATTACCCTAACTTAAAAGTACTTCATATAACACTTATCTTGGGATTCTGTTTAGTAGATTCTAAAACTACACAGTAAATTTTATACTCTAAATACACATATAAAAACACAATCTTATATACCTTCCAGAGTCCCCCTTTTATCCTTAATTAAATTCACCCATTGTCTCTGAATAAACTTTTTTTCTTTAGATCTTGCTTCCCCCCATTAAGGCTTCTCCTCCTCCCCTTTCTCTCTTGCTTATTCTTCTCCTTGCCCTTTTTACCCCTTTGTCTTTCCTCCTCCCTTTTCTTACCCCCTTTCCTTTGCTTTCTAACTTTGCCTCCACCTTTCCGCTCATTTTTCTCTTCTTTGGTTGTTTTTATAATTCTTAAAATCCCCTTTTTCTTATCCTTTTTCTCCTCCTCCCCGGAAAGAACCCATTGCACAAGCGATGCCATTATGAAAAAAGAAACTTTTCCCAAAACAACCACAAATATTTTTAATCAAGAATAATTCAAAAAAAAAAAATTCCAAAAATTAATACTTTTCTTCCTTCTTCTCTTTCTCTTTCTGGGGTTAATGTTTCAAAGAGGTCCAATTACCATATACCTTTCTTTGGGATTCTAGGCAATCTCCTCCTTTTACAGCTTCTGCTCCAATTTTTTTTCCTCTCCCTTCCTACTTGCAATATCAATTTTAAATAATCAGAAATCCATACCTCCAACAAGGGTTTTCCAATTTCTTAAGTTTTTCAATGTCCAAAAACCTTTTTGTCCCTTAGCTTCAACTCTCAAAACAATTCACTTTCAATGTCCAATATGTCCAAACATATCTGCTGTTTCCATGGGGTGGGAGAGTGAAGAAAAAAAAAAAAGTTCCCTTTAACTTCGATCTTCTTAGGGATACAATGTATCCTCCAGCAACTCAAACAGCTCAGTTCCAAACAATTTGAAAGATGTTACTTGACCCGGCTCAGACAGCACTTTCACTCTTCTTACTTCCTCCAGCGCAATCTTACCCGGTTGCTGGCTTCTTCGTGGCGGCCATTACTGACCGCCGCTCCACCGCCTTGGGAAAAAGGGGTTTTTCCGGAGGAGGAGGGGGTCTGCGACACCCCCAACCCCCTGTCCGACTCCCCTCTCTCTTCAGCTGTCCCTACAGGGCAGCCATATCCCCCTGACCCATCTGGATCGGGGGTACCTCGGCGGCTAGCACAGCAGGAATCGTGAGCTGTCGCGAATTCCTGCTGCCCCGAAGCCACGTAAAACCGGAAACCCCAGGCCAGTAATTTTTTCTAACAACCGGTTCTCTGAACTGCTTAGAATGTTAACAACCAGTTCTAGCGAATAGGTGCGAACTGGTAGAATCCCACCCCTGGTTGTAGAACAGTGTTTCTCAACTTCAGGTCCTTTAAGATGTATGGACTTCAACTCCCAGAATTCCCCAGGCAAAATTCTGGGAGTTGAAGTCCACGCAACTTGAAGTTGCTGCCTGGGGAATTTTGGGAATTGAAGTCCCCCCCATCTTGAAGTTGGTGGCTGGGGAATTCTGGTAGTTAGAGTTCACCCACCTTAAAGTTGCCGAGATTGAAAAACACTGCTGTGGAGGACATGGATCAACATAATCTGCAAAGTAATATCAAAGTAATTGTCTTTTAAGGTGTGAAAGACAAAATTATCCATTTTGAAAATACAAAAAGGGAGAAATCTGGCTTCATATGGGATTGGATTGTTTTCCTTATGGAGCAACAGTTGTTTAGAGCAGGGGTCTCCAACCTTAGCAACTGGTGGACTTCAACTCCCAGAATTCCTCAGCCAGCTTTGCTTTAAGACTTCTGAACAGCTTTGCTGGCTGAGGAATTCTAGAAGTTGAAGTTCACAAGTCTTGGTTGCTAAGGTTGGAGACCCGTGGCTTAGAAAATCACCTGCATATTATAACTGCATCATGTTAAGCAGCTGTTTTAATAGCATTAACCTTTTCAAACTGGATAGCCAGACTTGGTCCTCATTTTGCATCCTTATGCCTTCCCCGTAAAATTCACCAACCACAGCCGTCCGCCATTCTTGGGGTCTGATAAATGATCTCTTATTTTGCCTCAGGATATCTCATTTAAATATTGGGCTGGAGGTGCTGGGACAACTCTTTTGAGTTGGCCACTGTGGTCCTTCAAATCTCCAATCCCATCTTTTTTCAATTAAAAAGACAAAAGCAGATCATGCCTCTCCCCTTTCCCTATGACCCGGAGGAGTAAAAATATTTATCTACACCGGTATTTTAAAATATAGCTGAGCTGAAGAAAAATGCCCTTTTTTATGCGGCCTGTGGGAGAGTCAATCCCAGGATGGATGGCATCCATCACATCCCGGTCTGCATCACACTTTCAAATTCTATGCTAATTCGTAGAGTTGAGGTTCCCAAGCCTCTTCTTGTTTCTGCATCTTTTACTTCTTTTTGCTGAAGATGTGGCACATTCACAAGAAATTGATTTGTCCAGCTAAAAGTTTAAATGCGACACTGTTTTTCTTCCTGCAGGCAAGCACAGTCTCTTAGAACAGCTGATACATGATGGATATGCATGCCACCATTGTCTTACTTAAATAGTAATCTGTGCAATATGAAAATCTCTTTTTCTTATACACAAACACACACAGAGACATGCAAATACACATATACACACCCACACTCCCTTCACCTTCTTTCCTTCTCTTCCCTTTTCTTGTTCCAGTCTTCTTCCCCTCTCCTCTCTTTCCCCCTTTCCTCATTCGCTTTCCCTCTCCTCTTTTCCCTTTTCCTCTTGTGTCTTTTCCTTCTTCTCTTTTTCATTTTCCTTCTTTTTCCTTCTGATCTATTCCCATGCTTTCCCCTCCCCCTTCTCTTCCTTCTTCTCTTTTCATTTCCATTCTTTTTTGTTCTTCTCTATTTCCTTTCCCTGTTTTCTCCTCTCTTCTCATCTCCTCTCTTCTTTTTCTTTCCCTTCTTTTTATTCTTCTCTATTTCCTTTCCTTTCCTCTTTTTTTCTTGCCATGCGATTGTAAGTAACGCTTGCCTTAAGAATCTCATTATTTGAACACGGAGCCATATTTCCTCTGAGAATTCTGGAGTAGCTCTGAGCTGGGGCTGTTCATTTCTCAAGTAATCATGCTGGCATGATGGAGAGAAAAAATGGCAGCTGTTCGCAGCTCAGGCCTTCAATTTTCTTCAGAGTCCAGTCACTCAAGTGTGTAATTACATGGGGTGCTGGAGAGGCGTTAGGCCTTGTCAAAGAACACGTCAGAGGCCTTCGCACACCGCCTTTGCCGATCGGGGCAGGCTGAAAGCTGGGGAATGCTGCTGCACGCCTTGTGTTTTTTGGGGGTGTGAGTGTGTTGGTGAATCCTTCTTGTCAGGATGGAGTTTTAAACTGCTTTTCCATTTTGGGGTGCTCCATCTCTACAGTCCTTCTGAGGGCTTTCAAGGAAGAACCATTTTCTGTAAGGCTGATGGAAGAGTTGCTACGGATTGAATCCAAAGTCACTTCTATTGGAGTGACTTACAGGTAGTCCTCGACTTATGGCCATGCTTGAGTCCCAAATTTCCATTGCTAAACAAGATCATTGTTAAGTGAGTTTTGCCCCACTTTATGACCTTCCTTGCCACCGTTGTTAAGTAAATTACAGCAGTTGTTAAATTAGTAACACAGTTGCTAAGTGAATCCGGCTTCCCCTTTGACTTTACTAGTCAGAAGGTCACAAAACGGGATCACATGACCCCGGGACGCTGCAACCGTCATAAATATGAGTCAGTTGCCAATTTTGATCACATGACCACAGGGATGTTGCGCCAATCATAAATGTGAAAAACGGTCATAGGTCCCTTTTTTCAGTGTCATTGTAACTTTGAATGGTCACTAAATGAATAGTTGCAAGTCGAGGCCTACCTGTAATATATATGTAGAAACTCGGATCGGTGTTTAAATATATTTTTAAGTATATTTTTCCACAAATTTGACTTTTCTGTTCTGGTTTTTGTATCAATAGCAGTGGTGGGATTCATTTTTTTTTACTACCAGTTCTATGGGTGTGGCTTGGTGGGTGTGGCTTGGTGGGTGTGGCTTGGTGGGTGTGGCTTGATGGACGTGGCTAATGAAGGATACTGCAAAATTCCATTCCCTCTCCACTCCTGGGGGAAGGTTATTATAAATTCCCCATTCCTTCCCCATCCCACTAACCTGCTTTCCAGCTCCATTCTCCTGTGCAGGGCAACCAAAGGAAACCCAGCCAATCAGCTGGGACTCAATGAGAGGCAGAGAAGAGATGGGGGCAGGGTCAGTCAGAGGTGGGATTGTCCAGTTCTCCAAACTACTTAAAATTTCCGCTTCCGGTTCTCCAGAACTGGTCAGAACCTGCTGAAGACCACCCTCTGATCAATAGGTTATAGATTACAATACTTAATTCATGGCGGAGACTATATTTTGAAAAGTAGGCCTCGCTTGGATGCTGAGCCTGTAAATCAAGAATTTCTTTGCTTTCTTGACAGGATCAGCTGTGTGGCCGAGATCCAACACTGACCGATGAGCTGATCAACATTCTGACGGAGCTGACCCAGTTGAGTAAGACCACCAATGCCAGAGTGGCCTTACGAGCCCGCCAGGTAACAGATAGATAAGAGTGAATGTCTGTGGAGATTCTCAGTCATCCAGGTCATGGTTGTCCCAAGGGTGCTTTTCTCATGAGGCAACTGGAATTTCTTCGTTTTTTCCTTTTGAAGATGTTTCACTTCCCATCCAAGAAGCTTCTCCAGCGCTGACTGGATGTTGAGGAATGGAAGGGTTTATATTCCTTGCAGGCAGCTGGTCATTTAGCTATGAACTTTGGGATGAACGTCCTTTGAATGGGGCGGGAATATGAATGGAATTCTAGAAAAATTGCGGACTACAGGAACCATTTTGTGCTTCAGTTTGAGATGCAGACACAGGGAAAGGGACACAGGGCAGAAAAACATCCTGCAGATAGCACAGCTCCACAACACAGTCACTTTCAACAGTTCTAAGAAGGCTCCATACCCATTTGCACAACTCAGTTGCCCCCGAGGACACAGATAAACCTCCAAGTGGCCTCAGTAACTCTCCAAAAGGATGCAAATGACCAGCTCTCTGCAAGGAGTATAAATCCTTCCATTCCCCACCATCCAGTCAGAGCTGAAGAAGCTTCTTAGAGGAGAAGCAAAATGTCTTCAAGGAAAAACAAAGAACATTCAGTTGTCTCCTGAAAAAGTATCTTTGGGTGAGATCAGGGCGACTTCTAGCAAGATCAAGGCAACATTAGGTCAACTTATCCTGCTTATCTTATCTCTTTGGTTGACTCTCTTATCTCAACTGCCCTGATCATTCTTCGGCGCACAGCTCCCTTCAGTCAGGGATAGGCAGCCTGATGCTTTTGAAAGTTTAAGAATACAACTTTCATCTGGCATATCAGAATCAAAGAATTAACCAGGAGTCAGCACGGAGAGTTAAGCCAGGAATCAGAGTCAAAAAACTGTTTGACTCAGCTGTTCATAGAAGAGAATAGGTGTAGCTCAAGGTTGAACTATGTCCAAAATGATATTACCATCATCAGAAATACTAAAAATTAGGGCAGCATGTCTCTCCAGATTCAAAGACAAAAATAGGACTCAAATGTGGAATCCTTGGTGCTTGGTTATTTTCTTGCAGACCCTTTATTACCCAGCTAGGTAACTTCAACAGTGTTAGTGGGAGTGAGATTTGCTCTCAGCAGTATATCACAAATCACCTGAAATTAGCCATAGCAATAGCACTTATATACTGCTTTATAGTGCTTTACAGCCCTCTCTAAGTCATTACAGAGTCAGCGTATTGCCCCCAATAATCTGGATCCTCATTTTACCCACCTTGGAAAGATGGAAGGCTGAGTCGACCTTGAGCCTGGTGGGATTTGAACTGCCAAATTGCATGCAGTCAGCAGAAGTAGCCTGCAGTACTGCACTCTATACACTACGCCATCTTCTTCACTAGACTTGGCACAAACTGACATGACTCCCACCTACCAGTTGAGAATACAGGTTGTCCTCAACTTATGGCCACCATGGCACCCCAAATTTCTGTTGCAAAGCGAGACAGCAGTTAAGTGTGTTTTTCTTTTTTTAACTTTGAATGAATGGTTGTAAGTCAACTCTTTTCACATCCCTTCTCCTGATTTTCCCATCGGTTGCTTGTGGCTCCATAGCCTGGTGGCCTGATGACCTTAAGCTAGGACAGTATGAAAAAAACGTCTCATTCCTCGTGTGTCCAATCACACTTGGCCAATAAAGAATTCTATTCATGGTCAGGAGCATCTCATGAAGAGATTTAATTACTCAACTTCCCCCTTGTTTCTCCGGGGCAGTGTCTTATTTCGCCCAGTGTCATTTGCTGGTGCCCATCTGGCAACCTGCGTGCCCCAAGGTTGGACTGAAAGATATACCTATGTTTCCCCAAAAATACAGCTTACCCTAAAGTAAGTCCTGGCTTGATTTTTACATGTGCTTCTAATTTAAGCCCTACCCCCCAAAATAAGCCCCAATTAAGACCCTGCTCACTCCAGGGTCTACTGGTAAAAATTAAGCTACGGTAGGGATGGGGAGGGGTGGAGCTGCCCTACTACTTACCTTTGGACAGTTATAGCCAGGCCTCGCACACATTTATTCTGCAGGCCGGCAAGGCTTTCCGGATCGATCTAGAGCCTTGCCAGCCTTAGAAAAAGAAGTTCCTGAAGGCCCCTGACAGTGAAAAGGAGGCCGGGAGCGATGCACACAAGTGAGGTGTGTCAATGAGGGAAGACATCCCCTGAAAATAAGACCTGGTGCCTTTTTTGTGTGGCAAAAATAATATAAGATAGGGTCTTATTTTGGGGGAAACATAGGTAGTACAAATCACAGGAGCAAAAGACAAAATATACTGCTTCAACTTCGGCAAGAAAACCCCAACGCACTGTGTAAAAAGAAACAGTGGTCTCTGTTAATGGCTCTCCCTGGGGCGGTTGAATTTTTCTTTTCTTTTCTGGATTCAAATAAAACCTCAATTTGTGTTTTTTTTCCTGCTCCTTTCTTTCAGTTCCCCATTTCGCATTCCAATTTAAATGCCAGCTCTATACCTGGAGAGCTCTCTGCTGCTAGGGACTTTTCTGTATAATTAAAATAGCGTGGATGTGGGGAAAGAGATGCATCTAATTGTCTCTCAATAATTCTATGCCGATGGAAGCTCCTTTTTCTAAAAAATATATATCCCATTGTTCTAGAAATCAGAGAGCCGGGGAAGAAAAAAAGGAAAGAAAAAGGAGGGAAACATGCATTTTGGTGTTTGTTTTTTGTATTCCCAATGTAGTCAGTCCTTGACTTATGATAGTTCATTTAGTGACCGTTTGAAGGTGCAACGGCACTGAAAAAAGTGATTTATGACCATGCCAACATGGTCCCAAGATCAAAATTCAGATGTCTGGCAACTGAGTGATATTTATGACGGTTGCAACAGAAATTTACAACAGAACATTTGGGATTCGATTAGGGTTGTAAGTCTAGGACTACCTGTAATTAGAGACTGAAGAAATGAGGCAGATACCTGGATCTTTGTATAATGTCTCTGAGGTAGGATAATTTGAGCCTGGTTATTTGCATTCATGGGTTGATTTGTTTGAAAACCCATTTGTTTTCTTTCTTGCCTACCCAAGGAGTCTTCTCCAATGTTAAAGTTCAAAAGCATCAATACTTTTTCGATATTGCTTCTTCAAAAGTCCAACTTTTGGATTGGGAAGCTGGGCTTGTTCTGACCTAGCCTTCCCCAAAATGCATTAAGCAGACTCTTTGTCCCAGCAAAACCCCTTTTATTAAATGAAGGTAAATTGCTTGCATTCACATTCAGCCAAAGGCCTGGCAAACAGCCTTTCAAGGGTATCATTAGGAGCACAGACCTTATCTAGCTTGGAGAGCTGCCAAGTAAATATTTTCAAACCCGGTGCTGACAAGGAAGGACTCAGCACAGAATCTCTCAGATGCACAGACAGATCTTCACACTGCTGCAACGAACAAATTGTCTCCTGCAAAAAGCCCCTTCCCTTTTGCTCCTCTTTTAATCACTATGGGAGGGGCCATTCACCGTCCACCTGTGGCTTTACTCTTACATCAACCCTTAGTTCATAATTGTTCTTTTCTTTTGGCAGTTCTGCACATGTGCAGGCTGGGAACTGGCTCCAGCTGCTCCCCCGCCTCACTCCTGTCCAACTCCGAAGGCAGCTGATACCTGCCAGACTGCCCTGGCCCCATCTCTGCCTCTGATACAGAGCCCTCGTCCGAGCCTTCCTCAGCCTGCAGGAGTGGCCCATGTTCTTCCCCAACCTGCTCACTCTTCGACTCTGCTGCCAGTTCCCCTAGCCGCTGGCGAGCTATAACAGGGCTGCCACCTGTACAATTCTAATTTTTGCAGCAATAGCCACCTTGTGACATCTGAATATGTTCCCTTGGGCCTTCTGTGACACCTTGTAGCTTTAAAACCAGGCCTGATCCTGAATCCCAGCTTTGAAATGATGCACTTCCATACTGTCTTCTTGCTTGTACAACCTGTGGCTTTTTCGTTTCCTGCTTAGGTACTGATCGCTTCCCACCTGCCCTCCTATGAACTCCGTCACAATCAGGTGGAATCCATCTTCCTCTCGGCCATTGACATGTACGGGCACCAGTTCTGCATCGAGAATCTGCAGGTAGGAAGATGACAGAGATTTGGGTCAAATTGTAAAAATCAAGAACTTTTTTGATGATTTTTTTCAGAAATCCTACAGTGGGACCTTGGGTCATAACTGTAATCTGTTCCTAAGACTTTGGTCACAACCTGATTTGGTCGCGAACAGAAGCGAGACTGATTGCGCGTGTGCCTACAGTTCTGCCCATGTGCGGAAGGGGAAATCGCCACGGCAAGGAAAATCACCACAACTGTATTTGATCGACACCCGAAGATCTATTTGCGGAACATCAAATAGAATTTAAGCCCGAACTATTCGTACTGGGAATAATTAAAGGGAAATTTAGGAAACAAATCCAAGACATCATATTGCATATAATAACAGCAGCAAGGATAGTCTTCACGCAGGGTTGGAAATTAGAAAACATACTGTCCGAAGAGGTATTAATACAAAAAAATATTAGAATGTACCGAGATGGACAAACTTAACAATAGAACTAAAAGGCAAGGAGGAATCAGAATACTATGCGGTATGGGACAGATGGTACAAGTGGATAGGACATAGGAATAAGGAGTAATGTATAGAAATAAATGTAAATATATGTAATATTGATGATACAATACTGTTAACAATGTAAATAGAGATGTGCAATTTTGAAAATAAATAAATAAAAGATCTGTTTGCGACCAGAAGCAACAATTTCCCCAAATTTTGGGTTGTCACTCAATTTGGCCGCGAACAGAAGTGTTTATGACCTGAGGTTCCACTGTACAGATAGTCCTCGATTTACAACAGTTCACTTAGTCACCGTTCGAAGTTACGACATTGAAAAAAGGGACTAGTGACAATTTCTCACACTTACGACCATTTCAGCATCCCCGTGGTCATGTGATTTCCATTCGGGTGTTTGACAACCGACTCTCGTTTATGACAGTCGCAGTGTCCCTGGTGTCAGCGATCCAGCAAACCTCCACTCCAACCAATAACTCTGAAATCTTCTCAAAAGTTCCTTTTATTTTGGATGGTAAACTGGCATAACTGGGGAATCCCAAATCTGAAAGTTCCGGGCTTCCTTGCAATAAGTAAAAACTACAAATCCATCCCCTGCACCCATCATCGCATCACATGCCCCAATCACCATCCATCCCAACTTGAGACTGCCCCTCACTTATGCGCAGAATAACATGACCTTGACTTAGAAAAAGAATGTTGTTATGTCTAACAAGATATACTCCAATAAATTCCCCCTCCTACTTTCCCAGGCTCAAAATGTGGCGGCGTGGGAACATCTGGTCTCAATATGGCTTCCAAAGCTGACACCTGGGTCATGTGATCTCCTTTTGAGACCTGACAAATAAAGTCCAATAGGGAAGCCCAATTCACGGCAACTAACTTATCAACTACAATGATTCACTTAACAGCTGTGGCAGAAAAAGTCATACAATGAGGCAGAACTCGCTTAACAAATTTCTCACTTAGCAAACAGAAATTTTGGGCTCAGTTGTGGTCATAAGTCAAGGACTAATACTGTGTAGAATTAACTCTTAATTTTAGCAACAATTTTCAATGGGCAGCCATGTCTTTCCTTCACTGATCCCCATCCTTATTTTTATTTATTTATTTATATCTCAGAAACAGTCATAAGTCAGAAAACCGCTCATAAGTCACTTTTTTTTCAGTCCTGTTGTAACTTTGAATGGTCACTCAGTGAAAGGTTGTAACTTGAGGACTACCTGTAGTTGCAAGAGTAAGTGAGGTGGCATTCTTCAGTGAATCAGGCCATCATTAAAGCCAATCTGGCTTCCTCATTGACTTTTTGCTTGTCAGGAGCCAGCTGGGAAGGTCACAAAAGGGAATCACACAACCCCAGGGATGTTGCAACTGTTGTACAATACCTGTCGGTTTGCCAAGCCCCCAAATTTTGTCCAGGTGACCCTGGGGATGCTGTAACAGTGGTAAGTGCGAGGACAGGTCATAAGTCAGGGCCCTTGCAACTTCAAACGGTTGTGAGTTGAGAACCATCAGTGTGAATAAACATTTACAAGATCGTGAGAAAAACCTTTATATCTGACTGTGCTCATTCTTATATTATCAGTGTAAGCCAGTGGCCCCCAACCTTTTTTGTACCACAGCCCGGTACTGCCATCCCAAAATGATCCATGGACCGGTACTGGCATCAGCACACACGACCAAGGCAAGGCGAGCCGAGCGACCGGCCAGCCAGCTGTCCCCCGCTTCTCCCCGCCACCTTCAACTCCTCCTTTGTACTTTCTCGCGGTCGATGGGCTTTTCAGGCTCTTTCTTAATCTCCTCCTGAGTAACGCGAGACTCCACCGCCATCGGGATGGCTCTTCGTTCGAAGCCGCCCCCCCCCGACGAAACTAAGGCGCGAGGATTCCTTCAGCACCCAAATGCCGCTTTCCAACTGACGACCAACAAGCTCACCCCGAAGCACTTTCTCAAGCGCCGTCGAAACAAGATGGCGGCGCCCAAGCAAAATAGGCGGCCCGGTACAAAATGATCCACAAACCGGTACTGGTCCGGAGCCCAGTGGTTGGGGACCACTGGTGTAAGCCACTGGTTTTGAGGCAGAAAAAAATATATTGAAATTCTATGTTTAAAATGGAAAAAAAAAAGTATCTTCTCTTTTTTTCCCCCCAGAAACTTATCCTTTCTGAGACTTCCATCTTTGATGTGCTTCCCAACTTCTTCTACCACAGTAACCAGGTGGTGCGAATGGCAGCTCTGGAGGTGAGTGGTAATAGCCCTACCTTATAGTGATTTATAGCGCTCTCTAAGTCGTTTACAGAGTCAGAATATTGCCCCCAACCATCTGGGTCTTTATTTTACCCACCTCGGTAGCACGGAAGGCTGAGTCAAACCTTGAGCCTGGTGAGATTCGAACTGCCAAATTGCTGGCAGTCAGCAGAAGTAGCCTGCAGTACTGCACTCTAACCACTGCGCGGCGGCGGCTCATAAGTAAATTTTTTAGTCATGAGTAAAAACCATAGGGGCGTGGAGGCTCAGTGGCTAAGACGCTGAGCTTGTCAATAAGAAAGGCCAGCAGTTCGGTGGTTCGAATCCCTAGCGCCGCGTGATGGAGTGAGCTCCTGTTACTTGTCCCAGCTTCTGCCAACCTAGCAGTTTGAAAACACGTCAAAAATGCAAGTAGACCCCTGTGGTGGGAAGGGAACAGCGTTCTGTGCACCTTCGGCAATTTAGTCATGCCAGCCACTTGACCATGGAGACTTCTTCGGACAATGTTGGCTCTTTGGCTTTGTGATGGAAAGTGCCGGAAACAACTACATGGATGTGCAAAGGGAACCTTTACCTTTACCTAAAAACCAAACTTGTCGACTCATAAAATATTTCTATGGACTTTTTAGAGTTGCCAACAGAAAGGGAGGAGGGAAAGGGGTTTTGAAAGCAGTGCGGCAGCTTGGAAATCAAAAGTGCATTTCATAAATAGTTTTTCAAAGATAACGGAAGTTTCTGCCATGCAAAAATCTAACTGGAGAAGATGATTGATGACTCTTGGCTATGGATGGGTCCCATTGGATAATACGAATTATGATACACCCAGGGGGTGGGAGGAAAACCTGGCTCAAGGGTGACAATGAATGATTTGTCTCAGAGTCGGCTACACCCAGGCAGTGCTGGCATGTTAACTCCCAATAAATCCTTTTTAAGTTTTGGAAATTTGGCTCGAGATTCATGATTTAATTGGGGCAATTGCCGGAATCCTGACACAGACATTTTCTTCAATTGGTGAGCCTGTTCTTCTTCTCGATTCCACCATGCGCCTGAGTCACCTTTTCAGGCTTTTTTAAACGGAAGGAAAGCTTGTGTTTGCTTCAAAAGCTTCCATCCAGGGATCCAGGCAAAAACCATGTCATTAAACCAAACTTGCCCAGAGATTCTGTATCACCAGTTTTGCCCTACAACTGTCACCGATAGTATAGCAGGAAAAGATCGATTCCCCCACCCCCAAAGCTTTTTTGAGAATACAGGTTGTCCTCGACTTACGATCACAATTGAGCCCCAAATTTATGTTGCTAAGTGAGACATTTGTTTAATGAGTTTTGTCCCCTTTTACAACTTTTCTTGCCGCAGTCGTAACTGTGTCGTAACTGTGAAAAACCGGTTATAAGTCACTTTTTTCAGTGCCATTATAACTTTGAACGGTCCCTAAATGAACTGTTGTAAGTCGAGGACTACTTGTATATGTTCGTTTAGTTTTCGAGACAGCCCCTCAACTGATATTTTCAAGTCATTTGGGCATAGCTACTAGCTTTTAAACAGAATGATTTATTTAGTTATGTATTTTAGGGAGCTCTTTTGATCTTGCCTTTATTATTTTTATAAATAACTCAAGGTGGCAATCATACCTAATAGTCCTTCCTTCCCCTATTTGCCACCCACCGATAACCCTGTAAGATAGGTTGGGCTGAAAGAGTAACTGGACCAAAGTCACACAGCTGGTTTTCATGTCTAAGGCGGATCTAGAACTCTCAGCCTCCTGGTGATTGGTCCAAAGTCACACAGCTGGCTTTTATGCTGAAGGCAGGACTAGAACTCTTAGCCTCCTGGTGATTGGTCCAAAGTCATACAGCTGGCTTTTATGCCTAAGGCGGGTCTAGATCTCTCAATCTCCTGGTGATTGGTCCAAAGTCACACAGCTGGCTTTCATGCCTAAGGTGGGTCTAGAACTCTCAGCCTCCTGGTGATTGGTCCAAAGTCACACAACTGGCTTTTATGCCTAAGGCCGGTCTAGATCTCTCAATCTCCTGGTGATTGGTCCAAAGTCACACAGCTGGCTTTCATGCCTAAGGTGGGTCTAGAACTCTCAGCCTCCTGGTGATTGGTCCAAAGTCACACAGTTGGCTTTTATGCCCAAGGCGGGTCTAGAACTCTCAGCCTCCTGGTGATTGATCCAGAGTCACACAGCTGGCTTTTATGCCTAAGGCGGGACTAGATCTCTCAATCTCCTGGTGATTGGTCCAAAGTCACACAGCTGGCTTTGATGCCTAAAGCGGGACTAGAACTCTTAGTCTCCTGGTGATTGGTCCAAAGTCACACAGCTGGCTTTGATGCCTAAAGCGGGACTAGAACTCTTAGTCTCCTGGTGATTGGTCCAAAGTCATACAGCTGGCTTTTATGCCTAAGGCGGGACTAGGTCTCTCAATTTCCTGGTGATTGGTCCAAAGTCACACAGCTGGCTTTTATGCCTAAGGCGGGACTAGAACTCTCAGTCTTCTGGTGATTGGTCCAAAGTTATACAACTGGCTTTCGTGCCTGAGGCGGAACTAGAACTCACAGCCTTCTAGTTTCTAGCCAGATGCCTTAATCCCTAGAAAAATAGCATATTATGGCCTGTAGATGGCCGGTTGAAAAAAACCAGAAGCTTATAAAATGTAAGGAAAGTACTTTCATCCCTTGAAAGGAGTTACCTGGGCATCACTGCCCTTGAAGGAACATAAGATCTTTTCCGAGGTGACCTCTTGGTGCGACACAATGAAATTAAGAGGGAAGAAGGAAGCGTGTGACTGGTGTGGGGGAGAGAGGGTTCAAGGCAACTCAGCATTAAATTAGTGACTAGAATTTCCCTGTTCAGGCTCTTTCTCAAATCACCTTTGCCTCTTTTGTCACACTCCACCTCTCGGCTGTCATCACCACATCTTTTAACAGCAGGTTCTCCAGTCTCAGTAGCTGAGGTGTGAAGAAGTCTTCCCCTTTGTCTGCTTTTCTTTGCACGGCACACAATCATACAGCCAGCTGAGTGTAAGGTGTACGGCTGACTTGAAAAGCCCTCAAAAGGGAGCCAAAAAACTCCCTTGAGGGCAAAGATATTGGCCGTTGAAATAGCTGACTGTTGCCTCATGCTTAATGAGAACTGCCATACAGGTAGTCCTTGTTGTACAGCCACAATTGGGAGTGTCATCAGTTGAGACTTTCAAGAAGAGATTGGACGGCCATTTGTCAGAAATGGTGGAGGGTCTCCTGCTCGGGTAGGGGGTTGGACTAGATGACCTACAAGGTCCCTTCGAACACTGATTATCTGTTATCTGAGCCCAAAATTTCTGTTGCTGACTGAGATATTGGCTAAGTGAATTTTGCTCCATTTGGCGGATTTTCTTTTCACAGTTGCCAAGTGAATCCATGCAGTTAATGTCAGCTTTGGAAGCCATATTGAGATTCGATGCTCCCACTCTGCCACATTTGGATCTGAGGAAGTAGGAGGGAGGAATTCATTTGAGTATATCTAATTAGACAAAATAAAATTCTTTTATTTGGTTCAAGGTCACTGAGTGTGGCGTATAATGAAATGGGAATCTTCCTTTAGGACAGATGGTGATTGGACCATGTGCTGTGGGCTAAGCAGGGATGGATTTGTAGTTTTGACTTTTGCAAGGAAGCCTGGAATGTTCGGTTTCATGTTTCCACAGATGTGCTAGTTGCTATCCAAATAAAGGTACCTTTGTGTGATGACCCAGGGTGGGATACAAAACAAACACAGTCACAAAAAACAGGTGAAGCCCCTTTTATTCCTTCAGTTTGCTTCCAAGCTCTGAATATTCTTGACAGAAAACAAAAACTCCCACTTCTATAAGAAGAAGGAAAAAAGCAGCACAAACCAGGCAAGATAAGGGCTGGAGGACGTCCACAGATAACACACACTGGGAAGGACGCCAAACTCAGAGAGGAACAATAAACTAGAGACATTTCCACGCTTTGTTTCCAGCATTCACCCGTATGCATGTCTGTCCTCTTATTCAGTTGTCACAGCTGCAGCCCATGAAGGGGATCAAGGCCCTCTCCTCCCAAGTAGACCACATCTCTCCCTTATCCTCTCTTCCTTGCCCTAGGATGGAGAGGGCTTGGGCCTGGGTCCTTCTCTGACTGCCCAGCTGGCCTCTGCCCTTCCCCAGCCTCCTCCACAACCTCCAGAGCCACACTTCCACTCCCTGTGGGCTGTTTCTCCTCTCCCTCAGAGTCAGTCTCCATCGGGGGCATGACACTTTGAGATAATGTCTGTCTTGGAGTTATTGATTGGAATGGAGGTTTGCAGGAATGCTGACCGTTAAGTTAGTAACATGGTTGTTAAGTGTGGCTTCCTTATTGATTTTGCTTGTCAGAAGGTTGCCAGCAATGGCCACATGTCCCCTGGACATAGCAACCGTCATAAATATGAGTCGGTTGCCAAGAGTCTGAATTTTGATCACTTGACCATGGAGATGCTGCAATGGTCATAAGTGTGAAAATTGGCCACAAGTAACTTTTTTCAGTGCTGTTGTAACTTGGAACAGTCACTAAACGAGCAGTTGTAAGTCAAAGACTACCTGTATTACCAATTCAGTCAGAATGGTCCTTCCCAACCCTTTTCCTTCCTCATCCAAATAGCTTATCAAAAAGTCCTTTTTACAGAAACATTTTTTCTGTGCCGTTGTAACTAAATGAACTGTGGCAAGTCGAGGACTGCCTGTGGTAGGGTGTTAAAGGGCTGGATTAGGAGCGGGCAGATCCAGTTTAACAGAAAAATAACATAACAGAATTGGGATGGGCCCTTGGAGGTCTTCTAGTCCAACAGAGGCAATCACATGACCCTGCAACAGTCAACAAATATGAGATACTAGCCAAGTGTCCAAATTTTGATCATATGACCATGGGGATGCAGCAGTGGTCGCATGTGTGAAAAATGGTCATTAGTCACTTTTTTTGGTGCCATTGTAACTTTGAATGGCCACTAAATGAATTGTATGTTGAGTGTCAGGATTCCAGCAATTGCTCTAATTAAATCATGATTCTTGAGCCAAACTTCAAAGGATTTATTATGAGACAACATACCGGCACTGCCCTGTATGAAGCCAACTCTGGCACACATAATTTACAGTCACCTGTTTCCCCCCTCCCCCCTGGGTGTCACATAAACCAGATTCTCCAATTGAGTCACATTCACAGGCTGGGTGTCATCATTCATGTTCTCCAATTAAATATATTCATGGGCAAAAGCCCTGGTAGTTTAGTTACGTTTTTTTAAAGATAAGAGTTGGAATGTACTTTTGGTTTCAAACTGCTGCTGCACTGCTCTTCCAGATTTTCTTCTCCCCCCCCCCCCTTTTATGGCAACTATTAAAATAGGCATAGGAGTGTTTTATGAGTTGACATTGAGAACTATCTATATTGTAAGGCTATGTTAAGAGAAGCTTGCAATGGTGGGAGATTTGTATTTTTATACAAATCTCCCACCGTCCGCTATATAGCCTGAGAAACTAGGGAGGGTCTCTAATGTGCCTCTCGCCCTATCCACTGTCTAGCTGTGGGCTACTCTGTCTCTTATCTGACTGTTCCTTAGGCAGCAATTCTTACCCCCTTGTCCTTCAAGGTCATTCCTATATACAAAGAATTTCCAAACTTCCAAATTGGCTGGTGAATTCTGGGAGTTGAAGTCCACAAGTCTTAAAATGGCCAAGTTTGGAAACCTCTGCTAGATAGATATCATTACAACTGATGTGCTTTAAGCTGGGTCTAACTCTCCCATAAAGCAAGAAGGACAAGATGGTGTTGTGGCCCAACAGCAGCTAGAGGAGCTGGCAGCAGATTCGGTCAGTGAGAAGTTTGGAGAGGAACATGGGCCAGTCCTGGAGTCTGGGGAAGGCTTTGATGAGTGCTCCGTGTCGGAGACAGAGATGGAGCCAGGGCGATCGGATGGTAATCAGCTGCCTTCAGAGTCAGACATCAGTGAGGCAGAAGAGCAGCTGGAGCCTGTTCCCAGTGTGCCCATGCACAGAGTTGCTAGAAGAAGGGAACAGCTGAGGAACACAGGCCGACTTGGGAGTAAAGCCACAAGTGAATGGTGAATTTCCCATAGGGAATAAAAGAGGAGTGAAAGGGGAGTGGGGCTTTGCAGGAGACAATTAGTTCATTCTGGCATGCTTGCCAAGTCTGAAAGATATCGGCCTGGGCACTTTCCAAGCCTGATAAAGGTCTGTAATTGGGAACTATCTTGGCCAGGACTTGGATGGAGAGGAAATTAAATAAAAGGGGTTTATCGGGACGAGGACTCAGTTTTGTGCTGTTTGGGGAAGCCTGGTCAGAACAGATGTTTGAACACCCATGTTCAATGTGTCAACTCATCTCAATGCCGGGGGATCCCTTGAATACTCAGGCATTGGGATGAGTTGACACAAGTTGGCTCTGGCATCCACCCCCATTCAAATCATGAAGGGGTAGCCCTTCCACTTGATTAAATATTGAGTTGTCTCCTGTGCCACCTTGAATCGAGGATTTGCTGCCCCTCATAATGGGTTTGGCCCCCTATGACCTCAGGGTCTGGGGCTCACAAGGTAGGCGCCTCAGGGTTGATCCCACCACAGGTTTTAAGAGGCTACTATGGAATATCGGGTGTATTTTCCCTAACAGTCGGGGCAACTTCAGTTGCAACCTGCCTGGGTTGATGACCTTTACTATGGGGAAAGATCCCATGAACTTTGGCCCCAACTTCTTGCTAGGGAGCCTTATCCTCAAGTATTTGGTGAAGAGGTAGACCTTCTCCCCCACCTGGAATGGCCTTTGTGGGGCACAGTGTTTGTCTGCCTGTCTCTTGTAGCTCTGGGCCGCTTTTGCCAGAGCCTTTTTGACATCCTCCCCAGTTGCTTTCAGCGTTGACATCCGATCGGTCAAGCTGACTGAGGAGGGGCGATCCCTTAGATACTCAGGCATTGGGATGAGTTGACACAACACGCCCTTCAGACATGCTTCCTTTTCCACCCCAGGTGTATGTTCGAAGGGCATACATCGCCTACGAGCTGAACAGCGTCCAACATCGCCAGCTGAAAGACAACACATGTGTGGTGGAATTCCAGTTTATGCTCCCGACTTCACATCCAAACAGGTTAGACTTTAAAATGCAGGTATTTCTAAGGGATTTGGAAGAAGGGGCAAAGGGGAGGAGGGTTTGAAAAAGGTGGGTTTCACCTGGTTTGGGGGTGGGGGATGGGGGGATAGGAAGTAAGAGTTTCAACCCTCTCTGTTACGTTGTGTTGTTGACTCCATGCTGAAAACCGTGAGTTAGATGTGGCATTATTCCTGCTTGATAAAGGCCACCCCTCTGTCAGTGGTTTTTGAATGGTTTTATTTATTTATCTGAATTTATGAGTTGTCTTCTGCAGTGGACTCTCTTGTGTATGAAAGGCTCTTTATGTGCAGCTGCATGGCATAGAACAGAGAATTTCCCCCCGCATCATGATCAACATGTCCATCTGCTATGTCTTTGCTACTAGGCCTGTGCTGGTTAGACAGTATATAGTTAGCTTGGGAATGAGAGCTGCCCCCTTAAGGGAAGGATTCATGGGAAATATAGTTAATGCCTTTTGGGAGATGTAGTTCATGTCACGTGGTCACATTTGTAATCCTGATTGGTCATTGAATTGACCTCTGGTTGGGCTGAGGGAGTTTTGGGCATTTTTACCTGGACCCCAGCATCATGTTGGAGTCTTCCCTTTTACTGTATTATTATGGGATGAAGATAGCCAACTTTTCACACTGTGAAGACGACAATGCAAAGATTGGACATTAGATGAATCTCAGCATAACTGTGAGTTATACCTTGAGGATGCCCGATATAATCCAATAAAGTAACTTTGTATGGAAGCCTTTGTAGTATTGAACTGCTTATCCCAGGAGTTTTGGGAATATAAAGTATTGCCTGGACCAAGAAAGTGAAAAGACGAGGTTTCTGGAACAGCTGACCTCTGAATGTAGTTCCTTTAGCTGCAGAAACCCTGTGACGACTTAGATTTTACTAATGATGGTTTGCAATTTCTTTCTACAGCAATCCACCCAGGTTGCTAAGGGTCTGCCTTAAAGTTTATACAAGTAGTCCTATGACTTATGAACACAGTTGAGCCCAAAATTTATGTGGCTAAGCGAGATAGTTAAGTGAGTTTGGCCCCATTTTATGCCCTTTTTCCTGCCATGGTTATTAAGTGAATCACTGCAGTTAGGTGAATGACACGGTTGTTAAGTAAATCCGGCTTCCCCGTTTATTTTGCTTGTCAGAAGGTCACAAAAGAGGGGACCCATGATCCCATCGTAAGTACAAGTCAGTGGCCAAGTGTCCGAATTTGAACTGAAGCACAGTTTGCTGGTAGTCCTCAATGTTACGACCGTAATTGAGGTCAACATTTATGTGGCCAAGTGAAACATTTATTGAGTTTTGCCCAATTTTATGACTTTTCTTGCCACAGTCGTTAAGTGAATATCCACCGCGGTTGTTAAAGTTGGCTGTTAAGTGAATCTGGCTTCCCCATTGACTTTGCTTGTCACAAAAAGGGACCCTGGGACACTGTAACCATCATAAATATGAACTAGTTGCCAAGTGTCCAAATTTTGATCATGTGACTATGAGGCTGCTGCAATGGTTGTAAGCAGGGGTGGGTCTTCAGCCGGTTCTGACCAGTTCTGGAGAACCGGTAGTGAAAATTTTGAGTAGTTCGGAGAACCGGCCAATCCCACCTCTGACTGGCCCCGCCCCCATCTCTTCTCTGCCTCCCATTGAGTCCCAGCTGATCGGCTGGGTCTTTCTTGGTTGCCCTGTGCAGGAGAATGGAGCTGGAAAGCAGGTTAGTGGGGTGGAGAGGGAATGGAGATTTTGCAGTATCCTTTCCCTGCCACGCCCACCACAGAATCGGTAGTAAAACATTTTGAATCCCACCATTGGTTGTAAGTGTGAAAACAGTCATAAGTCACTTTTTTCAGTGCTGTTGTAACTTTGAACCAGAGGTGGCCTTCAGCAGGTTCTGACCAATTCTGGAGAACCAGTAGAGGAAATTTTGAGAAGTTCAGAGAACCGGCAAATATCATATCTCTCTGGAGATTTTACAGTATCCTTCCTTTGCCATGCCCATCAAGCTACGCCCACAGAACCAGTAGTGAAAAAATTTGAATCCCACTCCTGCTTTGAATGTTCATTAAATGAATGCTTGCATTCCTGTATTCTAATCTAATGCATCAGTGTATTGTGATCGAGGTGGCATGAATTAGATCTAATGGCAGTGGTGGGGAAAGCCTTTTCCTGATGCTTCTCTGTCCCCCTACATCTTTTAAATCGGCCTATCCCTGAGAAGCTAGTTTTCTATTTTCAGGGAGATATTTTGTTAAGCCCAAATAAACATTATGACCTGATTCTACTGGCTTGCAGTGAATAGTATAGTTTTCTTTTCCATAGTTCTCACTGTGCCACTCATTCAGCTTTGTTGGCACATATAGAACCGACACACGGGCACACTTTTTCCTTAAGTCTTTGCAGATGGTGGTTGAGCGACATAGTAGTCTAGTGGTGAAGACGCTCGCTTCCCACTTGGAAGGTGGAGTGTTCAATCCTAGGTAGCAGCCTCTATTTCTCTCCTAGGGCGCAAAGAAAAAAAATCTGCTGTGAACTCCATGCAGGTGTCAGGAAGGGCATCCAGCTAGTAAATGCTCAGTTCCATCCAGTCACCTCAACTCTACCCTGAATTAAAGGATTACAGGGTCATAAAATAAATAGTTTTTTTGCAGATGGTGATTGAACATTTCCTTGATTCTTATAGAGCCAGACAGCATTTTTTTTTTGTTTTAATCAAGAGAGGAGTAGACATTTCTTTGCATTTCTGTCTGTGCTTTTGCTTCTTCTCTTTTCCCATTGGAGGCATACTTGGTTAAATCTGAACGGTGAGCTCCTTCTAAAAATGTCAACCCTTCAAGGTTGACCAGACTAAGAAACCAGGCAGGCAAACCAATACAGGTAGTCTTCAAATTGCAACTGTTAATTTAGTGACCATTCAAAGTTACAACAGCACTGAAAAAAGTTGGTTACAACCATTTTTCACACTTATGACCATTACAGCATTCCCAGGGTCATGTGATCGGGCTTCAGAGGCTTGGCAACTGGCTCATATTTATGACGGTTGCAATGTCCCGGAGTTATGGGATCACATTTTTTTCAGCAAAATCATAGGGGAAGCCAGGTTCATTTAACAACCATGTTCCTAACTTAACCACTGCAGTGATTCACTTAACAACTGTGGCAAGAAAGCTCATCAAATGGAGGCAAAACTCATTTAACAAATGTCTCGCTTAGCAGTGGAAATTTTGGCCTCAATTGTGCTCGTAAGTCGAGGACCACCTATGTAAGGGGAAGGAGAGGAACTTCTATTTGGCTTTCAAGATTCTGTCATTTGATTCTTGAACAAGAGAATCCTGGCAGTTCTTTTTGAAGACCTTGGAAGGGCTGAAAAAAAGTTTGAATTTCTGCTGCAGAGAGGTGTAGAGCAGGCATCCCCCAACCCCTGGTCCGTGGATCGGCACCGGGCTGTGACATGCCAGAAACAGGGCCAAGCAAACAAGTGAAGCCTCATCTGTGGGATGCAGGCAGCATGCGAAGCCATGGCCCTCCGGTCCATGGAAAAACCTCTCTCCATGGAACCGGTCCATAGCGCCCCAAAGGTTGAGGGCCGCTGGTGTAGAGTACATCACTGTCTTGCTTGCCTCCGGCCACTAGATGTCGCTGTTGATCCACCACTAGGAAGCCTACTCATACAGGAACCCAAACCAGCCCTCTTGAAAAGCATGGCATTCTCCTCTTCCCTTTGTTTCCCCAAATATCCTTTGCCTTTTATTCCATCCTCCTCCTCATTTAATGTTTGGGAGAATTGGTTGAGGAGGCCTGGACTCGCTTCATTGAGAATCCATCAGTACATCTCACGGAATGGGTTCGGCCACCCTCCCCCTCTTCTTCCCTTTTCCTCCTCCTCTCTTCAAAAATCTGCTTTCACTTGAAATGAATGAGTCCTCAAAGCTCAGCTGCACAAAAAAAATCTCTCTGCAGTGATATAAATGGGCCATTGAATTTGGTCTCATCTGTTCTCTTCATCTCAACAATATTTGCAAATAATTGCATGCTATTTTGGAGGTCCGTCGGCAACCCAACTACACGCTCTTGCCCCCCCCTCCTCCTCCTCCCCTCTTCCCATCCATTGATATCATTCCTCTCTCTCCTTTGCCCCCCCCCCCAATCCTCTTCTTCTCCCCATCTCTGTTAAAAATGATCTGTTGTGGGCTTTCAAACATTGGCTAGGCCAGGTAATCCAAAGAGGGTGGGATTAACTCCGTATATTTCCCTCTGACATTGAATCTCTACGAAACCCTGAACTTGACGATGTCTTATGGAGGGCTTTTGAAATTAGACTGAAATCTGATTTTTCAGAAGGTGGAGCAGGTAATAAAAAGCCTGCAGGGCCAAAGACCAGGAAGTTACACTTAAAATCTTTGCCCTGTGGCTCTTCTAGAAAATAGTCTTTCAAACTCAGGAGCCTGAGCTGCTGTGCGTACCCCATCGTTAAGAAATTAAGAATGCATCTAGAAAGGCTAAATGATGCAAACGAGGCTTCTTTGCAAAAATAATAATAATAATAATAATAATTCTTACTGGGATCATTCTGCTTTGCTAGCTGCCAGAGGAGACCAGAGGAGTCTGTAGCTCACCCCGATTGCTGGAAACAGTCCTGAGGTTTTTCACACAGATGCCAAGAATTCGTACCTTCTTGCCATTTTTGTTGTTGTTCTGTAGAGCTCTGGATTATTTAACAAATATTTTTTTATAGCTGCGGATTCTATTTTTTTAAAGGGAAAAAATGCGCTGGGGTTCTCAAAACACAAAATCTTAAAACAACCTATTTGGGGAGTGTTGCCTATTCATTGCTTCTAGTGTGTGTTATTATTGGGTTTTTTAAAAAAATGGAAGTTTGAATATGGTCCATACAGGCAGTCCTCGACTTACGACCACAATTCTAATTTCTCTTGCTAAGCGGGCAGTGGTTAAGTGAGTTTTGCCCCATTTTACAACCTTATTCACCACTCTTAAGCAAATCACTGCAGTTGTTAAGAGAATCATGCAGTCATTAAGCCAATCTGACTTCCTCCGTTGACTTGGCTTGTTGGAAGCCAGCGGGGAAGGTTACAAATGATGATCATGTGACCTTGAGACGGTGCAACTGTCATAAGTACATGCCAGTTGCCAAGTGCCTGAATTCTGATCACATGACCATGGGGATGTTACAACAGTTGTAACTCTGAAAACTGGTCATAAGTGACTCTTTCAGTGTCATTGTAACTTCCAAGCAGTCACTAAAATCAAGGACATCCTGGACCGGTAATCCTTGATTTATGACAGTTTGTTTAGTGACTGTTCAAAGTTACAACGGCACTGAAAAATGTGACTTATGACCATTTTTCACAGTTACAACCTTTGCAGCAGCCCCATCTTCACGTGATCTGAATTCAGATGCTTGGTGACTGGTTCCTATTTCTGACCATTGCTGTGTCTGGGGTTATATGATCCCCTTTTGCTACCTTCTGACAAGGAAAGTCAGTGGGGAAGCCAGGTTCACTTAGCAATGGGGTCACTCACTTAACAACTGCAGTGATTCACTTAACAACTGTTGTGGTTCACCGGCAGCTATTAGGAGGACGTTCCGGAGAAGCCTGTGCTGGGTGTGAGTGAGAGCAGGATGATTCATGGAAGAGCAGCACAGGCGACGTGGGAGTAAGAATGCTAATTAATGGCTCCTCCCTCTAGGGAATATAAGCCTGGTTTCAAACTGGCTTTTGCCTTTGTAAAAGGCAAACATTAGAAGGAGTTAGTGTGATGATTACGGACTCTGATTTATTGGACTAATTGGCTGCAAGTCATCTGTTATCTGCAAAGAGGGTTATTTGTGGAATAAAGCCATGAACGTTTCAGTTTTGGGGTTTATCTGGGTTTGCTTTTGGAAACTTCGGCTGGGTCAGAATAACAACTGGGTCAAGGTCGTAAAATGGGACCAAACTCACTTAACAAATCTCTCACTTAACATAAATTTTGTACTCAACTTGTGGGCGCAAGTTGAGGACTACCCATAATAAACTGCTCTGTTACAGAGGCTAGGCTTTCTACTACCTTCGATCATCTCCCCACACCCTTATCAGCCCCTGCAATGGCCGCCTATGGAGATCCTCCTTGTTTCATCCCAAAGTATGGTGAAATAGAGATATCTTTGCACAGTTTCTCAACGTTTAGGATGGGTGTTAACTAAAAAATACTCCTTTGTCTTTTTAGCTGCCAGCAGAAAAGGGAGTGGGGGAAAGCAGTGCATTCCTTAAATGCCTCAGATAATTGCTAGGCAGCCGAAGCTGTTGGCGCCCAAGATTATTACTGGAGGGCATGATTGATGACTCTTGGCTATGGATGTGTCCCATTGGAGAATATACATCCAGGGGGTGGGGGGAAGATTAAGGTCAAGGGTGAAATGAATGATGTCTCTTAGAGTCGGCTACACCCAGGTAATGCCGACATGGTCACTCCTAATAAATCAACTTTTTTTTTACTCTGAGAGATGCGGCTAGAGACTTATGATTTGAATGGGGGTAGATTTGCTGGAGCCCTGACAATGGGTGGACTTCAACCCCCGTAATTCTCCAGCCAGATACCAATTACGGGTCACCATTGACTTACAACAGTTTGTTTCGTGACCATTCAAAGTCACGGCACTGAAAAAAGTGACTTATGACCATTTCTCACACTTCTGACCGTTGCAGCATCCCCATGGTCACATGATTAAAATTCAGACGCTTGGCAACTGACTCATATTTACGATGGTTGTGGTGTCCCAGGGTCACATGATAACCTTTTCCAACCTTCTGACGAAGCAAAGTCAATCGGGAAGCCAGGTTCACTTAGCAACCATGTTACTAACTTAAAAACTACACTGATCCACTTAACAATTTTGTTTAGCAACAGAAATTTTGGGCTCAGTTGGCGGGGTCATAAGTCAAGGACTGGCTGTGATAGTTTGGTAGCCTAGAAAACCTTAAGAGGAGCCATTCCAGTCTTGAAACAGGTGCCAAACTCTGTTTTGAACAGCTCCTCGGTTGTACAATTTTATCAATTTCTTTTTTACATGGTCTCTTCCTACTATTTTTCCGCTGTGTTAGAAAGTTTCTCAAAAGATGCTTTGAAGCTTGCATTTCTGACCTGGCCAATTTTGGAAAAGGATCTTCCCCTCCCCCCCCCCCCCCCCCCAAAAAAAAATTGCTTTTTAAAAATGGGCTGTATTATAAAACTCAAAATTAGACAGTGTGATTTAACGTCTCTCTCTTTGATCCTATTGTCCATTTGGCACAAATAACTTTTAATTAGCTTATTTGGGGGGGAAATTTTGAGCCAAAAAAAATCTGTAGATGACACTCTGTGTTCCAGGCTATCTTCAAGGGAGTTTGGAGGGGAAGGCAATCCCTAATTGCGAGACAGTGAGTTCTAGTCCTGCTTAAGCCATGAAAGCAGTCTGGGTGACTTTAGGCCAATCACCAGGAGATGGTGAATTCTAGTCCCACCTTAGGCATGAAAGATGGATGGCTAACTTTGGGTCAAATTACCAACAAACTGTAAGTTCTAGTTCTACCTAAGCCATGAAAACTGGCTGGATGACTTTGGGCCAACCCGTTAGGAGACAGTGAATTCTAGTCCCGATTAAGCTATGAAAGCAGTCTGGGTGACCAATCACCAGGAGATTGTGAGTTGTAGTCCTATCTTAGGCGCGAAAGATGAATGGGTAACTTTGGGCCAATTGCCAGGAAACTGTAAGTTCTAGTCCCACTTTAGGCATGAAAGCCAGCTGGGTGACTTTGGGCCAGTAACGTTCAGCCCAACCTATCTCATAAGGTTTGTTGTTTTGAGGAAAATAGCACAAGGAAGAAAATATTATGCCTGTTTGCTACCTTGAGTATTTCTAAAAATAAAAAAGCAGGAGGGGGATGGATGGATGGATGGATAGAAAGATAGACAGACAGACAAACAGACAGGACGAGACTTTTATTATATGGCGAAGTACTTTTCCTGTCACTTGGCTTCCGATTCTGGAAGGACTAATGTCCTGTGTCCATGGAGATTCTTAGTCATCCAGGCCATGGTTCTCCCAAAGGTGCTTTTTCAAGAGGCAACTGGACTTCTTGGTTTTTATCTTTGAAAACATTTTGCTTTTCATCCAAGAAGCATCTTCAACTCTGACTGGATGGTGGATGGATCCTTCCATTCCCCGCCCTCCAGTCGGAGCTGAAGAAGCTTCTTGGATGAGAAGCGAAACCATCTTCAAAGAAAAACCAGAAAGCCCAGTTGCCTTTGAAAAAAAAAAGCACTTTTGGGACTACCATACCGTGTCTCTTCCTTCCCTCCGTTAGCATATTCTCTGCTTCCCCACTCAAGGCTAGGAGCAGATCTTAGCTGCACCTGGTGTTTGAACCGCGTAAATTACAACCGGATGTGCTCTGGAGACACCCTGGACCATGCGCTCCAACTGTGCAGCCTCCCAATCACCAATTCTTTCCACGCTGCTGATTCTTCTGAAAAGATTGTCCATTTGCTATCCTACCCCGTGTTGCAAATGATACTCAGATGATGTTCCCTTGCTGTGGGGAGGAGGATGGGATGAGTTCATTATTTTCAAACTGACACATCAGAGCAGAAAGAGCAACGGAGAGAGGCCTGTGTTCATTTCACACGGAGGCCTGTGAATTATTCTCCTATTTGTTAGCAAATAGGAGAGAGAAGGAAGGTGTCAGCGTTCCAACTAGCAAACTCCAAACCAACAAACTCCGAGACAAGTATTTCCTCAAAATTCATTTTTATTAGAGTTGTCATATTGGCATATCTGGGAAAACGCGAATCTGAGAGTTCTGGGTTTTCCCTTCCCCAAAGAAATTCAAAGATCCATCCCCTGCGTCCATCAGTCCATCACATGGTCCAATCAAATCTTTGTCCCAACTGCAGACATCCTTCCAGTCCAACCCCTCAAGGTGCAGGTCGACATGTCCTTGACTTTCTGTGAAAGAATGTTATTGAGTCTAACCTTCTATCTCTCTATGAAATTCCCCCTCCTGAATTCCCAGGTACTAAATGGGACAGCCTCGAAGCGTCCAAGTAAAATATGGCTTCCAAAGCTGACAGTAGGAGTACTAAAACATATCTGTGTCAACTCATAAAATATTTCTATGTTTTTTTAGAGTTGCCAACAGAAAGGGAGGGGGGAGCAGTGCAGCAGCTTGCAAAACCGAAACTGCATTCCAAAAATGTTTTCAAAGATAGGAACTAGGTGACTGAAGTTTCTGCCTGTGCAAAATTCTAACTGGAGAGCATGATTGATGACTCTGGGCTATGGATGGGTCCCATTGGAGAATATGAATTACGATACACCCAGGGGGTGGAGGGAGAACCAGGGTCAAGGGTGACAATGAATGATGTGTCTCAGAGTCGGCTACACCCAGGCAGTGCTGGCATGTTAATTCCCAATAAATCCTTTTGAAGTTTTGGACGTTGGGCTCGAGACTCATTATTTAATTGGGGTAACTGCCTGAATCCAGACAGTTTGCTTTCTTGAGTTACTTACAGGTGGTCCTTGACTGATGACCACAGTTGAGCGCAAAATCTCTGTGGCTAAGCGAGATGCAAAAGGGGATCACATGACCCCCCCCAAGACATCTCAATTGTCATAAACTTGAGTCGGTGGCTAAAGGACCAAATTCTGATCATATAAATTGTGAGGATGCTGCAACGGTCATAAGTGTGAAAAACAGTCATAAGTCACTTTTTTAAGGGCCATTGTCACTTCTAACGGTCACTAAACAAATGGATGTAAGTCAAGGACTACCTATATAAAGTAATAAAGGCAGGATAAAAATCTAACGAATTAATGAATAAACCGGGATCTTTGTGCAGGCCATATTGTGTTTCCATTTTGTTCTGCCTCCATTTGTCTGTTGTTGTTGTCCAGGTTTCTGGTTTTGTTTTGCCTTCTGAAAAAGTGAGTTGTGTTCTCTATCAGCAACAGAGATGTAAATGCAACATAAACCATTGGCTTATTTTGGGATCACAAGTCCCATACTTTCCAACAGCCATGCAGGCCGAGAATTCTTGGAGTTGTAGCCCCCGTAACTTGGGGAATATTAGATTGGTGGAAACTAGTCTAAAATTTCATGGTCTACAGCAGGGGTGTCCAGTCTTGGCAAATTTAAGACCTGGGGACTTCAACTGCCAGAATTCCCCAGCCAGCCATGCTGGGAATTCTGGGAGTTGAAGTCCACAAGTCTACAGCCTGTTATAATCAGTCACAGAAGTGTTCTCTGGAACAGGGAGATATTTCTGGGTTTCTGTTTTATTACATGTAGTGGTACAAATGGACAAAACGCGTCGCCCTTTCCTGAAAATAGATTCTCATATCCAAAACAAGAATCACAAAATGAATTTGCAAAGAAAGAAAAACAGTCACAAACAGTTCCTCTCCCCTGATTTTAATGTACCTTCTAAACCCAGAGACCCCATTTGTGTACTCTAATGGGGATATCATTATCCTGCTTCACATTTCTCTTTGACTGCTGATCATACTTTTGAGTAGCTGGAGTAACCAGAAAGCAAATCTGGTTAGAAGAAAAAAGCAGGCAGAACTAATACCGAATTTAATTTAAATTTAAATTTAACTAGTTAAAGGCAAGCTGTTTAATTCTACAATATATGTATTAAGCCACATTTTACTTTCTGTCAAATTACAAATTGCAGCAAAGTCTTGGGGCGCCTTAAAGGCTAACATTTATATAGAGAGCCTCGGTGGTTCAGTGGTTAGAATGCAGTACTGCAGGCTACTTCTGCTGACTGCTGGTTGCCTGCAATTTGGCCGTTTGAATCTCGCCAGGCTCAAAGTTGACTCAGACTTCCATCCTTCCGAGGTGGGTAAAATGAGGACCCAGATTTTGGGGGGCAATATGCTGACTCTGTAAACCGCTTAGAGAGGGCTGCAAAGCACTATAAAGCGGTATATAAGTCTAAGTGCTATTGCTATTGCTATTGACTATTGCATACAGATAGTCCTTGGCTGATGGCCGTAATTGAGTCTGGCAATGACAATCATAAGTCATAACGATCATAAAGTGAGTCACCAAATGGAAGTAAACATTGGTTTCTATAAAAAAATAAATTCACAACTTGTGATTGCATGACTAGGGGTGCAGCAAACAACCATAATGCCAGCCGGTTGCCAAGTGCCCAAAATGCACTCCTGGATTGTGGTTGGGGATGATGTCAGAACTTCAGAACCAGGTCATACGTATCTTTTGGCTGGGTGGTGGTGGTGGTCCATCCTAACTTTGAATGGTTGCTAAGCAGCTGGTTGTAAGTCAAGGACTACCTGTATTACAGTTGGATGGCAGCTTTTCTGAATTATGTGGAGCTGCTCCATTTTTCACCACAGGATCAGGCATTAATAACAGAGGTAATAACAAGGACCACACTGTCCGGTGAATCCAAAGAGACTTATTGTGTCTAAATTAAAAGGAATTTTTATTGCATTAAGTAGTTATTTTGGATGTCTTCTGTATGTTCGTAAAGAAAATGTTATTCCAGAGGGAGAAGGATCGTGAACAGTTCCTTCACCCCCAGAATTAAAAAAGGATATTATGATACAACCTGTCAGCGTTCCAGCAACCTTCCATTCCACCCAATAACTCCAAGACAGACATCTTCTCAAAGGTTCCTTTTTATTTTGGATAGTAAACTGGCACAACTGGGGAATCCCGAATCTGAAAGTTCCAGGCTTCCTTGCAATAAGTAAAAACTACAAAATCCATCCCCAGCATCCATCAATCGCATCACATGCCCCAATCACCATCCGTTCCAAGTTAAGATTTCCTCTCACTTATGTGCAAAACAACTTGACCTTGAATCAGAAAAAGTATGTTATTATGTCTAACAAGTTAATACTCCAATGAATTTCCCCCCTTCCCAGGTTCAAAGGTGGCAGCGTGGGAGCATCTGATCTCAATATGGCTTCCAAATCTGATATACCCTTTGGGCAGGGGTGCGATTCAACCGGCGTAACCACCAGTTTGGTGCTCTAAAACTTACTTTCTGCTGCAGTCCCGGCGAACAAATCAGCTGAGGTGCGGCAATTCGCTGTGCCACGCCAAACAGCCGAGCTGAAAACCACAGAAATAAAGGACAGCATTGTCACCGTAACTACAGGTTCGCCTGAACTGGGCTGAACTGGTAGAATCCCACCCCTGCCTTTGGGGCTGTTCTTTGTGCAAAATGTCGTAGGCTCTCCTACTTGAACAGTGGGTTGGACTAGAAGACCTTTAAGGTCCCTTCCAACTCCATTATTCTGTTATTCTTATGAACACCTTTTACAGGCAAATGTAAAAGACATGTAGGCCTAGGGAAGATTTTACTTTTATTTATTAGATTAGATTTTATCTTGAGCAATGCTCCCATTCAATTTTGAGCAATGCTCCCTTGAAAATGCGGTTCAGTATTTTATATGTCACAGTCCATATAACTAGATGGACCCATCCTATCTCAAAAGTTTCCTTCAGGGGAGTTTAGGCTTCTCCACACGCTCCTGTTGAATAGTCATTGACATCACCGGATGGATAAAAAACAGTGGCTGGTATCGAGCACCACAAGAAAGGTACAGATAGTCCCTGACTTATGGCCACAAATGAGATCAAAATTTCCATTGCTAAGCGAGGCAGAGGTTAAATGATTTGCCCCATTTTACGACCTTTCTTGCCACAGTTGCTAAGTGAGTCACTGCAGTGGTTAAGTTAGTAACCTCTGTTGTTAGGTGAATCTGGTTTCCCCGTTGATTTTGCTTGTTGGAAGGTTGTAAAAGTTGGTCGCATGACCCCAGGATGCTGCAACCGTCATAAATGTGAATCTGTTAGATTTTGCAGCAGAAATTCAAATCCAGAAAGCACCACCCAGATGACTGAGTCAGCAAGATTCATTAACTTCTTTATATACATCATAATATATTAGCAAATGTACAGTACCGAAGTAGGTTCTTCCAGCGTGGTAGAGAGTTACGAGCAAAAGTACAAACAGCAGCTTCAGACCTCAGAGCAGAGAGTTTAGTTTCACTTTAAAGAGCTCAGATAGGTTTTGTTTCTTCAGAACTGAGCACAGAGCTAAGCCCAGACTCCTTCCAGTCTCCGCCCTCAATTCAGCTCCCATTGGCTGACCTTGTTACCCATGTCTCTGCCAGTTCATGAATATTCTGACAGAATCAGTTACCAAGCATCCAAATGTAAATCACGTGGCCATGCAGATGCTGCAATGGTCATAAGTGTGAAAAACAGTCATAAGAAAGTGCCCATTGTAACTTCAAACGGTCACTAAGTGAACTGTTGTAAGTCGAAAACTACCTCTATATAAATCTTTTTCAACGAATAATAGAAAATCAACAATTTATGGTCCCTTGTATACAGTACCGGTAGTTCTCAACTTACAACCATTCCTTTAGTGACTGTTCAAAGTAACAATGGGACAAAAAGTGACTGATCAGTTTTCAAACTTATGACCATTACAGTCTCCCCATGGTCACATGACCAAAAGTCAAATGCTTAGCAACTGGAGTGCATATAGGTCGCAAAAGGTAGACACGGCAACCATCATAAATATGAGTCAGTTGCCAAGGGGCCAGATTTGGTCATGTGACCATGGGTAGGCTGCAATGGTCGTAAGCGTGAAAAACGGCCATGAGTCACTTTTTTCACTGCTGTTGTGACTTCGAACTGTCATTAAACAAACTATCATAAGTCGAGGACTACCTGTATACGTGTGTGTGAGAGCACTTCAAGGAATGTTTCAGGAATATTCTGCCTCATGGAATCTTTAAAAAAATAAATAAAAAGCAAAAACAGTTGTTTTTCACTGTCCCTGCTCACAATCCAAATCTAAATAAATGGATGAATAAACACAGATGCAAGGACAGTAGAACTTAATTCCAGGTAAAATGTTATCTCAATGTGCAACCTGGGCATCCTACTTGACACACAGACAGAGAGACAGAAAAAGAGAGGCGGGAAGAGAAGGCTAAAAAGGAAAAGAGAGAAAGGAAGAAAGGGGAAGAGGAAAAGAAAGGGGAAGAGAGGGGGGAGAGAGGGAGAGGGAGAGAAGAAGAGAGAGAGGGGGAAAAAAGAGGGAAAAAAGAGGGGGAAGCAAGGAAAAGAAAGGCGAAGGGGGGGGAAGAGAGGAAGAGAGAGGGAGGAAGAAAGGGGAAGAGAGGAGGGAGAGAAAGGAAGAGGGAGAGAGGAAGAGAGAGAAAGGGAAGAGAGATAGAGGAAGAAAGGGGGGAAGTGAGGAAAAGAAAGGAGAAGAAGAAAGGGGAGGGAGAGGAAGAAAGAGAAGGAGAAAGAGGAAAAAGAGGGGAAGAGGAAGAGAAAGGGGAAGAGAGGGGGGAGAGAGGGAGAGGGAGAGAAGAAGAGAGAGAGAGGGAAAAAAGAGGGAAAAAAGAGGGGGAAGCAAGGAAAAGAAAGGCGAAGGGGGAGGAAGAGAGGAAGAGAGAGGGAGGAAGAAAGAGGAAGAGAGGAGGGAGAGAGAGGAAGAGAGAGAAAGGGAAGAGAGATAGAGGAAGAAAGGGGGGAAGTGAGGAAAAGAAAGGAGAAGAGGAAAGGGGAGGGAGAGGAAGAAAGAGAAGGAGAAAGAGGAAAAAGGGGAAGAGGAAGAGAAAGGGGAAGAGAGGGGGGAGAGAGGGAGAGGGAGAGAAGAAGAGAGAGAGAGGGAAAAAAGAGGGAAAAAAGAGGGGGAAGCAAGGAAAAGAAAGGCGAAGGGGGGGGAAGAGAGGAAGAGAGAGGGAGGAAGAAAGAGGAAGAGAGGAGGGAGAGAAAGGAAGAGGGAGAGAGGAAGAGAGAGAAAGGGAAGAGAGATAGAGGAAGAAAGGGGGGAAGTGAGGAAAAGAAAGGAGAAGAAGAAAGGGGAGGGAGAGGAAGAAAGAGAAGGAGAAAGAGGAAAAAGAGGGGAAGAGGAAGAGAAAGGGGAAGAGAGGGGGGAGAGAGGGAGAGGGAGAGAAGAAGAGAGAGAGGGGGAAAAAAGAGGGAAAAAAGAGGGGGAAGCAAGGAAAAGAAAGGCGAAGGGGGGGGAAGAGAGGAAGAGAGAGGGAGGAAGAAAGAGGAAGAGAGGAGGGAGAGAAAGGAAGAGGGAGAGAGGAAGAGAGAGAAAGGGAAGAGAGATAGAGGAAGAAAGGGGGGAAGTGAGGAAAAGGAAGGAGAAGAGGAAAGGGGAGGGAGATGAAGAAAGAGAAGGAGAAAGAGGAAAAAGAGGGGAAGAGGAAGAGAAAGGGGAAAAGAGATGGAGAGGGAAAGGAAGAGAGAGAAAGGAAAAGAAAGAGAGAGAGAGAGAACACATTTTAATAATGCAGCTTCTCTCTTTCCTAATCATGAACTGGAGGTGAAAAATACAGTGTCGGTCTGGTCCGTGGTCTCAGTGAATTATTTATTTCTCCTGCCCCCATTTCTGGAAGAACCTGTGAAATAACCGGTTCAATTTGGAAGAATTTAAGCTGAGCTCCGGTTGAACTTTCACCCCTGAACGAATGTTCCCATCGTCTTGTGTTATAGCGATTGATAATACAATATATGCAATCACAGTTTAGCCAAACGTAAGGCCATTTTTGACACCTGTAAATTACAGCAATGGAGAAATAGTTTCACCATTTCATATAAACGTACATCAAACGAAAGACAACATCTCTATCTGATATGTGTAGGACTGCATTGATAAGCTGAAGTACAAGGTGGTTTTCTTTTTCCTAATTAGGGATGAAGATGTTCAACTTTGGATCAACCAGTTCATTTCAGTCTATCAATTTATTTATATCTCCCTTGCTTTGCTTAATGCTACCAACCAGCCCCCACTTCCTGATTCCTATCTACTGGCAGTTTTATCAGTATAACACATTTTGAGACCGAGGGAAATTCCAGAATTGTTCCCAGGTTTAAATTCGCTATCAACTCTCTTCAGCAAATGTCTGTGGATTCTCAGCCATCCAGGTCACAGTTGTCTCAAAGAAGCTTTTCAAAAAGAAACTGGACTTACTTGATTTTTTTTTTCCCTTGAAAACATTTCGCTTCTTGATTTTTTTTTTCCCTTGAAAATGTTTTCGCTTCTCATCCAGAACTGAAGAAGCTTCTTGGACGAGAAGCGAAACATTTTCAAGGAAAACAACAACAAAACTGGTTGCCTTTTGAAAATCATTTTTGGGAACTCCCTTCAGCAGCAAATTCCCTGTCATATTTATGCTACTGATTGATTGGGACTGGTAAATAGGAAAATTTGACCTCCTGACTAGTTCTTCCTGGCTGAAAAATGAATATAATTAAATAATGTATCTGGCAGTGGGATTAAAGTAGTGGGCTAGGAGAAATGATGTCACTCCTCATGCCATAGACTCATTTCTTTTTCTTTTATAATGATGCTTTTTTTTTTGATGTGATATATGAAATTCACTACCGTACATTCTGATATTCACTTCCAAGTGATCTTCATTGAAACTTCAGCAATGAAAGACAAAGGCTACAGGTTAAGTTCCGATCAAACTGATTCATTGCTCATGCGATGCACAGGAAAGTAGTCCACTAATAGTTACCACTATTTTGGCCCTAGATAATGGTTAACAGAATTCAAGAGGGGTTGGACTTAGTCCGTTTGTGACTATGTAGAGACTATAAGCTGGTTCCTCTTTTGACTCCACCCCCATATTCTGTCACTCCTCCTACAGGAATACCTACTATATCTTGATCAGGGGTGTCAAACTCAATTTCATTGAGGGCCACATCAGGGTAATGTTTGACCTCGGTGGGGAGGCGGGGGGGCAGGGGCATGGCCAGCTTGACATCCGTTTCAGCTGTGACGGCTTCCTGCAGCCCCCTGCCAGTGAAAATGGAGCTCAGGGGGTCTGCGTGCGCCCCCACACCGAGCTCCGTTTTTGCTGGCAGAGGATTGCAGGAGGCTGTCGCAGCCAAAAATGGAGATCAGGAGGGCCCCATGCAGCTCTCCTGAGCTCCATTTTCACTGGCAGAGGCACCGCGGGCCAGTCCATTGCTATTTCCAGGGCAGACCCGTGGGCCAGATCTAAGCACCCTGAGGGCCAGATCTGGCCCATGAGCCTTGAATTTGACATCCCTGATCTAGATAGTTGTTCTTTTTGGATGAAACATAACTTACACTGAGGTAAAGAAGAGGAATTAGATCCAACGATGGCGTAGAAAGTTACATTTGCTTTCCCCATGACCCTGAAATATTCTCCCTTACAACCCCCCCCCCCCAAATGCACAAGGGATTCAGTAGAAGCAATGGTCCTGGTTAACAGATAACAGATAAACAGAGTTTGAAGGGACTTTGTAAGTCATCTAGTCCAACCCTCACCCGAGCGGGAGACCCTGCACCATTTCTGACAGATGGGAGTCCAATCTCTTGAAAGCTTCCAGTGATGGCGCTTCCACAACTTCCGAGGGCAACTTCTGTTCCATGGGTTGATTGTTCTCACTGTCAGAAAGTTTCTCCTTATTTCCAGGTTAAATCTCTCCTTGTTCAGCTTCCATCCATTATTCCTTGTCTGGCCTACAGGTGCTTTAGAAAATAGCTTGACCCCTTCCTCTCTGTGGCAGCCCCTCAAATATTGAAAGACCACTATCATGGTTGTGTCCATAATATACAGTATTTTGTGCTACAGCAACAATATTACAAAGAGTTACAATGCTTTAATGCCTTGCCGCCCATCTTCAAAAGCTGATTTTCAGTTAATTCTGTATTACTTAACATTAAAGTTGGGTAGTGTTCCCCCTCAATTTGTATATAATTCATTTCTGAGTAAGTGGCTTTACAATTGCAAGGGTAGTAAATATATAAAGAATAGTTTGGTAACACCTTTCCCCCCAAAATAATTAAATGCAGCTGATTTTGTATAATTTTATACGGAATTGTCTTGAGGAAGAACTTCAGGTGGTTTTCCAAAGAACCTTTGGACTTGATTTTTTTCACATTTCAGGATATTGATGGATAAGCCCTTCTTCCTTATGTCCCATGGATGCTGCCAGAAAATAAATATGTTTATTTTTTCCCCCACTTCGACAAATGTAATGCTCACAGCTTCTGCTTTGCACACTGGCTTGAATGACAGCTCATTATTTTTTAAAAATTATTGATTTATTCATTTTAATGATGGCTTCCACTAACTAACCAATCTTTAACTAACTGTGGTTGTTTAATTGCAGAGGGAACATTCCCACGCTCAACAGGTACAGTAATTCTCCTTTTTAGCCTTTTTTAAAAAGTAGCTAGTTGTCAGAAGAATGTGTAGTTTTAACACATATTTTTTTTAAGAATTGGGTTTTTAACAACCTAACTTTATTTATTTGTTTGGAATTTGGGTTCCTGCTCAAAACTATACCAATCTCTAATCCTTATTTTCAGGGTTTGTTTTTAATGTTTTCCTCTGTTCCCCTTTGAATGTTTCTGTGTTTGTTCTTCTCTTTATCCTTTCTTTTGGCATGCTATAAAAATTAACCTCACTAGCACTCAAGACTTACCTTACCTGCCTTAAAATCCTGTTCCAGATCTTGAAGCAAAAAATTAGTTAGTTTCCTTCCTCCCTTTCTTTTCCCTTGGATAGCAAAGATGGACCCCAGCTGGCCAACTCACCAATTGGAATTTAAAGCAGAACAGTAACTTAACTCCAAGTGGTTTTCAAAAAAATAAACAAATACACAGGTCGTCCTCGACTTATGACCACAATTGAGGCCAACATTTCGATTGCTAAGGGAGTTGTTCAGGGAGTTTTGCCTTATTTTATGACCTTTCTGGCCATTAAGTGAATCACTGCAGTTGTGAAGTTAATAACTCAGTTGTTAAGTTAGTGTTTCCTCCCCATTGACTTTGCTTGTCGGAAGATCGCAAAAGGGGATCATGTGATCCTGGGACACAGCAACTGTCATAAATGTGAGTCAGTTGCCAAAGCGTATGAATTTTGATCACGGGGATGGCTGCAACAGCCGCATGAAAAAAAAACAACCACTCATAAGTCACCTTTTTTTCAGTGCTGTCGTAACTTTGAATGGTTACTAGATGAACTGTTGTAAGTCGAGGATTACCTGCATATTGGAAAAAATAACAATTCTCTAGATTTTCTGGATATTGACCCATATCACAAATTAGTAAATGTCAAATTTCCCAGCTGGGGAAGGTTCTGAATGCAGGAGCCTTAACTTTTTCATTTGCCTAACCCTAAATCCTGTTTTAGCGAAAGAGGTTAGCAAAATATCCCTATCAGTGTTTGCTCCCCTGTGAGTAGAAGTGATGTTGTGCCTTCACTTACCTGGCCTTCCCTGAGAAAGCAGCCATTAGCTTTTCTCAGACAAAGGCCAAGTCCAGTTTTACCAAAATTCCTCCCAGGGGAAGAAAAGTTTTCCAAAGTTTTTGAATTAAAATACTAGGGTGGGGTGGAGTGGAAATCCTTTGCTTGTGAAAAGCGTTTGGGACTCGTGTCCCTGAAGAAACTGGTACTTCATTCCCCAGGTTCTAAAGAAATAAAATGTATTATTGGATAGTGACCAAGAATTGGATTTGAAGACTAGCACATAATCTTTTACAGCAGCGGGTAGCAAACAGAAGTGCCCCCCTCCTCCCACCGCAAGAAAGAGCAGGATTTTTAAAATCCCTTTGGGCTACAGATCCATTTGAAAGTCTGGAGAAACCTTTTTGTAAACATTATTTAAATGCATGAAATAAAGTGCATAGATGTACCCCATACTGCAAAGTTGCTCAGATTCGGCTGTCAAAAATATTGCAAGCCTCCCAGAGTCACCTCGTGGGGGGAGATGGGCGGCATAAAAATTTCATAAATAAAAATAAATAAATCTCAAATTACTTCAAATAGAGAGATGTATTAAAGACAACGGGCATTTTGGGAGACGAGGCGACGATATAAGGCCATACCTTATTCAGTTGCCTACCATACATGAGCCACTGCCTGAAAAAGTAAATTTAATGAAAAGAAAGTTGTAATGTTTTTCCCCAACCAAGGTCAGGTGACTCCTCAATTCTTTTATCTATAGACATCAAAGTGATCTGTGGACTCTAATTAAGAACCCTGTTCTTAACCATTGCCTATGAAAATGATTTTGGGATGAGGAACGGGCCCAGTCAATGGTTCTAGCGGTACTTTGATTTTTCCCGCTTGTTAAATCTTCCACCGGTAACTCCAGTTGGCTGAGGGGTGTATTCTCTCCAGTTTGAATGCCTTGGCAGAGATAACTTTTCTCTGTCTTAAATTAACTTTTTTTTTTAATGCCAATAATTCATTACTGCTTTCCAGGGAGGGAGGGAGGGAGGGTGGAAAGTGGTTGGCTGAGAACATAATTATTATGTAGTCATTTGTCAGGAAAGATGTACAGCTTCTCCCTCAAAAGAGAATGTATTTGCTTAGCCGTCTTCCAGAACGTTGTTATATTGTTTTCTTTTCCCGTGTTGCTTTTTTCCTTTAAATGCAATTTTGCAAATATGGCTAAAGGCAAATTGGAGAGGTTATGGGGGGGAGGATGGGTAGAGATAAGCGGAAACTCACTGGCTCACTCTATATTCTGGCCTATTTCTCTCTTAAAGTAGTAATCACTGCACCATTTGAGGCAAAAGATAGAAGGCCAACATGACAGAACTTCTTCTCATGTCAGAAAGAAATATGCCACACTTCACAAGCTAGCATGCTTTGGACTAGTCTTTTCTTTTCCCCTTAACCACCCATTATGTTAGATTTTTATAGGTTGGGTTTTTTTTTAATCTACACAACAAAGAATTCAATCATTTCCTCCATGGTAGAGAAGTGATGGCTTTTTTTGCAGAGGTATTTTGAACCACAACCTTCTGCTTTGTGTTTGTGAGGGACTCATCCTGTAACCTCCATTGATGTCACTATTTTCTTGAAGGACTCAATGGAAAGTTCTAGTTTCACACAAATGGATCCACCCAGCCACCTGCTGCCTGACGATTCCCTTGCCACTGACCAGGGGTCTCCAAAGTTGGCAACTTGAAGACTTGTGGACTTCAACTCCCAGAATTCCCCAACTTCATTGTGGAGTTGAAGTCCACAAGTTTTAAATCTGCACAAATTATCTGTCATCCAGGTCATAGTTGTCCCAAAGGTGCTTTTTTAGGAGTCCAGTTGCCTCCTGAAAAAGCATCTTTGAGACAACCATGACCTGGATGATTGAGAATCTCTACAGCCTTTTAGCTATGCAATTTGGGATGAACTCCCTTTGAATGGTGTGGGAATGTAAATGGATTTCCAGGGAAAAAAATGGCAGACTAAAAAAAATGGAACCATGAGCACTACTCCGGTGACCCTGAGACAAACCTCCAAGAGGCCTCAGTGAATGCAAATGACCAGCTGTCTGCAGTATATAAATCCTTCCATTCTCCACCATCCAGTCAGAGCTGAAGGAGCTTCTTGGATGAGAAGCGAAACATCTTCAAAGTAAAACAAGAAAGTCCAGTTGCCTCCTGAAAAAGCATCTTTGGGACACAAGTCTTAAAGTTGCCAAGTTTGGAGACCCCTGCCACAAACAAGAGATAGGCTGATGTTGTGATAGGTCAAATTTATCACAAGAGGCTGGTGTGTGGACCACATGTTGGGAATGATCTCAAGTGGTACAGGTTATCAATCAGTATCTGGAATGCTACACTGTTGAATCAGCCATTTCAGCTGGCCATGTTGCAGGAAAGAGATGAGAGGAGTAGACGTAAGTCAAGGTTGGGTTCCAGATGTTGATTCATGAGTCCTTCCTTGATGACCAACAGTAAAGACAACTCGCAATTGTTCCTCGGTACCAGGAAGTTGCTCTCCATTGGAGAAGTGATGGCTTCATCCGACCCATTGCTTGAAGAAAAAATATGCTATGTAGGAGTGTTTGTGTGGATGATAAAAAATATATATATATCAAGATGGTGGCTGCTGTGGCACAATTGAAACTCCACCTCCTTTAATGTGCACTCCTTGTTAAAAAGGGGTGGGGCTTTGACTGGCCGCCATCTTGACCCCTTTGACCAACTCTCCAAATATCCCTGGGATATAAGAACCTATTTTATTCCAGACCAGACTCCCATTTATAATATTAGTATACTTAGGAGCCCCAAAAGTCACTCCCAGGTTGTGTTTCCCTGACAGAATGGCTACCAAACAAACACACAGGGTTATACATGTATACAACCAAACTGATTTAACACTAACCAAATTCAGCATGGTTGTGTGATTTCTATTCTTACGAACTGGTTAGGTGTGTTGCGTAAACACGTGGCTTTCAGAAAGATGCTCACAATAACATCTCACCCACCTGTTTGAATGCCAATCTCTTGCCAATTCATGACCTGGATAAGATTATTGCCTAGAGGTAGCTCCTCAACTTACAACCACGATTTTCTGTTGCTAAGCAAGGCAGTTGTTAACTGATGAGCTTTGATGAGCTTTTTTGATACAGTGTTAAGCCAGTCACTGCAGTTGTTAAGTGAAACATGCAGTTGTTAAGCAATTCTGGATTCCCCTGTTGACTTTGCTCATCGGAAGTGGGCTGAGAAGTTTGCAAATGGTGATCACATGACCCTAGGACAGTGAAACTGTCATAAATACATGCCAGTTGCTAAGCATCTGACTTTTGATCACATGACCCTGGGAATGCTGCAGTGGTTGTAAGTGTGAAAACCGATCAGAAGTCATTTTCTTCAGTGCTGTCATAAGTTCAAACAGTCACTAAATGAATGGTTGTAAGTCAAGGACTACCTGTATTTCAGAACATTTCTGAACCTATTCCATTGATGTTGATATATGGGTACTGAAATATCCATCATAAAGGTGGATCCAGCTGGCACAGTGGACAGTGCCCATTATTAGAGATTTCTAAACATATTTCAACATGTCGTCATGTATTGGTGTTGAGGTATATCCATGGCCTTTGTTCAAAGAAAATTTACTAAACCTTCAGAAACTAAACTTAGCTCTCTGTGTATAGGGCTGTTTGTGTATATGTATGTTCTTAATTTGCAAATGCTAATATCTGTCTATCATCAGCTTCTGTCTGCCAGAGCAATGTGTAGCCCAACTGTTGAAAACATAGTTTGGGAATAATCAAGATATAAATTGTTCTGCAATGTATGTGGGGTTTTGTTTTTTTTAAACAGAGAATGCCTTCCTGGGTTCCTTTTAGACTATGCTATTTTTATTTTAATTATTTGTCAAAGAAAAATTACAAATTTGAATACGCAAAATGAAAAAAAAACCTAAAATGTGAGAGGGACGATAAGACATGATAGTGCACTTACGCACGCCCCCTTAGAAACCCCTTCAATATGGAATGAGATGCACAGAAGTTAAGTTGGGATTAAAAATCGTGAAAGTTATTTTTAAGTGCCACAAATATATGCGAGGCATCACATAAAAAAGGAAAATAAAAGCAATAGCCACTCTCCCCATCCCAAAATTTGGGTAGTCTAAAATATTTGCTCATGGTTTGAAAATCTTGGTGAAAATTTCAAATCCTAGAATGCAAGTTATCACAAGAGATCCTAAAAGACTCTTTTATCCAGGACTCAATTTGTATGGCTCTCCATCTCACATTCCTGAATCACGACAATTAAAAAAATGCCGGAAACAAAATTACAGATTCATAATACCATGCAAACATATTAATCATGATTAAAACCACAGTGTAACAACCGTAACAGGAAATTCTTCCTTCTTCAGAGTTGGGATCTCCTATGCAAAGCTCCCGCCGTGCTGATAGATAATATAGTCAAACCTTCCCTACAACAGCTTTGCAAAGTATTGAAAGGATCTTCCCATAAAATAATATGAGTCTTTGCATACAACACTAAAGTTCCTAATTTCCATTGTGGCTGCTCAACTCTTTAGCTGGCCAAACTCAATTCCTGTAATTTTTGTTTTTAACCTGTACGTATATTTTTAAAGAAAAGGTGAAAAAAAAACCAGAGGTAGAAGCTTCATTGATGGTAATCTTACTACCTTGGTAGTTTTGATGGAGATGTGCTTTCCTCCTTGGGGTGGAAACTACACCAAAGAGGAAACTACACCCCCCCCCCACCAAAACTGGCAAGACAAACTATTGCATACATTAAAAACAGACAGCAAACCCCACACTCCCTCATCCTGATGATGTTATCTAGTTGGGTAATGAGATGCCTGCAAGTTCCCACCAAGGAGCTTGCAAGCTATTGAGTCGCCAAGAACAGAGACCATCAAGAGTTCTGCATTTCCATCATGAGCCACACACATTCTCTTTATTAGAGTTTTTTTTCCTTATTATGAAAGAATAGTTCTTCATACAGTATGTCCATGGGCTTTTGATAATGTTCATGGTTCGCATGCCATGCCAACCAGAGGTGGTATTCAGCAGGTTCTGACCAGTTCTGGAGAACCAGTAGCGGAAATTTTGAGTAGTTCGGAGAACCGGCAAATACCACCTCTGACTGGAGATTTTACAGCATCCTTCCCCTGCAAAGCCCACCAAGCCACACCCACAGAACCGGTAGTAAAAAAAAAATTAATCTCACCACTGATGCCAACCCATAAAATAATCTGAAAATGTGCAAACCCAGTCTCAACACATTGTAGGCTGGATTCATTCGACCCAATGGTCACATGACTCAGAGGTGAAGGTTAGTATTAAATGAAGCAGAGGTGGCCCTCAACTTACAAGCACAATTGGTACCCAGAATTTCAGTTGCTAAGCAAGCCGATTGTTGAAAGAGCTACACTCAATTTCACAACTTTTTTTTTTTTTGCCACTTATCACTGCAGTTATTAAATGAATCACGAATCTGACTTCCCTCATTGACTGCACTTGTCAGGTGGGAAGGTCACAAATGGGAATCAGATGACCCTGGGATGCTGCAACCATCATCCCAGGGATGAGGGTTGTTGTGGTTCGTTGTGGTCGGCAAACTCTGTGAAGCAACCTTGTTCTATCAGCGCAGCCACTTGCACCACCAGCTGTAGGGAGGGACTTCAATTCTCTATCCATCTCGCAAGCCATTGCAATGGCTTGTAGGCATGGCCAAAATAACACATCCAAGAGCCTTGTGTTGATGACAACAATACAGGGATTGGTATCCTTTTCCTAGTCTTTTTTGGGGTGTTTGCTCAGGATCTTAAATGGCAAACCAGCAATGCCTTGTTCTAGTTCACAGGAATCCTTCTAGTTTTAAAAAATGGAAAATTTAACTGTAAGATAAAATTTTTCACTCCTGTTTGGTTTATTTTTGTGTTACGGTGACCACTGAAGCTCTTTTGACACTCACTTTCAGTTCCACTGAAGCTGTTTAAAACCTGGTTACCAAGTTCCTCAACTGACTCTTCCAAGAACGTTGGAGGTCGCAGCATAGCACATTAGTGCATCGAAGGCACATTTGTCTTCTAATTCTGGTGGGGCTATAATTTTAATTTTGGCCTCTTGGTTTTGTAGTGCAGATCAGTGGCTAAGACGCTGAGCTTGTTGATCAGAAAGGTCGGCCGTTCGGCAGTTTGAATCCCTAGCGCCACGTAATGGAGTGAGCTCCCGTTACTTGTCCCAGCTTCTGCCAACCTAGCAGTTCGAAAGCATGTAAAAAAAATGCAAGTAGAAAAATAGGGACCACTTTGGTGGGAAGGGAACAGCCTTCTGTGCGCCTTCGGCGTTAGTCATGCCGGTCACATGATCATGGAGACGTCTTCAGACAGCGCTGGTTCTTCAGCTTTGTAACGGAGATGAGCACACTGCCCCCCAGAGCCGGAAATGACTAGCACGGATGGGCGAAGGGAACCTTTACCTTTTTAACGGTTCCCTAAGTGGTGGGAACAAGTAGTCCCCTCTTGTTTCAAATTCAGCCCCGTTCAGAGTTGAGAAAGAGGGTGGGATGAGGATAGGGCCCCAACCAACAAAACACCAAATCTTCAAAACCTGCAATCTGCAGATTTAATCTGGAACAGTCATGCAGATGGCCTTGGGAAAACAAGAGCCAACATCAGGGTAAGCTTAAACCCACCCAATTTTTTGTGTGTGCTTCTTTCTTTGAATTTCTACATGCCAAACTAAGTGATGTTTTCTCTTTTATTTTACTGACAAACCACCCACCCACCCACAACACACCCAGTTTCGTGAGCTCTTTTGTTTCTCCTGACCTTCTTTTTGTGCCTCGTCTGTCTTCGGCTGGTCTCCTAATACGTCCTGTGATTTGAACCTGCTGTTTAGAATGTCCTTCTCGTCTAACCTTAACCATTACGGGATGGTCCACGTGGCCAGCGTGAGCGACGTTCTCCTGGACAATTCTTTCACCCCACCGTGCCAGCGCATGGGAGGCATGGTTTCCTTCCGAACCTTTGAAGACTTCGTCCGGTAAGCAATGGGGCAGAACCAAAGCTAGGACAGGATTGCTTGTTTTCTTCCTCCTCGTCTTCTCTTTTTTCTCCTTCTTCTCGTCCTTTTTCTTCCTCCTCCTCCTCCTCTTCTTCTTTTTTCTCCTTCTCCTCCTCTTCTCTTTTTTCTCCTTCTTGTCTTTTTTCTTCCTTCTCCTCCTCCTCTTCCTCCACTTTTCTCCTCCTCCTCCTCTTCTCTTTTTTCTGCTTCTCTTCTCCTCTTCCTCCTGCTTCTTCCTACTCCTCCTCTTCTCTTTTTTTCTCCTTCTCCTCTTCCTCCTGCTTCTTCCTCCTTTTCTTCTCTTTTTTCTCCTCCTCCTCTTCCTCCTCCTTCCTCCTCCTCCTCCTCCTCTTCTCTTTTACTTCTCTTCCTCCTGCTTCCTCCTCCTCCTCTTCTCTTTTACCTCTCTTCCTCCTCCTCTTCTTCTCTTTTTTCTCTTCCTCCTCCTCTTCTTTTTTCTCCTCCTCTCTTCCTCCCCCCTCCTCCTCTTCTTCTTTCTGAATTCTTCTCCTTCTGTGATGCATAAACCCCCAAGTTAAGCTATGTATCAAAAAGGGTAATTTGAAGGCAGGATGGAAAGGGTATGAGGACAAAAATTGCATAAGGGTGAACGGATCTGGGGGCAAAGCTCAGTTGAACATCTTATGAAAGAGATGTTTAACTGAATGTCTGTGGCATGGGTGTCAAACTCCTGGCGTCCCATTACCATCACATGAGGTTTTGCGATGTTTTTTCCTCTTCACGGAGCTGGAGTGGACGTGGCCTATGCATGACACATCTTGTGGGCCACCAGTTTGACACTTCTGGTCTATGAAGATTCTCAGTCATCCAGGTCATGGTTGTCCCAAAGCTGCTTTTTCAAAAGGCAACTGGACTTTCTTAGTTTTTTTTCTGAAGATGTTTCGCTTCTCATCCAGTTCATGAAGAAGTGAAGAAGCTTCTTGGATCAGAAGTGAAATGTCTTCAAGCAAAAACCAAGAAAGTCCAATTACCTTTTGAAAAAGCACCTTGGGATTTCACTTTGGAGTTTGTCTGCTTTATCTGTGTAAGGGAAGGGACCAGCTTATGTAGTTTGTTGTCACATAGTTCAGTGTTTCTCAACCTTGGAGATTTTAAGATGTGTGGACTTCAACTTCCAGAATTCTCCAGTCAGCAATGCCGTCTGAGGAATTCTGGGAGTTGAAATCCTTCTTAAAGCCACCAAGATGGAGAAACGCTTGTAACAGTAAGCAACTTTGTCCTGTACCAACGATACTCTTTTCCCTTCCTACTTTTTACACATTTGGATATTTTGTGCCTTTGACTTCAGAAATCTTGCAGGATATTGTGGACCAGAGAAACCAGAAGACATGGGTGGGATAAAGTTTGAGACAATGAAATAGAATGCTGGGAATATTTTAAAATGTTGGATTGTGGTTTGATGTTGAGATGATGGCTCAAATTTTGCTTATGCCCTGCTTCAGACTTTTTGACGAGATTATGGGATGCTTTTGCGACTCTCCACCTCCGAGCCCCACCTTTCCAGAATCAGGACACCCATCCCTCTATGATGAAGACAAGGTACAGTAGTCTGTTCTGATTGGGTTTGACTGTAGAGGCAGCTTCTTGAGTTGAATAGACAGAGGTGAATTAAGGGAGTCGTGGAGAAAAAGGTGTGTGCAAGCATATGGATGCAGTTCATTAGAGCAGCTGTATCTTTTTCAGGTTTGTGGAACACATTTGAGTACCAATAGAAAAGAATACTTGTAGCTCATGCAAATGCAGGGTCTTTGATGCTCTCTGAGCTTGCTTGGGTGCTTTCTTGCAGAAGTTTTCTTACCCTTGTACTGATGATGTTATCTAGTTGGGTAATAGAATTCTGCAAGAAAAGTCAAGCTCAGAGAGCACCAAGGACCCTGCATTTCAACCCTGAGCTACAGATATTCTGTGGGTAGCATACATGGGCATCTAATGTTTCAGAAAGCAGGCAAATGAGAGAATTTTTCTTGTAGGCAAACTTCAACCTAGCATTGATGAAGTTACCTGGTTGGGTAACAAAATGTCTGCAAGGAAACAGCCAAACTCAGAGAGCTGCAAACACTCCAGATTTACATACTTTTAATGCCATTGAATCTGGAGGGATGCACTACCCTAATTTATAGTATTCCTTGTTTCTGATGATGGTAGAATCTTATGGGTTCCAGATCCAAGAGAAATTAAATCCGAGTCACCAAGATGTCATGTAAGATTACACAAGGCCAATTCTTAGCTTAAGGGTTAGAAAAACCTTTCAGGCATTGGATGCTATTGTGTGAAAGGTGTATGATGACATAGTCCCAGTTTTATTTTTTAATGACCTCATATCTTGCAAGACTATATTATTTCTTGAGACGTGGAAGTTTCATACAACTATGTCAACATTTGGTGACTTCTCTAAGAAACAAATTTCAAATTGCACAGTTTTAAGATTTAATTATTTAGCTATTTGTCTTTTTATAATCTATAAGCCACCCAGAGTTGCCTTATGGGGGGGGATGGGTGGCATAAACATTTAATAAATAAAAAATAGACAATGCCAGCAATTTTATAAGATTTTGGCCACACATTTATTGCATTTTTGATAGCTGTGAATGGATGCTTTGAAAGAGCTCTGGAGTGGTTAAAATGCAGCATTGCAGGCAAACTCTGCCCACAGCCTTAAATTCAATCCTGACAAGGCTCAAGATTGGCTCAGCTTCCCATCCTTCCGAGGTCGGTATAATGAGGACCCAGATTGTTGGGGGCAATGTGCTGACTGTAAACCACTTAGACAGGGCCGTACAACACTGTGAAGTGGCATATAAGTGGCATATAAGTTTAAGTGCTATTGTTATCATAATCATTAATTGTTATCTTAATTAATGCCTTAAGCATTAAATGCAAATTATTTTTCCACATTGTGAACTGCCCAGAGAGTGCTGTGAAGTGGTATGTAAGCCTAATTGTTATTGCTATGCCTATCTGGATCACTAATGCTCAAATGTGACGCACCAATGGATTGGTGATTCTGGCTTTGGCAATTTTTAAAAGCACTTAAGTTACAGAATTTAGAAGGATGCACTGTTCCCATCTGAAGCACAAACAGCCATTTATCCAAAATCCTGAAGGGTACAATAGGGTCCCCATTCCACCTGCAAACATTATGCAGCCATTGATTTATTGCTGCATTCTCTCTCTCTCTCTCTTTCTCTCCCCTCATCCCCAATTCACTTTCTGATTTTTTTTTGAACCACAGAGTGCTCGAGATGAACCTATCCATATTCTAAATGTCGCCATTAAGACGGATTGTGATATCGACGATGAAGGTCTCGCTGCCATGTTCAGGGAATTCACGCAGGGCAAGGTGAGTTGGTGCCATTCTCTAGTTATTTGTTTTTCTTCATTTGTTTAGCGAAGTGGAATGCAGATTCTATCCATCATTGCTTCCTCTTTTTTTCTTTTTTCTTTTTTTTTGGGGGGGGAGCTGTTTGCTTATCTTTAAGGACAAGTGTCAACTCCTTGGGACAATGGCCTCTTATTTTTATTATTATTATGGAATGGTCCCTGATAGCGCTATAGAAAATAATAACATGGCTGAGCAGCTCTCTTGTCTGAGCTATTTGTAAATAATTGTAGAAGTCACCCAGCAGTATCACTTCACAACTGAAGAAGGGTGCCATCTGATTAGATCTTAAAAGGTAGCGCCTCTTTTCTCATTTTTTTAAAAAACTCTGCCCAGGAGAAAAACCACCTTCATGCCAAGACTGACCTTGCTTTTCATGCCAAGAGGACAGGACAAATTAAGACTTCTTTGGAGACCCCACTCTCGGTCTGCTTATACCAGGGGTGTCAAACTCGATTTCATTGAGGGCCACATCAAGGGTTGTGTTTGACTTCAGTGTGTGTGTGTGTGTGTGTGTGTGTGTGTGTGGCCAGCTCGATGTCACTTGTGTCGGGGTGCCTGCGGTGGCTCGAGCGTTCCTGCCAGCAAAAACAGGCTCCCAAGCTCCATTTACGGCTGCAACGGCCTCCTGCAGCTTTCTGCCAGCAAAAAGGCTGGAGGGCTGCAGGAGGCTGTTGCAGCCCAAAATGGAACTTGGGAGGATCCCATGCAGCTCTCCCAAGCTCCGTTTTGGCTGGTAGAGGCACTGCGGGCACCACAGGCTGGTTTTTTGCTGTTCCCAGGGCGGCCCTGCAGGCCAGATTCTAAGCACTCCGCAGGCTGGATCTGCCCCCCCAGGCCTTGAGTTTAACCCTCCTGGTTTAGACAAAATATAGGTAATCCTCAACTTATGATAACAGTTTGAGCCCCAAGCTTCTATTGCTAAGTGAGACAGTTGTTAAATGAATTTTGCCCTATTTTACAATCTTTCTTGCTGCCGTTATTAAGGGAATCACTGCAGCTGTTAAATTAGTAACATGGTCGTTAAGTGAATTGGGCTTCCCCGTTGACTTGGCTGATCAGAAGGTCGCACAAGGTCACATAACACAACCCCCAGGACACTGCAACCGTCATAAATATGAGTCAGTTGCCAAGTGTCTGAATTTTGATCATGTGACCATGGAGATGCTGCAATGGTCGTAAGTGTGAACAATACTCATAAGTCACTGTTTTCACTGCCGTTGTAATGTCAAATGGTCACTAAATGAACTGTTGTAAGTCGAGGACTGCCTGTCAACAACTGATACTTAAAAACAAATGAAGACCTTCCTTCTTACCATTGGACTGGAACAAAAGGAAGCAGATTGAATGTCCTACTACATTTCTGGTGATACACAGCATTTGTCAAAAGCCCTGGTGGCGCAGGGGTTGGAATGCAGTATTGCAAGCTAATTCTGCCGACTGCCAGCAGTTCGATCCAGACGTGAGGTTGACTCAGCCTTCCATCCTTCTGAGGTCGATAAAATGAGGACTCAAATTATTGGGGACAATATGCTGACAAATATAAACTGGGCTGGGCTGTAAAGCACTACGAAGCAGTATATAAATCTGCTACCGGGATTACTATTGCCGTTTGTTGCAGTTTTATTAAAAACATTAAAACGATGAAATTAACATCCCTTTCCCACTCTTTTTGTCTCCTTTTCATGTTGTTTTCATACATTTAATTTTTTAAGAAAAATTCTTAACTTCATTTAAGGGGGAACCTTAAATTCCCTAGCCTGGAACCAAAGCGATTTAATCAAAGCAAGCGTTCTCTCAGGGATGCGTAGATAAGGAATGGCTGCCTTGGATCTCCCTCGCGCTCCACCATCAAGAATCTCTGGTTTACATTTCTTCCCTGTAAATGAACTGCTAAGCTCGGTTTTCTTTCATTTGCATGAAGAGGCTTGTGGGGTGCGTGTGTGTGTGTGTTTTAAGTGTGTGTGTTTTAAGTGTGTCTGGAGGAAAGAAGGTGTTGTGCATTAAACTATCAAATAGCTTGATCCAAATTGCCCAAATAAATTTCCAGTCTCAGCATGTCCCAACAGGATTCCCATCCACCCTCCTCGTGTGCCTACATGTCTGTGTGTGTGTACGTGTCTCTGTGTGTGTGTGTGTGTGTGTGCATTTGATAGAAATTAGGATCGTATACTTGCAAATGACTGGTGGAGGTGATTGAAACAGACAGTGGAAATAGACTTTCTCCAGGTGTTGGTACCTAATAGCACAGTAATAGCTGTTGAGTCGCTGGGAGGCCTGTATTATTACAATGTAATCAGAATCCCGTTGCTACATACTTATTGTCTGAAACACTTGTGGAATTTTAAAAGCAATAACCTTCTTTTTTTAAAAGGAAAATCTCAACCTCATTATTAAAGTTATTCCCCCCCCCCCCCAGCTTATTTTCAAAGGGCGTTTACCATAGTAAAACCTTCTCTTCTGGAAAGAAGGGATCAGATCCTGAAGCCGAGGACATGAAGCTTTTGTCTGTTTTTTTTCTTTCCTATCAAAGCCTGGTTGTTGTTGTTATTGTTTTTTAATCACTTCTGATTTTGGGTGAGGTGGAGGGGGGGTGGCCAACTCACCGTGGCCAGCTTACCATGGCAACTTTAAAACCTTGACCAACTACTAATGTCGAAGAAATGGTGGAATAGAAAGGATGCTTTACTTATGAAAGGAGGACAAAATGAAATGTCAATGACAAAAATTAAAATTAATTTTAAATTGTTTCAAATAATGACATTGAATTTCCCAATTGTCCTGTGGCGAGTTGGCCACAGTGAGTTGTATCTTGGCGAGTTGGCCGGGGCAAATAATAATAATCATAATAAATGATACCAATAAGAGAAGATAATAGGGGTTTCCGGTTCCACGTGGCTTCGGTGGCAGCAGGAATTCGCGACTGTTCGCGATTCCTGCTGCGCTTGCCGCTGAGGTACCCCCGATCCAAATGGGTCAGGGGGATATGGCTGCTCTGTAGGGACAGCCGAAGAGAGAGGGGAGCCGGACAGGGGGTTGGGGGTGTCGCAGACCCCTCCTCGTCCGGAAAAACCCCTTTTTCCCAAGGTGGTGGAGCGGCGATCAGCAATGGCCGCCACGAAGAAGCCTGCAATCGGGTAAGATTGTGCTGGAGGAAGCAAGAAAAGTGAAAGTGCTAGCTGAGCGGGGTCAATCAACATCTTTTAAATTCGCTGGAACTGAGCTGTCTGATTTGCTGGAAGATACATTGTATCCCTAAGAAGATCGAAAGTGGCAGAGAAGCTGTTAAAGGGAACTTTTTTTTCTTCACTCTCCCACCCCATGGAAACAGCAGATGAAGATTTGAAATTTGTTTGGGCACTGAAGGTGAACTATTCTGAAAGTTGAAGTTAAGGGACAAAAGAGTTCTTGGACATTGGACTTAAAAATTTAAGAAATTGGAAAACCCTTATTAGAGGTATGGATTTCTGATCATTTAAAAATTGATGTTGCAAGTGGGAAGGGAGAGGAAAAAAAATTGGAGCAGAAGTGGAAAAAGGAGGAGATTGCCTAGAATCTCAAAGAAAGATATATGGTAATTGGACCTCTTTGATTAAACAGTAACCCCAGAAAGAGAAAGAGAAGAAGGAAGAAAAGTATTAATTTTTGGAACTTTTTTTGAATTATTTTTGATTAAAAATACTTGGTTGGTTGTTTTGGGGAAAGTTTCTCTTTTCAGGATGGCATCGCTTGTGGATGAACTAAAGACTGAATATCAAAAATATAAAAAGGAAGAACAAGATGGAAAAGATACTTTGGGCACTTTATTTCAATTTTTAGAAATGGCGTTATGTACTTATGAAAAGTTGATTATGCAGCAGAATGACTGGGACAAAGAAGAAGAGGAACAAGAAGCCATCTTTGATGAACAATGGGTTTTTTCCGGGGAGGAGGAGAAAGAGGATAAGAAAAAGGGGATTTTAAGGTTTGAAAAAACAACCAAAAAAGAGAAAAATGAGAGGAAAGGTGGATGCAAGGTTAGAAAGCAAAGGAAAGGGAGTAAGAAAAGGGAGGAGGAGAGACAAAGGGGTAAAAAGGGCAAGGAGAAGAATAAGCAAGAGAGAAAGGGGGGGGAGGAGAAGCCTCAATGGTGGGAAGCAAGATCTAAAGAAAAAAAGTTTATTTAGAGACAATGGGTGAATCTAATTAAGGATAAAAGGGGGATTCTGGAAGGTACATAAGATATGTGTATTTAGAGTATAAAATTTATTGTGTAATTTTAGAATCTACTAAACAGAATCCCAAGATAAATTAAGTGTTATATGAAGTACTTTTAAGTTAGGGTAATGAGTTAAAGGCGTCACTCCAATTAGTGTATAGGAGAAGTATAGTAAAAGAAAAAAGATGAATGGACAGTTGGAAATAGAACAGACAAAGAATGTTATCGAAAATGGTAATAAGATATGGAAGGATATATAAAGGTTTTGTTATGTTTTTTTGGGTTTTGTATGTTGATAAAAGGCAATAAAATTTTAATTAACAAATAATTTGGATGAAAAGGAGAAGTTGGGATAAGATATGAAGTTAAATAGATAAAGTAAATATTGATATTATAATTGGGAATCATTATGTTCTATTGGTTTTCTTCTTTAATTATCACTATTTTTTTTTTTAGAAAAGAATTTATAAGCTGTTATGCCTTGATTGTTTGTGCGCTGTTTTTGTAAAATTAATAAAATTGGTTTATAAAAAAAAAAAGAAAATGATAATAAGATATGGAAGGATATATAAAGTGAATATGATGTTTGAATTTGTGTCTGTGAGAAGAGTTTTAACCCGGGATCAGGCAGCCTTCAGAAAAGATGTTTTAGGTTTTGTTTTTTTTTCCTATGTTCTGTGTTTTGTATGTTTATGAAAGGCAATACAATTTTAATAAGCAAGAAATATAATTTGGATAAAAGGAGAAGTCTGGATAAGATATGAAGTTAAATAGATAATGTAAATATTGATATTACAATTTGGAATTATTTTGTATGTTCTATTGGCTCTCTTTAATTATTATTTTTTTTTAGAAAAGATTTTTCAAGTTGTTATGCCTGGATTGTGTATTGTTTTTGTAAAATTAATAAAATTTGTTATATATAAAAAAAGAGAAGATAATAGAAAACATGAGAAGGATGATAATAATAATACAGACACACCACATGGGTAAGACAGTACTGTGGGAATTAGGTCTTCAGCAGAGTGATGAAAAACTGGGCCTAGTTGTTTTAATAGGCAATGCCCTGTAGTGGCGTCCTGAGGGGAAGAATTGAAACAGTTTACATCCAGGATGTGAGGGGTCTGTAGCAATAGCACTTAGACTTACATACTGCTTCATAGTGCTTTTATAGTCCTCTATAAGTGGTTTACAGAGATAGCATGTTGCCCCCAGCAATCTGGGTCCTCATTTTACCCACCTCTGAAGGATGGAAGGCTGAGTCAACTTTGAGCTGGTAGGATTCGAACTGCCAAATTGAGGTCAGCTGGCAGTCAGCAGAGGTGGCTTGCAGTACATCACTCTAACCACTCTGCCACCGAGGCTCATATCAATATCTGTAGATATTTTCTCAGCCCTCATTCTGACCCATGCAATATACAATCCTCTGTGGAAGGCAGGCTGGTTGTGATAGTTTTTTTATGCAGTCCTTGTTAAGCCTGGTTTCCCCAACCAGGGTTAGGGAGACAAGCTAAACAGAATGTGCAGCTTAGTCAGATAGGCACACAGATAAATGAGTGAGCTAAGCTTGTATGTTTATTAACATACAGTAAAAATGACAGATACGCTTGTGCTATCAAATATATAGTTTATTCCATTATGAGTTCATAGCATAGTCAAAATAACAGTCCAATAGTCATGTATCATTTAGTCAGTCCATTCAGGGATATTCAGTTAGCAAAGTCCGTGTTGAATACCCTATGTCAATACACTTACAAGTCTGTTCTTACTTTGTTTTCTCTCCCGTTCGAGGAATGCAGTCTTATGTCCTTGCAGTAATCAGGAACTTCAAAGCCAGAGAGATAGCAAGCTGCCGTCTTGCTTCTTTTAAAGTGCTTTTCACAACCACTCCCTTAATGACTGTCCCACAGTTAAAGTTGCAGACACTTTAACTTACAAACCATGATTACATATTATTATTTACCTAAACCAGTTAGGGTAAAACAATGTTATCCCTTACATTCTCCCCTTTTAGGAAATAATAATAAATATAACTATTTACATCTTTAAATCATATTTGTTACAACTCTCTTTAAACTTAATTAATCCTTGAGCTTTTGTAAATTGGTCTGCAATGTTTTCTTCTTTCATGCAGTATTCCAATTTAATTAGTCCATTCTTTACAGATTCTCTAACATTTAAGTATCTTAAATCAGTATGCTTTGATCTAGTTTTTACAGCAATACTAGTAGCTAATTTTATAGCTGCTTGATTGTCCTCGAACACAATAATGGAATCTTTTACAGTTATACCCATGTCTAATAATAACTGTTTGTACAAAATCAAATCAGTGCATAGTAATGACAGACATGAAAATTCCGCTTCCATCGTGGACAAGCTGATATGCTGTTGTCTGATTGACCTCCACCCTATTAGTGTCTTACCAAATAATATAGCCATCCCAGATGTTGATTTTTTAGTGTTTATATCAGTTGCAAAACTTGCATCTGCATAGGCACTAAGACTCAAATCACCCTTTGGTTCTATATACAATGCATGGTTCATTGTTCCTTTAAGATATCTTAAAATTCTCTTTAATGATTGCCAATGACATTGATGTGGATCTGAATTAAAACGTGCCAGCTGATTTACACTATAAGCTATATCTGGCCTAGACCAATTGCTTATATATGATAAGCTACCAATCAAAGATTGATATATGGACTTATCAAATTTGGGACTTTGATCATCAGTTTGGCAAACTTCCTGACTCATTGGAGTCTTTGCCGGTTTACAAAGTTCCATTTTAAACGTTTTAATTAAGTGGCAAATTTTATCTTCTTGAGATATCTTAAAACCATTTTTTGTTTTGTTAATTGTCAATCCTAGATACTTTTTAATTTCACCTAAATTCTTTAATTTTATCTTTTTGGCTAATAATGATATAATCTCATTAGCTTCATTATTAGTCTTAGTTATCAAAGCAATATCATCTGTAAATAATAACAATAATGACACCGTTCCATTATTTTCTCTTTTAAACACACATGGATCTGCTAAACCAGATTTAAAACCTGTATTGTTTAACTCTTTCACAATATATTGGTTCCACTCAAACCCAGATTGTTTCAACCCGTAAAGACTCTTTTTGAGTTTCCAACAATCATTACTATTTACTTTATTGTCTTTTATACCTACTGGTTTTCTTAAATATATAGTGTGCTGCAATGGTGCATGTAGATAAGCAGTTTCTACATCTAAATGGTTAATGACATAGTTTTTCTTAGCTGCCCACACTAATGCTTCTCTTAAAGATGTTGCTTTAAGACTTGGTGCAAAAACTTCATCATAATCAGATGCAGTTTGATTAAATCCTTGAGCTACCAACCTAGCCTTATGGGTAACAGTCCCATCATTTCCTGTTTTTACTTTAAATATCCATTTGCACCCAATGGATTTTTCTCCTGGAGGTAATTTAGCATCTTCATAAACTTTCATAACCTTTAATGAATTTAGTTCTTTTTCCATTGCCTTTTGCCAATTCTCCTGATCCTTAGCAGGATACATTCTAAGTTCATCTACACTAGTTGGAACTTTAGTTACTTGGCAAACTATACTTGCTTGATACCTATCAGGTGGTCTAGTTATACGTGTAGTATGTCTAGGTATTACAGGACTTACAGGTGGACTTTCATTAACTAACTCTTCTTGATCAACTATTTCCTCTTGTTCTGGTCCTATTTGCTCTTCATGGACTTCTTCTTTAATTGGACTCTTCTTATAACTAGTCTGATCTTTCTGCCTTTTGTAGTGTTCAATAATTACTTCATTATTTAAACCTTGCTCTAATCTATTCCATCCTACATGTTCTAGGAATTTTGCACTAGCACTGGTGTAAACTCTAGATGTACCTGGTTCCCAGAATCTATAAGATCTATGATTAGATGTATATCCTACAAAATATAATCTTTTAGCTCTATGTTGTCCTTTTTGTCTAAGTTGTGAAGGGATATGCACCCATGCTGGTGCTCCAAATGTGTGCATGTAACTTAAATCAGGTTTTGTACCATGCCACAATGTGAATGGTAATTCACCTGTTGTTGAATTAACAACATTATTTAATATATGATTACCACACATTATTGCTTTTCCCCACAAATTTTCAGGTAATCCTGAATCAGACATCATAGTTCGTGCCATTGATTGTAATGTTTGGCCTCTTCTCTCTATAAAGGCATTATGTTGTGGCCTATATGGTGCAGACATTTTATGTTGAATTCCTAACATTCTTAGTCTGTTCTGGAATTTATTATTTGTAAATTCTGTACCATTATCTGTTATAAGAGTTACTAATTTCTTTTTAGTTTTCCTTTCAGCAAATTTTATCCAATTAAAGAGATTTTGATACGTTTCAGTTTTGCTCTTCATTAAATAGCAAAACCCATATCTAGAATAATGGTCCATTATACTTAGTATGTAACGAGCTCCTCCTACACTTGGTTTTTTAGGACCTATTAAATCTGCAAATACTACCTCTAAAGGTTCTTTGGTAGTAAATCCATCAACTCTATCAGCCGGTGTAACCCTGGCTTTGCTATGATTACAGACATTACATTGCAAATACTTATTACAAGGTTTTAAACTTATTCCCTTAGATAATTCAACAGTTTTCTTAAGCATTTTAAAATTTAAATGCCCTAGCCTTCGATGTAACAAGTGAATACATTCATCATGAGGTTTCTTATTTTCATAAACTGTGTTAGCCACCTTTAAACCATCATCATTTAACACATATAATTCACCTCTTAAAGATACAGTAATTTTCTTATCTTCTTTCTCAATTATGCAGTTATCTCCTCTAAATGTAACTACATATCCTAGTTTAACCAAAATTCTAACTGAAATTAAATTAAACTTAAGTTGTGGTACATATAACATTTTTACATTCTCTTTTATAAAAGAACAATATGCTATACCTTGACCTTTAGCTTTCAGTTTCCAGCCATTGGCTAACGATATCTGCTGTGTACTCTTGGACATTTTAATAAAATGTTTCTTATCATTTGTTATACAATGTGATGCTCCACTATCAACCACCCATAAATTATTTTTTACAGCTCCGTTAGTATACATGGCTAACTCTAAATTTTTATTTTGATGACTTTTAGTATTCTGGCCAGCGTTCTGGCACTTTGCCTTTTTACAAAATCTTGCCAAATGTCCTCTTCCTCCACAATTAAAGCACCTTTTAATTGCATATGCAGTAGGAGTTTCATTATCTTCTTTTTGAGGTTGCTGCCTCCTTAATTCGTCTCTTTCAAACCTTCTTCTGGCCTCTTCAATCAATCTGCCAGTTATGTCAGTTAAAGTTAGGCTTTCCTTTGGCAATATTTCAAGGGAAGTTACGTAATTGTCATAGGTTTCGTTAAGGGAAGATAGTATTATATAGACTTGGTGTAGTTCAGAGAAAATAAGCTCTTTCTCGTGCAGTTCTTGAAAAATGCTTTGCATAGTTTTCAAATGACTCAGCATATCACCATTCTTATGGAGATGTGTACTGAAAAGTTTCCGTGTTAGATTTATGTGAGCACCAACATTATCTCGAACATAAATCCTCTTCAGCTTCTGCCAACACCCAACAGCTGTCTTTTCTCCATGGATATAAACAAGCTGGTTATCAGTTAAGGTTAACCCAATAATGCAAATTGCTTGTTCATTTTTATGCATAAATTCTTCTATCTTTAGTTTATCTTCCTTATCCTCTGGATCCCATTCTTCTACGTTTGGTGGATTTTCAATTATGTTCCACAAACCTTCTCTTCGTAGAAGCAGACTACATTTCATAGACCATGATACATAGTTTGTTCCATCCAACTTGGATATCAGGGACAAACTTTGTAGATTGACTTGTGCCATGTTTTCTTATATGGATATAAAACTATAATTAATAAAACACAGCTGTCTGTTTACTGTAATGTATAACAACACAAACTCTCACTTTTACATAAATCTGTTTTATCCTAGTTAAACTGACTTTGCAGCCTCTGGGCCCATAACCAGTGTTAAGCCTGGTTTCCCCAACCAGGGTTAGGGAGACAAGCTAAACAGAATGTGCAGCTTAGTCAGATAGGCACACAGATAAATGAGTGAGCTAAGCTTGTATGTTTATTAACATACAGTAAAAATGACAGATACGCTTATGCTATCAAATATATAGTTTATTCCATTATGAGTTCATAGCATAGTCAAAATAACAGTCCAATAGTCATGTATCATTTAGTCAGTCCATTCAGGGATATTCAGTTAGCAAAGTCCGTGTTGAATACCCTATGTCAATACACTTACAAGTCTGTTCTTACTTTGTTTTCTCTCCCGTTCGAGGAATGCAGTCTTATGTCCTTGCAGTAATCAGGAACTTCAAAGCCAGAGAGATAGCAAGCTGCCGTCTTGCTTCTTTTAAAGTGCTTTTCACAACCACTCCCTTAATGACTGTCCCACAGTTAAAGTTGCAGACACTTTAACTTACAAACCATGATTACATATTATTATTTACCTAAACCAGTTAGGGTAAAACAATGTTATCCCTAACAGTCCTAACTATCTGTTGGAGTATGTACCTATCCTGTTTGCTTGCTGTATCAAACCAGAAGTACAAATGACAGACTCATTTACAATCCAAGAAACTGATCATGGTCACTTCTGAGATATTTGCCACATCCTATATTTTTTTATGGGCTCAGCTGCCTCTTATCTGACCATTGCCTTCAGTCTCAAGGTCATTCTCACATACCTCTACAAGCGCATTCAGATTTGCAAGATTCTGCTACTACCTTATAGCAGTAGCTGCTCCTAACTATGGTTTCCTAGTCTGTTTTACCTCAAAAGACTGACACCTGAACAAGGAAAGGAGGACACGAAGAGTTTGGAAAGGAAGACAAATGGAGAAAAGAAGGACACACTAACTGTTTAACTTTCTTGGCGTCGATGACCCAAATTACAATTAAAACTTGGAGGAAAAAAAAAATACTTTGGCCTGCATATATATAAAAGCCCGTTTTGTCTAATGATTAAGGCTAGAAAACAATTCCTATTTATAGTTCCAGGACTATAAATAGAATTTCTTACAATAGCAGGTATAGTTGTAAAAAAAAAGCTTTACAGTACATTTTGCTGATCAGTTTTCCTGACATACTTTCCTCATGTTTCTTTCCATTTTTCCAGAAAGCTGTCCTGATTGACCACGGAATTCGACGACTAACTTTTCTAGTGGCCCAAAAGGTATTTATTTAGACCTCTTGATCTCCCTCAGTCACCGTTTTTCTGTTTCGGTAGCTTGCATGGCAAATCAGACAGATGTTAATGGAAGAAAGAAAAAAAAATCAAATCATGTTTACAGCTGATTTTGTTTTGTTTGTCTCCAGCTAGGCAATGGAGAAATAATGCAATTATTCGTTATGATCTTTAAAAAAATAATAATTGAAAATTGAAAATGATGACTCTATTGTACCACTTGTGATTCTTTTTTTCCTTAATTCACTTCTAATTTATGGACTAATTGCTAGTTTTGTTTTGCCTCTCTCTCTCTCTCTCTCTCCTCCCCCCCCCTCCTTTTATTCTTTATGCCTCTGCGCCTTACATTTTGGCTTGCAAGGATTTCAGAAAACAAATCAACTATGAGGTGGACCAAAGATTTCACGTAAGTATAAAGATTGTTTGTGCTCAAAACAGGAACAAAAAAAAAGGAATCTTTGATTTTGGTTTTGTTTAGCTTAATCTTATTGTAGAAATGGCTAGTACTCACTAAATAGATATAGCAAAAAGTTTGAGATTGTAATGTACTTTGTATTCTATTGCCTCCAAAAATTGGGGGAAATCACTACTTTTATTCTTCTTTCTTTTATTTTATCTTGCACCAATTTTGTTTACCTTTCGCTATTCCTACCTGATCTTTATTTCTATTTCTATTTTATATTATAATCGTTTTACTTGGGAGTGGGGGAAATCTGGCTTCCCCATTGACTGTGGTGATGCAGCAAATAGTTATAAATGTGGTAAAAGGTTGTAAAACTATTTTTTCAGTATTGTTCTAATTTCAGTCACTAAACAAATGGTTGTAAGTCGAGGATTACCTGTTAATTTTTTTTTTTTCATTTTACAGTCATGCTGTCCCAGTGCCATCTCTTTTCTTAACCCCTTCCCTATTTTTCTTCCTCTTTCTTCAAATTTAGAACTCTTTGCTCTGAGGTTTGTGGACTTCCTAGGATAAATTAGACTACGGTTTTTTTTGTTTTTTTTTAAAAAAAGAAGAAGCAGCCAAAATGTTCCTTATATTTGGCTCCATTTATTCTGGATTGCTTTGCCTGCGTTGATTGGCATGGCCCAGTTTTTAAAGGCGACTCTGAAAGCACATAACAGATAGCAATCAATCATTGGCTTTAAGACAGGAAGCTGGAAAAGTAGGGATAGCTTACATGGAAAGCAGGGGGCTTTAGAAAGTAGAAAGCCGAACAGTTTAAGAGAATAAAAATGGATAACTGAAGGAAAAAAACAGAGGGTTTTTAAAAAAATAATAAAAATAACCGCTTGTGGATAAATCCACACAGCTTGGAAGAGCTTTATGCAATTCCTAAGCTAACAGCCGGACAGTAATAACAAAAGAAAGTGTCTATGTCAGAGATAGACCTTTTCTTAGCAAGGACATCAGAGAGACAAGATCAGACTGTTAAATCTGTTTTATACAGCATTGATGCTGGCAATCTTCACCAACCTAGCATCATCCAGATACAGGTATGTAGAGTTGTAATTGCAAGAATGTTCCAATCTCGGATGGCAAACCTCAGCTGAAGAATGTTTCCAAGCAAATACAATTCAGGTAAACAAAGTCACTAATCTAAAGGAGGATTAGAGAGAGGAAGTAAACTTATGTTAGACTTTAACTAGAGATAATTAATTGTATGGATTACTGTGCTAAACAGTAACAAAAGTTAAGCAGTAACCAAAGTTAACCAGTGATGGAGGATAACTAAAAATGTGTATAAATGCAAGAATAGACTCCAATAAAGATCATGATGATTCAGTTGTTCAAACAACTCGACTGCCTCGTCATTACAACATAGGTAGTCCTAGACTTAACAATCACAATTGGGAAGAGAATTCCCGTTGCTAAACAAAGAGGTGGTTAGGCAAGTTGCGACCGATTTTACACTTTTTTTTTTTGCCACGGTAGTCAAGTGAATTGTCAGGGTTGCAAGTAATAGACCTATAGCAAGCAAAACTCCAAGGCAGGTAGATTCCTCAATGAATAACTTTATTGGATATATCATAGTGGCACAGATCTGGTGAAAACCAATGCTGGAGGTTCCCGTAGTTTTCACCTAATTGAAATTTTGTCACTTCCTCAAAACAATCAGTCACATGATCCAATCACTGTACTGTCTGGTTGTTGTGGCCCACTGGCGGCTGTCGGAGCTGGCAGCAGAGTCGGACAGCAAGGAGGTTGGGGAGGAACCTCAGTCCTGGAGGCTGAGGAAGACTCACAGAGATGGGACCAGGGCAGGCTGGCAGTCATCAGCTGCCTTCGGGCTCGGACAGCAGTGAGTTAGGGGAGCAGCTGGAACAGAACTGCCAAAAGGAAAGAACAATTACAAACTCAGGCTCGACGTGGGAGTAAGGCCACAGGTGGAGAGTGAATGGCCCCTCCCATAAGGATTAAAAGAGGAGCAAAAGGGGAGGGGGCTTTTGCAGGAAACAACTTGTTCATTTGTTTCATAATTGTGAAGATCTCTCTGTGCATCCTAGAGACTCTATGCTGAGCCCTTCCTTGTCAGCACTATGTTTGGAAATATTTACCGGGCAGCATTCCAAGATAGATAAGGTTTGAGCTCCTCATTACACCCTTGAAAGACTGTTTGCCAGGCCATTGGCTGAATGTGAATGCAAACAAAATCACATTTGTTTAATAAAAGGTGTTTGGTCAGGACAAAGAGTCTATTTAGTGCTTTTTGGGGAAGCCTAGGTCAGAACATTGATTACCTGATGGCATTGCTCACCCTTCCTCTGACTAGGTGGGAGAGTGTCCTTGGTTCCCAAGAGAAAGTATTTTGTTTTGACTACACAATCCCAGCTATCTCAAAATCCCCCTTCCCTATCCCTCAGCTCCAGTGTGGCAACACTGAAGCTTCCAAGATGACTTCAGTCAGGTCAGGTTCAGGATTGACATGAATCACTGCAGTTGTTAAGTGAATCAGGTGATCGTTAAGCGAATCCAGCTCCACCCCCCACCCCCCCGGGGTTGACTTTACTTATTGGAAGTTGGCTTAGAAGGTCACAATGGGGAATCGCATGAGCCCTGAGACAGTGCAAACCGTCATAAGTACATGCCAGTTGCCAAGCACCTGAATTTTGATCATGTGACTAGACTAATGCTGGGACAGTTGTATGTACAGGGACCAATCATATGTTACTTTTTCCAGTGCCGTTGTAACTTAAAACAGGAGGCTGGATTGGTTGTAAATGAAGGATTATCTATGTTAAATGGCAGTTTAGGGGATATTTGCTGAAAATTCTGGGACTCGTTTCTAAAATATCGAGAATGTTCCAGAATTGAGGGCAGAAGGGGAGGCAGTTTCTCCATCCCTGCCTAGAAGTGCTCAGGATTAAATGTGTGACTTTCTGCATGCAGAAGATCTGTTTCTCTGGTGGATTATATTATAATATGTCTTCTAAAAGTAAAATGGGTTTCTAGCCCTCATGCTTCCACATTAAAGGATGTTTAAAACTGGCTTCTACAAAATCAGTCGATATTCACGACAGATTTAGGAAATAAATTATCCCACGTGTATCTTTCAAGTTCTCCACCTGTTTCTTCCTTTTCCCCTGGTTATTGTGATAGCTTCTCGGATCTTTTCATCTTTGAAATTTGGATGTTTTCCCCTTCTGCTTCGTCTGTTTCTTATCTCTTCCTGCCTCTCTCTCTCTCTCTCTCTCTCTCTCCCTCCCTCCCTCCCTCCCCCCCCCCTCATAAATTAGATTTGCTAAATCTCTTCTTTACATCACTCTTGTATTCTGCCTATATGTCCAGGTGAAAAGTTGCTGGCAAAATTCTTTAATTTTCTAAGTTTTGACACCAGTAATTCAAGGTCTGCGTGTGATCACGTCCCAGAGACCAGATTCCATTTTTTCCAATTTCATTTTTCTATTAGGTAGCCTGCTTGCTTCTGATACTGTTCGCTGAATTAAAAACGCACATTTTTCTAGAATTCCAGGTTCTCTGTTTCCTCCATTTTGGCAATCCAGTCACCTGTTAATAGTACAAGGTGACATGTTAGCAGTGTTCCAATAGCTCAGGGGCTGCCACAAAGAAGAGGAAGTCAAGCAGTGGTGGGATTCAAATTTTTTTTACGACCAGTTCTGTGGGTATGGCTTGGTGGGCATGGCAGGGGAAGGATACTGCAAAATCCCCATTCCCTCCCCACCCCACTGACCTGCTTTCCAGCTCCATTCTCTTGTACAGGGCAACAGAAGACCCAGCCAATCAGCTGGGACTCTGGAGGCAGAGAATAGATGGGGGAAGGGCTAGTCAGAAGTAGTATTGGCCAGTTCTCCGAACTACTCAAAATTTCCGCTACCGGTTCTCCAGAACTGGTCAGAACCCGCTGAATACCACCTCTGGAGTCAAGCTATTCTCCAAAGCAACAGAAGGGCAGGACAAGAAGCAATGGATGGAAACCAATCAAGGAGAAAAGCAACTTAGAACTAAGGAGAAATTTCCTGACTGTTAGAACAATTAATCAGTGCAACAGCTTGCCACCAGAAGTTGTAAATTCTCCAACACTTGGAGTTTTAAAGAAGAGATTGGACAACCATTTGTCTGAAACGCTACAGGGTTTCCTGTCTGAGCAGGGGGTTGGACTAGAAGACCTCCAAAGTCCCTTCCAACTCTGTTATTCTATTCTATTCTGTTCTGTTCTATTCTATTCTATTTCAACATCCTTTCTTTCTTGCTCTATCAAGCATCAGCTTCAGTTTGCTATTGAATGTCTCAGTGTCTTCTACCATTGCATTTCTGGTAGGGGGGTAGACTTGAATGTTTATTGGTTGATTATGTACCATTGAGTCATTTTTAGCCCCATAGATAGATTTTTTTCCATGATGATCAGTTTGTACATCCATTGCCACTGCAACTGAGTCCCTCCACCTTGCAGCTGGTCCGCCTCTTCTTCCTTTCCTTCCACTTTTCCCAGCATTAGCGTTTTCTCCAGAGAGCTGCATCTTCAGACAGTGTGTCCAAAGTAGGATAATTTGAATCTGCTTATCTATTCTCGTGGGTCAATTTGTTTGATGATCCATTGGTTTGTCTTTTTGGCTATCTATCTACAGTATTTTCAGGAGTCTTCTCCAACGTCAAATGTTGGACCTTCTTCAACACCAAATGTTGGAGTCTTCTCCTGTCAGCTTGGAAGCCATTTTTCTTTGAGGCTTCTGGGCTGCCACATTCACTGCCTGGGAATTTGGGAGGAGGACTTCAAAGAGCGGTGGAACATTAGCCACAAAAACATTCCTTTCTCAGAGAATCAAGGACGTGTTACTTGGCACCTGGAGGGGAGGGCCTGGAGATAGTCTCCAGTTGGAATGAAGTAATGATTGGACCCATGTGATGAACTATTGGGTGCAGGGGTTTGATTTTGGATTCTCTTTGGGCTAAGGAAAACCCGGAAATCTCAGATTCGGGTTTTTCCTGATATCTGCCAATATGACATCTCTAATAAAATGGATCTTTGAGATGATGACAGTCTCAGAGTCTTTTAATTTGGAGGTTGTTACTTGGAATGCTGACATCTCCAACACTACATATTCACTGGGTATCTGTTGTTTTCAAACTTGTATTGGGTTTTAGACTAACCTATATATTAATGCTACACCACAGAAGGTGAAGGTGACCACAGGACATTCTTCTCTTGGGTTTACCCATCACAAGGTCTAACCTGTGAAGGGAACTATCCCTTTTGTGCAGTGAAGAATGCTCTCTGCAGATAGTGCAGCAAACACATTTGTGTATTTTATTTCAAAGAATGTGTTCCTGGCTACTGTTGCTTCAAGAGTATATGTAGTATGCCTTTTGTTCTTGGTCTGTTTCTCTGGAAAATGAGAGTTGGACTTTTTAGCAAAGCTATTGTGCCAGGCGTTATGCTAGTGAGCAAGTTTCTACACTTTACACTTCAGAGAAGAGAATTAGAATTAGAACAGAAGTAGAGCAGAGTAGAATTAAAATTAGAAGTAGAATACAGCAGAGTAGTATTAGAATAGTGGAATTAGAGTAGAGCACAGTAGAATTAGAACAGAGTAGAGTAGAATAGAATAGAATAGAATAGAATAGAATAGAATAGAATAGAATAGAATAGAATAGAAGCAGAACAGTGCAGGAATAGAATGGAATGGAGTGGAGTGGAATGAAGAAGAGAGGAAAGGAGAGGAGAGGAGAGGAGAGGAAAGGAAGAAGGGAAAGCATGGGAAAGAAAGGGAGAAGAATAAAGAGAAGGGAAAGAAACAAGAGAATAAGGAGAGGAGAAGAGAGGAGAAGCGTTTATTTGGCCAAGTGTGATTAGACACACAACAAATTTGTTTCCGATACAGAAGCACTCAGTAATAATAATAATAATAATAATAATAATAATAATAATAATAATAATAATAATAATAATAATATAAAAAAGTGCAGCTAGTAGAAGGAGGGAATAAGAGTTCATAAAAGGATAAATTATACTACACGCACAGTCTATGGGTTAATATACATACACATAAGACAAAACTTAGTAGTCTTGCTTTGTCAACTGCGAGAATTAGGTATGCAGCAGAGTGATGACCCAAGGGAAGAAACTGTACCCAGGGTCTAGTTTGTCTTGACACACAATGTCCTATAGCGCCATCCCAAGGAGAAGAGTTGAAACAGTTTATATCCAGGATGTGAGGAATCGCCAGGTATCTCCTCAGCCCTTCTTACTCTAAGCAGAATTGCTTAGCCCTTCCAGAAACTGCGTTCACCCCTTGGGTTTTCCATCCCTGTTTGTTCTAGTACCGGACTATCACTGTAACTTAGCGGCCATGGCGTGGGCTGGTTTTGTGTTTTAATTACAGTCTATATAATTACTTCCCAGCATGTTGAAGTAATAGAGAGTTGCTTCAGCAGGCTTCCAATTTCCTCATCTCATTAGGCTTTTAACACGATTATTAGTATAATAACCAGCTATGATGATTTTCTCATGTAGCTTTTTGCATTCTCCAATTTGCAGGGTGTCTTGATTGGTTAATTTAGGCGAATTATTCTGATTGTCTTGATGATGGTTGGTTGATTAGAACACAGCAGGGGTATAATTCCTTCATCGAGGAAATCGGGTTTTTCTTTCTTTTTTTTCCTTTTTTGGATTTTGGTATGAAAACTCTGAGGATGTGTTTACCTCTGCGTTTTTCCCTTTGCATTTGCCCACGCACGTTTAATTGGATATTTGCCTGAAAGTGCTAGACTGAAGAAAAGGGGGGGAGGGGGGGAAGAGCAATTGGTTTAGTGACAGTATCCTGACAAATGCAGCAAGGAAGAAAAAAAAAGAATAGCTTTGAGCAGCATTCAAAGAGCAAAAGATAAGGAAAAGTTTAGGAATGTGATGAAGAACTAGAAAATATTTCTGGCGTTCATCTTTGGATTCAGTCATGGTGGCTGGTCCAGCATTGAGAAGGTCCTTGATTAGGATACAATTAACAGAATAATAGAGTTGGAAGGGACCTTGGAGGTCTTCTAGCCCAACCCCCTGCTCAAGTAGGAGACCTTATACCATTCCAGACAAGTGGGTGTCCAATCTCTTGAAGAACCTACAACATCTGGAGGCAAGCTATTCCATTGGTTAATTATTCTCACTGTTAGGAAGTTTATTGGGTTGGTTTTCTCCTTGATTAATTTCCATCCATTGCTACTTATTCTGCTTTCAGGTGCTTTGGAGAATAGGTTAAACTCACCCCTTAGATATTGGAACACCGCTATCTTATAGCAGTAGCACTTTGACTTATATACTGCTTTAGAGTGCTTTGTAGCCCTCTCTAAGTGGTTTTACAGAGACAGCATATTGCCCCCAGCAATCTGGGTCCTCATTTTACCCACCTCGGAAGGATGGGAGGCTGAGTCAACCTTGAGCCTGGTGAGATTTGAACTGCCAAATTGCAGTCAACCGGCAGTCAGCAGAAGTAGCCTGCAGTACTGCACTCTAACCACTGTGCCACCAGGGTTCTTATGTCCCCTAGTCCAGGGGTCTCCAACCTTGGCCCCTGGAAGCCTGGTGGACTTCAACTCCCAGAATTCCACAGCCAGCTGGCTGTGGAACTCTGGGAGTTGAAGTCCGCCAGGCTTCCAGGAGCCAAGGTTGGAGACCCCTGCCCTAGTCCTTCTTTTCACTCGACTAGATGTACCCAATTCCTGCAACCATTCTTTATAAGTTTTAGCCTCCAGCCCCTCTAAATGTTATTCTTTTCTGCACTCATTCCAGAGTTTCAACATCTTTTTTATAATATGGTGACTAAAACTGTGTGCAGTATTCTGTGTAGTCTTAACTAAATGTTTAAGTTAAATTAAATGTTTAGTAAATGCTATCCCCTCAAAAGGAAACAGGGCTTCTAAAGAGCATCCAGATGAGCCAGGAACTATGACAGGTGTTAGGGATAACATTGTTTACCCTAACTGGTTTAGGTAAAATAATAAATATGTTATCATGGTTTGTTAGTTAAAGTGTCTGTAACTTTAACTGTAAGAATGTAATTAAGGGAGTGGTTGTAAAAGCACCATAAAAGAAGCAAGACAACGGCAGCTTGCTCTCTCTGGCTTAATGATCCCTAATTACTGGATGGATTCAAGACTGCGTTTTTCCCCTACTGGAACGGGAGAGAGAAAGGACTGATTTATTTGTAAGTGAACTGACATTGGATATTCTACACGGACTTTGCTAATTGAATATCCTTGAATGGACTGACTAAAATGATACATGACTAATGGACTGTTATTTTGACTTTGCTATAAACTCTAAATGGAATAAACTATCTTTTTGATAGCACAAGCGTATCTGTTATTTTTACTGTATGTTAACTAACATACAAACTTATCTCACACATTTATTTGTGTGCCTATCTGACTAACGCTGCACATTCTGTTTAGCTTGTCTCCTTAACCCTGGTTGGGGGAACACAGGCTTAACACTGGTTATGGGCCCAGAGGCTGCAAAGTCAGTTTAACTAGGATAAAACAGATTTATGTAAAAAGTGAGAGTTTGTGTTGTTACACATTACAGTAAACAGACAGCTGTGTTTTATTAATTATAGTTTTATATCCATAAAGAAAACATGGCACAAGTCAATCTACAAAGTTTGTCCCTTTTTTCCAAGTTGGATGGAACAAACCATGTTTCATGGTCTATGAAATGTAGTCTACTTCTACGAAGAGAAGGTTTGTGGAACATAATTGAAAACCCACCAAACGTAGAGGAATGGGATCCAGAGATAGAGGAAGATAGACAAAAAATAGAAGACTTTAAACTGAAGAATGAACAAGCTCTTTGCATAATAGGACTAACACTGTCTGACCAGCAACTTGTTCTCCGTTTGCGGAGAGCAAACGGCTGTTGGGTGTTGGCAGAAGCTGAAGAGGATTTATGTCCAAGATAACGTTAGTACTCACATAAATCTAACACGGAAGCTTTTCAGGACGCATCTCCAGACGAATGGTGATATGCTGAGTCATTTGAATTCTATAAAAAGCATTTTTCAAGAACTGCACGAGAAAGAACTTATTTTCTCTGAACTACACCAAGTCTACATAATTCTATCTTCACTAGATGTAAGTTATGATAACTACGTCACTTCCCTTGAAATATTGCCTAAGGAAAGTCTAACTTTAACTGATATAACTGGCAGATTGATTGAAGAGGCAAGAAGAAGACTTGAAAGAGATCAGTTAAGGAGGGAGCAACCTCAAAAAGAAAATAATGAATCTCCTACTGCATACGCAATTAAAAAGTGTTTTAATTGTGGAGGAAGAGGACATTTGGCAAGATTTTGTAAAAAAGCAAAGTGCCAGAATGCTGGCCAGAATAATAAAAGTCATCAAAAGATAAATAAAAATTTAGAGTTAGCCATGTATATTAACGGAGCTGTAAAAAATAATTTATGGGTGGTTGACAGTGGAGCATCCCACTGTATAACAAATGATAACAGAAATTTTATTAAAATGTCCCAGAGTACACAGCAGATATCGTTAGCCAATGGCTGGAAACTGAAAGCTAAAGGTCAAGGTATAGCACATTGTTCTTTCATAAAAGAGAATGTAAAAATGTTATATGTACCACAACTTAAGTTTAATTTAATTTCAGTTAGAATTTTGGTTAAACTAGGATATGTAGTTACCTTTAGGGGAGATAACTGCATAATTGAAAAAGAATATAAGAAAATTACTGCATCTTTAAGAGGTGAATTATATGTTTTAAATGATAATGGTTTAGAGGTGGCTAACACGGTTTATGATAATAAGAAACCTCATGATGAATATATTCACTTGTTACACCGACGGCTAGAGCATTTAAATTTTAAAATGCTTAAGAGAACTGTTCAACTATCTAAAGGAATAAGTTTGAAACCTTGTAATAAGTATTTGCAATGTTTTGCTTGTAATCAAAGCATACCGGTTAATAGAGTTGATGGATTTACTACCAAAGAACCTTTAGAAGTAGTATTTGCCGATTTAATAGGTCCAAAAAAACCAAGTATAGGAGGTGCTCGATACATATTAAGTATAATGGACCACTATTCTAGATATGGGTTTTGCTATTTAATGAAGAGCAAAACTGAAATGTATCTAAATCTCTTTAATTGGATAAAATTTGCAGAAAGGAAAACTAAAAAGAAATTAGTAACTCTTATAACAGAAAATGGTACGGAATTTACAAATAATAAATTCCAGAATAGACTTAGAATGTTAGGTATTCAACATAAAAAGTCTGCACCATATAGGCCACAACATAATGCATTTATAGAGAGACGAGGCCAAACACTGCAATCAATAGCACATACTATGTTGTCTGATTCAGGATTACCTGACAATTTATGGGGAGAAGTATTAATGTGTGGTAATCATATGTTAAATAATGTTGTTAATTCAACAACAGGTGAATTACCATTCACATTGTGGCATGGTACAAAACCTGATTTAAGTTACATGCACACATTTGGAGCATCAGCATGGGTGCATATCCCTTCACAACTCAGACACATAGGACAGCATAGAGCTAAAAGATTATTTTTTGTAGGATATGAATCTAATCACAGATCTTATAGATTCTGGGAACCAGGTTTACACTAGTGCTAGTGCAAAATTCCTAGAACATGTAGGATGGAATAGATTAGAGCAAGATTTAAATAATGAAGTAATTATTGAACCCTACAAAAGGCAGAAAGAACAGACTAGTTATAAGAAGAGTCCAATAAAAGAAGAAGTCCACGAAGAACAAATAGAATCAGAACAAGAGGAAACTGTTGATCAGGAAGAGTTAGATAATCAAGAACAGTTAATAAATGAAAGTCAACCTGTAAGTCCTGTAATACCTAGACGTACTACACGTATAACGAGACCACCTTATAGGTATCAAGCAAGTATAGTTTGTCAAGTAACTAAAGTTCCAAATAGTGTAGATGAACTTAGGATGATTCCTGCTAAGGATTAGGAGAATTGGCATAAGGCAATGGAAAAAGAACTAAATTCATTAAAGGTAATGAAAGTATATGGAGATGCTAAATTACCTCCAGGAGAAAAATCCATTGGGTGCAAATGGATACTTAAAGTAAAAACTGGAAATGATGGGACTGTTACCCATAAAACTAGGTTGGTAGCTCAAGGATTGACAATTAACAAAACAAAAAAAATGGATTTAAGATATCTCAAGAAGATAAAATTTGCCAATTAATTAAAACGTATAAAATGGAACTTTGTAAACCGGCAAAGACTCCAATGAGTCAGGAAGTTTGCCAAACTGATGCTCAAAGTCCCAAATTTGATAAGTCCATATATCAATCTTTGATTGGCAGCTTATCATATATAAGCAATTGGTCAAGGCCAGATATAGCTTATAGTGTTAATCAGCTGGCACGTTTTAATTCAGATCCACATCAATGTCATTGGCAATCATTAAAGAGAATTTTAAGATATCTTAAAAGGAACAATGAACCATGCATTGTATATAGAACCAAAGGGTGATTTGAGTCTTAATGCCTATGCAGATGCAAGTTTTGCAACTGACATAAACACTAGAAAATCAACATCTGGGATGGCTATATTATTTGGTAAGACACTAATAGGGTGGAGGTCAATCAGACAACAGCATATCAGCTTGTCCATGATGGAAGCGGAATTTTCATGTCTGTCATTACTATGCACTGACTTAATTTTGTACAAACAGTTATTATTAGACATGGGTATAACTGTTAAAGATTCCATTATTGTGTACGAGGACAACCAGGCAGCCATAAAGTTAGCTACTAATATAGCTATAAAAACTAGATCAAAGCATACTGATTTAAGATACTTAAATGTTAGAGAATCTGTAAAGAATGGGCTAATTAAATTGGAATTATGCATGACAGAAGGAAACATTGCAGACCAGTTTACAAAAGCTCAAGGAGTAATCAAGTTTAAAGAAAGTTGTAACAAATATGATTTGAAGGTGTAAATGATTATTTATTATTATTACCCAAAAGGGGAGAATGTTAGGGATAATATTGTTTACCCTAACTGGTTTAGGTAAAATAATAAATATGTTATCATGGTTTGTTAGTTAAAGTGTCTGTAACTTTAACTTTAAGAATGTAATTAAGGGAGTGGTTGTAAAAGCACCATAAAAGAAGCAAGGCATGGCAGCTTGCTCTCTCTGGCTTAATGATCCCTAATTACTGGATGGATTCAAGACTGCGTTTTTCCCCTACTGGAACGGGAGAGAGAAAGGACTGATTTATTTGTAAGTGAACTGACATTGGATATTCTGCATGGACTTTGCTAATTGAATATCCTTGAATGGACTGACTAAAAAGATACATGACGAATGGATTGTTATTTTGACTTTGCTATAAACTCTAAATGGAATAAACTATCTTTTTGATAGCACAAGCGTATCTGTTATTTTTACTGTATGTTAACTAACATACAAACTTATCTCACACATTTATCTGTGTGCCTATCTGACTAACGCTGCACATTCTGTTTAGCTTGTCTCCTTAACCCTGGTTGGGGGAACACAGGCTTAACAATCTAATTATTTACAGTGCAAGCAGAGTCACACAGTAACCAGTATTGAACATTCTGCCACCTTTGAAAGATGTCCATCAGTTTACATTTATCCAGTTTTGCAAGAGCAAATAAAATGAACACCTAGAGGCAAACCAAGTCATCCCCAAAAGCTAACGTGGATTTGTCAAAAACAGATCAGACAAATCTTATTGCATTCTTCGACAAAGTGACAAAATTAGTGGACCAGAAGAATGCTTTGGATATAATTTACTTGGACTTCAGTAAGGCATTTGATAAAGTAGACCACAACCTACTACTTGATAAGATAGAAAAATGCGGGTTCGACAGCATAATCACCAGATGGATTCATAACTGGCTGACCAACTGCACTCAGCGTTAGTCCTCAATGGAACTGCTTTGTTAATGCTAAATTCAGTCCCTGTTTGGGCGTCTGAAATGCAATTTACCTCCTTTGGACTTAAAATTTCCCCTCTGAATATGGTGATTACATTTCTTCTGGCTATATTCTTTTGGTATTATATCTTGCTCCTGTTCAAATAAACTTTCAGGGCATCTTAAAATTAAAAAAGAACAAACCACTTTAAAAAGAATGAGAGGGATTATTCAGTGTTTTCAGTAAATAGCGTAACTTTGGAATGGGGAGTAAGTTAAATGGAGTAGTGTAAATTGCTTTAAAATATCAACATGAGATTAATGAGCAATAATAATTTCCCATATTAATTTTACTTTCTTTTCCAGAGGGAATTCCCCAAATTCTTCACGTTCCGTGCCAGGGATAAGGTAAGGGTTAATGTTTTTTTTTATTAATGTTTATTAATATATTTATTAAGACAGTGAAAGCAATATTTTTGAACAGTTGCTAATTGAATGGTCGTAAGTTGAGGACCACAGAATAACAGAGTTGTAGAAGGTGCCTAATTCAACCCCCTGTCTAGTCTCTTCTTTAAAACCTCCAATGATGAAAAAAAGCAAAATTTCTGGTGGCAAGCTCTTCCACTGGTTAATTGTTCTCCCTGTCCGAAAGTTCCTCCTTAATTCCTTGTAGCTTCTCTCCTTGATTAGTTTCCATCCATTCTTTCTTATCATGCCCTCTGGTTGCTTTTCAGGACAGGTTGATCCCTTCTTCTTTGTGGCAGCCCCTTGGGTAAATAAATAGATAAATAAACTAGATGAATGACCCTGCATTTATTTATTTAGGTTATTTTAATGCCACTCTTTCCTGAAGGCTTAATATTGGATGAGAAACCTCAGCGAACGCCATGTTGTCTCTCCTCAGTTGGGTAAAATGCGTTTGCTTCCTTCCCAGTTCGAAGAAGACAGAATCTACCGCCACTTGGAACCGGCTCTGGCTTTCCAGCTGGAGCTCAACCGAATGCGCAACTTTGACCTCACCGCCATCCCATGTGCCAATCACAAGATGCACCTCTATCTGGGGGCAGCGAAGGTTGAGGCAGGAGCAGAGGTCACCGATTACCGATTCTTTGTCCGAGCAATCATCCGCCATTCGGACTTGGTGACTAAGGTGGGGCTTCATTTATTTGTGGTCCTGTGGTGGGATTATGAATGGGCCCTGGAATTGGGAGGGGGAAAGATAACATCACGGCAGGGTTTCTTGAGTTAAAAAAGAGCAATGAAGAGATCTTAAGACCTTCTGGCTGCGGAATGGGACAACTTGACGCAACCATCTTGGGTAGCCAACTTGCCACAGCCGCCTTGCTGGCGGCCAACTCACCATGGTCAACTCGCGTGGCCAACTTGCCATGTAACAGCTGGCCGCAAGACAGTTTAATAATTTAATTTAATTTAAAAAAATTTTTTTTTAATTTTGGTCAATCACATTTCATTCTGTCCTTCCTTTTGCATCAATGGAGATTCTCAGTCATCCAGATCATAGTTGTTTCCAAGGTGCTTTTTTTCAGGAGGCAAGTGGGCTTTCTTGGTTTTTTTCCCTTTTGAAGACATTTCACTTCTCATCCAAGAAGCTTCTTCAGCTCTGACTGGATGGTGGGAAATGGAAGGGTTTGTATTCCTTGCAGACAGATGGTCATTTACATCCTTTCAGAGAGCCATTGAGGACACTTGGAGGTCTGTCTGCGTCATCAGGTTCATCTGAGTTGTGCAAAAGGGTGTGGAGTCTTCTTAGAACTTGCTGAAAGGACCGTGTTGTGGAATTGTGCTTTCTGCCTTATGTCTCTTCCCTGGCACAGGCTGTTGGGGATGAGCCTGTGTTGTCTGCATCTCAAACTGAAGCACAAATGGCTCCTGACTCTAAAAGAATGCAAATGACCAGCTGCACCCTCATCTTACCGACCTCAGAAGGATGGAAGGCTGAGTCAACCTTGAGCCAGCCAGGATTGAACTGCCGAACTGGAGACAGCCGGCAGTCAGCGGACATAGCCTGCAGTACTGCATTCTAAACACTGCGCCACCACGACTCTTAACTTTTGGTAACTCTACTCCGAGTGACACATAACTCCAAAGAAGATCAGGAGCTGAATGGAACTGAACACAGATAGTCCTCGACTTGCAACAGTTCATTTAGTGGCTGTTTGAAATGACAATGGCACTGAAAGATAGTAATCAGTGACCATTCTTCAGGATCTTGGGGGCAATAGGCTGACTCTGTAAACTGCTTAGAGAGGCCTGCAAAAGCACTGTGAAGCGGTATATAAGTCTGAGGCAGTGGTGGCTAACCTTTTTAGGCTCATGTGCTGAAAATTGTGTGCGTGCTCGCATGCCAGCACCCAGAAGTCAGTGCGCGAAGGGCCCCCACGCCTCCTGTACATGCACGCGTGATCTCCCCTGTGTGCCGCGTATCTCTGCGCATGAACATGCGTGTGCCGCCCCTCCCCCGCATGCGCATGAGATACCTGGCAATTAGCTCTTGGGTGGGCAGTGTCCGCGCATACGCAGTGGGTCTCTTCTGGGCAACCTCTCGCGTATCAGCAGAAGTGGCTCTGCATGCCACTTCCATCATGCGTGCCATAGGTTCGCCATCATGGGTCTAAGGGCTGTTGCTATTGCTAACTGATCAGTTTGTTTTTCCAGGAAGCATCGTTTGAATACCTACAGAATGAGGGGGAGCGCTTGCTTTTAGAAGCCATGGACGAGCTGGAAGTCGCTTTCAACAACACAAATGTGCGCACCGACTGCAACCACATTTTCCTCAACTTCGTCCCTACCGTTATTATGGATCCTTCAAAGGTAGGTTGCCCTCCTGCCCCTGCCCCTCGCCCTCTCTGCTTAGGCAGTGTCGAAAAATGTAGTGCAGTTGTTATGCCAAAAGAGCTGCAAAACAAGGCAGGAATCTTTTTTAAAAAAATATACTATTTATATCCTGCCTTTATTATTTTTATAAACAAGTCACCCAGTCAAACTTTCATGCCTAAGGTGGGACTAGAACTCACCGTCTCCTGATGATTGGCCCAAAGTCACCCAGTTGGCCTTCATGACTAAAGTGGAACTAGAACTCACAGTCTCCTGGTGATTGGCCTAAAATCACCCAGCTGGCTTTCATGCCTAAGACAGGACTAGAACTCACAGTCTCCTGGTGATTGGCCCAAAGTCACCCAGCTGGCCTTCATGACTAAGGTGGGATTAGAACTCACAATCTTCTGATGATTGGCTCAAAGTCACCCAGCCAACTTTCACGCCTAAGGCGGGACTAGAACCCACATCTTCTTGTGATTGAGCCAAAGTCACCAACCGACTTGCATGCCTAAGGCGGGACTAGAACTCATTTTTTCCGGCGATAGGCCCAGAAGCACCAGGCAGGATTAGAATTCACAGTTTCCCAATTTCTAGCCTGGTGTTTTAACCATTAGACCAAACTTGCTTTCTTCATCTTCCTAATGAAAATGAGAAGAGAGGAGACATTCTCATTTCTTGCCCTGGCACGTATGTTCCTCTTGGCTTCCAGGTGCTCATAAGAAAGGATTTTTTGAAATCACCATCAAGAGCATCAGTACTTCGTATATTATTATGAACACGCTCTGATACTAAGGAGTTCTACTCCCCCTCCCTACCTGAGTTTCAGTTTTAGTTTCACAGCACCAACCAGCTTTGGTACAGAACAGTTGAACTAAGCCATGCTCCTTGCTGTCTCCTCCTTTCTCACATAGCAAATACTGTTTCAGTTTCCAAACAGCCCTCAACTCTCTCACACATTGACAAGCACTAGCCAGATGAATACTGATGAATGCTGGTAGGCAGAGGCAGAATTGCCCCCCCTTTATTTTCCTCCCCAAAAACTAAGCCCAACCACATAGTTTTGTAGCGAAGCATGGGTATCCAGCTAGTAAAATAAATAATCTAACAATTGCACTTCCAATTGGATTTGCCACTTTCTCGATGCTGCGGAAAGAGTTTCTTTAGAAGGTCCTTAGGAACAGAGGCCATCTCTGAGTTTCTGAGAGAACACAAGCTCTGCCTTCCAACTGCCTTGTTTTTTAATATGCACTATTTACCAAACAGCAGTATATTTGAAAGTTTAATAAAATGGCAGAATAACCTGCCTCCGAGCGGTAATCCTCATGTTGATTTAAGGTGCTCCAGCAGCAGCGAAACACGAGGCGCGAGGGCTGTTTTTGCAGATGCAATTTTGCCATTAATGTTTCTCTCCCCATTAACGTACCAAAGGACTGGGTGAACGGGGAACGAGATTGATACGAAATCCTCCCAAGGCAACACATTCTCCCATTCCCTCTTCTGCCTCTACACGTAACACACAACACACACAATTACCCACACTCTTACACTGAAAATCAAAACGCCCAGTTACAATTGTGGAACCAAATGCAGGAACACCCCCCCCCCCCAAAAAAAAAAAGAATAATCAAGCCTCATTGAAGTATTTATTTATTTAACAGTGTGCAGTGGAAAAGTTTCCTCCAGCAAATGATAGGAGGGACTCCTGAAACCAGCTTGGTTGAGTGCTTAGAGACACTGAATTCTAGTTCTGCCTTTGCCATGAAAGCTGGTTGGATGACTTTGGGCCAATCACCAGGAGACTGAGCATTCTAGTCCCGCCTTAGGCATGCAAGGCGCTGGGTGACTTTGGGCTACTCTTTCAGCCCAAACTGACTTCAGAGTATTGTTGCTTTGGGGAAAATAGGAGGGGGAAGGAATAGCATGTTTGTCGCCTTAAGTTGTTTATAAAAAACAAAATAATAAAGGCGATATGTGTGTGTGTGTGTGTGTGTGTGTATCGTGTTTCCCTGAAAAAAAGACCCTGTCTTATATTTTTCCCCCACCAAAAAAGGCACCAGGTCTTTTTTTCGGGGGATGTCATCCACTGACTAATCTCACTTGTGTTCATCATCTCCGGCCTCCTTTTCGCTGTCAGAGGCCTTCAGGAACGTCTTCTGCAGCTGGCAAGGTTTTCCTGAAAGCTTCTGCAGCCGATAACAGAGCTCTGGATCGATCCGGAGCTTTGTTATCAGCTCCAGAGGCCTTTTAGGAAAGCTTTGCCAGCCTTGCCGGCTGCAGAAGAAATGGGCCAGCAAGGCAGGTGTTGGGGTCTGTCCAAAGGTAAGTAGGCTTCACACCCATCCCCACCCTAGCTTCATTTTTACCTCTCTGTCATTTAAATCAGGGGTCTCTCCAACTTTAGCAACTTTAAGACATATGGACTTCAACTCCCAGAATTCTTCAGCCAGCCATTCTGTCTCAGGAATTCTGGGAGCTGAAGTCCAGAAGTCTTAAAAGTTGCTGGAATTGGAGAGACTCTTGATTTAAATTCAGTGATTCATACCCCATTAGGGGGCTGGAGGCTAAAACATATAAAGAACGGTTGCTGGAATTGGGTATGTCTAGTTTGATGAAAAGAAGGACTAGGGGAGACAGGATAGCAGTCTTCCAATATCTCAGGGGCTGCCCCAAAGAAGAGGGAGTCAAGCTATTCTCCAAAGCACCTGAGGGCAGGACAAGAAGCGACAGGTGGAAACTAACCGAGGAGAGAAGCAACCTAGAACTAGGGAGACATTTCCTGACAGTTAGAACAATTAATCAGTGGAACGACTTGCCTCCAGAAGTTGCAAATGCTCCAACATTGGAAGTTTTTAAAAAGAGATTGGATAACTATTTGTCTGAAATGGTATAGGGTTTGCTGCCTGAGCAGGGGGTTGGACTAGAAGACCTCCAAGGTCCCTTCCAACTCTGTGATTCTATTCTATTCTATAACCTCAGCTCCAGGAGAGGTTTTGATTTTCTGGTTGAATGGCCTTGCAAGCTTTGCATGGTGTATCCTCAAATTCTCATGTCTCACTCACTCTGTTTTTGTCCCCTAGATCGAGGAATCTGTTCGGAGCATGGTTATGCGCTACGGGAGCCGTCTGTGGAAACTGCGAGTCTTGCAAGCTGAGCTGAAGATTAACATTCAGCTCGCACCCAGCGGCAAGGCTATTCCAATCCGGCTCTTCTTGACCAACGAGTCTGGCTATTACCTTGACATAAGCCTGTATAAAGAAATGACGGACTCCAGAACTTCCCAAGTATGTCTCCATCACATGAACTTAGTTTACTTCATTTACTTCCTTGTCATTGCACCTCGTACAACGAAATTAAATACAGTCTTCAGTGCACATCATGACTATGAAAATAAACATAAACACACATCCTTCACACTCCACCCATTGAATTGAACCACCCCCACGCCCCCGACACCACACCAACGCTGCACTATACAGTAGAATTCAATAGAGTTACTTCCCTGGGATAGAAACTGTTTTTCAGCCTATTTGTCCTTGTTTTTATTATTATCCTGTACCATCTGCCAGATGGTAATAGTTCAAAACAAGGGTGATCAGGATGAGATGGATCTTTGAGAATGTTTTGAACTTTCTTAAGGCAGCAGGAGCTATAAAGCTCTTCCAAAGTGGGGAGAGGGCAACCAATGATCTTCTGGGCAATAACATTAACCTTCTGGAGTGCTTTCCTATCTGCCCCTGTGCAATTGGCAAACCATACAGAGGTGCAGTAAGTGAAGATACTCTCTCTGGTGCAGCGGTAGAAGGTTACCAGCAGTTTTTCATTCAGTTGTTGTTTTCTGAGAAGTCTCAGGGAGTATAATCTCTGCTAGGCCCTTTTGACCAGGGCTGCAATATGAGCACCCCCGGTCAGTTCCTCTTTTAGGGTAACCCCCAGAAACTTAAAATTGGCCACTTGCTCCTCTTGGTCTCCATTGATAAGCAAGGGCTGGATGTGTGATCTGTTCCTTCTATAGTCCGTTATAAGCTCCTTGTTCTTATAGATTTTCATTGGAAAACTGTTTCTCTTTGGCTTATGGCCTCCTTATCTCTGATCCTTAGCTCCTGTTTCAATATAATAGTGCTAGACTTACAACCATTTGTTCATGACTGTTTGAAGGTGCTGAAAAACATAATTTAGGACCATTTTTTCATACAATTGTTGAAGCATCCCCATGGTCACATGATCAAAATTCAGACGCTTGGCAACTACTCATATTTATGATGGTTGTGGTGTCCTGGGATCAAGTGATTCTCTTTTACGACTTTCTGATAAGTTGAGTCAATGGGGGAAGCCAGATTCACTTAATAACCGTACTAACTTAGCAACAGCAGGGATTCACTTAACAACGGTGGCAAGAAAGATCGTAAAATGGGGCAAGACTCACTGTCTTGTTTAGCAGATGGAAATTTGGGGCTCAATTGTTCAAGGGTAGTCCTCGACTTACAACAGTTTGCTTAGTGACTGTTTGAAGTTACAAACAGCATTGAAAAAAACATAACTTATGACCATTTTTCTCACTTGCAACTGTACATGATTGACATTTGGATGCTTGGCATCTGACTCAATTTATGATGGTTGCAGTGTGCGATCCCCTTTTGTAACTGTCTGATGAACAAAGTCCATGGGAAAACCAGATTCTCTTAACGACCGTCTTACTTATTTAACAACTGCAGTGATTCACTTGGCAAAATGTGGCGAGAAAAGTCATAAAATGGGGCAAAACCCACTTAACAAATTTCTCACCTGTCAACATAAATGATGGGCTCAGTTGTGGTTAAATCAAGGACTTAAAAGCTGCGGTCATTTGTTTAGTGATTATTTGGAAGGACTGAAAAAAAAGTGCCTTATTTATATATTAAATTCATATGCCACCCATTCCCCTTTGAAGCAATGCCTGGTGGCTTAAAAGATGATAAAAATGATGAAATGACAGCCGATCCTTTGCAGCATCCCCATGGATATGACTGTCACAGCAGCCCCAGGGCAACTGACTTGTATTTACTGTGTTGTAGCATCCTGGGATCATATGATTGCTATTTATGACCTTCCCAGCTGGCTTCTGACAAACACAAAGTCAACGTGGGAAGCTAGATTTGCTGAACAACCACATGATTCACTTGGCAACTGCAGGAAATTGCTTAACAACTCTGCCAAAAAAAAGGTCATAACATTGGGTGCGACTCACTTAGCTTATCAGTGGAAATTCTGGGCCAAGTTGTAAATTGAGGACTACCTATATTGTCTCTTAGCTGCTTTCCTGATCTGTTGGAATATAGTTTCCAGGATTCTCGGCTAACCGAAGGCTTAAAGCTTGTCGAAAGCCTTTCTGGACGTAGAGCATATCTGAATCGAGACTGAGGGATTTAATAAAATCATCACAACGATTTGATTTAATCCTGGATGTACATTCTCTTCTTTTCAGATTATGTTCCAGGCTTATGGTGATAAGCAAGGGCCCCTACACGGGATGCTGATCAATACTCCGTATGTGACAAAGGACTTACTCCAGTCGAAGAGATTCCAGGCCCAGTCCCTGGGGACAACCTACGTGTATGATATTCCTGAAATGTTTCGGCAGGTAAGGACCGTGAAAGGTGTCCCAAAGGTGCTTTTTTCAAGAGGCAACTGGGCTTTCTGTTTTTTTTTTTCCTTTGAAGACGTTTCGCTTCTCATCCAAGAAGCTTCTTCAATTACGAAACACAGCAGCAGGTTTTGGAGGAGAGGCTACCCGTGACCCCCGTTTTTTTAGTTCGTGCTTTCTACTTTAATCGATATGCAACACATGTTTGATTTTATCCCATGTTTGATTTTATCAGCACACAGGATCTTAGTTTCTTGTTACATGTCCACCAAGCTCCAAAGATCAGCATGATTAGAAAAAATAACGAAAAGGCTAAAAAATAATCAACCCCCCTCCCCCTTCTGATTCTTATAGGCTTTGATCAAATTATGGGACTTTATGAAGGAATTTGCGATTCTTCCTGATCCTCCTTTGCCTTCTGACTTGCTGACATATACAGAGCTTGTCCTGGATGACCAAGGCCAGTTGGTACAGATGAACAGGCTTCCTGGAGGGAATGAGGCAAGTCTGCCTGTTTGGTTTATTACCTGCTATTTTTATAGAAATCTCAATCTCTCCCACGCTCCCTTCTCTTCTCCTCTCTCCCTCTTTTCTCCTTCTTACTCTCCCTCTCTTTTCTTCTCTCCTTCCCTCTTCCTCTTTTTCTCTCTCTCTCTCCTTCCCTTTTCCTCTCCCCATCTTCCCACCCACTACCTATCTTTCTCTTCCTCTCCATCCCTCTCTCCTTTCCTCCTTCTTTTTCCTACTCTCTTTCTCTTTCCTTCTCTCCCTCTCTTCCTTGCTCCCTCTTGCTCTCTTTCTCTCCCTCTTCACCCCTCTCTCTCTCTCTCTTCCTCTCCTTCTCTTTCTCGTTCCATCTTACTACCTCCTTCCCTCTCTCTTTCTCCCTCCCTCCTCCTTTCTCTCTCTCCCTCCCTCTCCCTCCCTCCCTGTCTCAGCAACCGTTTCCTTTTGCTGACATATTCAAAGTACGGTTGAGGTTTTGTTTTGTTTTTTAAGCAATAAATATACTTGGCATCTCAAGGGTTATTTTTTCAAAAAAATAAATAAATAAATCCAAATTTTGAATCTTCTGTCCATCCTCCTAATATTAAAGACATGAAGCTCTGAGGAATCCTTGGTGCTCTCTGAGCTTGGCTGTTTGCTTGCAGACATTTCACAACCCACCTAAGGAAGATCATCAGTGCTAGTGAGTGTCGGATTTAGTGCCTGTTTACATACAGGAGCCTGTCCTGCCAGTGTTGGTGGGGGTCTAGTTTTCCGCTTGATTGTTTGTTTGCTTTTTTCTCATGTGCACTGATGATGCTACATAGTTCGGGTAATGAAACGTCTGCGAGAAAACAACCAAGCTCAGAGAGTACCAAGGACCCCACATTTCAACCCTGAGCTACAAATATCCTCTTCTATTGGAATAATAAGCCATGTTCTGATACAGACTATCAGATGTCTTCTTATCTGTGTGAACCCTGGAATGGTTGTTTGGAAAACAGAAAAGACCCAACTACATTCTTTATCTTCACTCTGGGCTGGGCTTAGAGATTAAAAAAAATGAGAATAGGGCTTAGCTTAGATCGGTGTTTTTCAAACGTGGCAATTGTAAGATATATGGACTCAACTCTCAAAATCCGCCAACCAGCATATTATTATAGTTGGTCACATAATCAGATATTTAGACCGCATTTGGCATTTTTGTCCACCTATCAAGTTCTCCCCAAGGATACGCAGATATGGTTCTTTGATGGTGTTCAATAAAATTAAAAGTGTTTTTTCTGTGTGGTGGCACAGTGGTTAGAATGCAGTATTGCAGGCTGACTGCCCACTGTCAAGAGTTCGATCCTGATTGGCTCAAGGTTGACTCAGGCCTTCTGTCCTTTCAAGGTTGGTAAAATGAGGACCCAGATTGCTGGGGGCAATATGCTGACTCTGTAGACCACTTAGAGAGAACTCCAAAGCACTACGAAGGGGTATACAAGTCTAGGTGCTCTTGATATTTATTTAAATGGTGTTATTATGGCCTTCCACTCCAAAAGTCTTGGGGTATGTGTGTGTGTGCTTAACAACATCAAATTGCACAATTACAGATTTGGTACACTTTGGCTATGGATTGTCCGACACTAAAAGATGATATCCACGGGTGATATCCAATTAAACTGATTTATTGCTAAACAGCCTATGTACAGGAATCTTCTCAACTAATAGCACCTGCTAGGAATTAAATAAGGGTCCCCATAGAATTCAAGGGAGGTTGGACTGAGCTCACTTGTGTCTACAGAGGGATTTTTGGCGGATTCCTCTTTGAACTCTTTTCCCAGGGTCTGCTACTCTTTCCCCTACAGGACTGTGTTATATGGTAATTTTATATTGTTTTTATACCTAGTTTTTTTTTGTATTGCATTTATTTTTTATATTGTTTTCCTGGAATTGTACTAAAGAAAGACCCCGTCGTTATGTTTCAAGTTGTGCTTGGTATGATCGAACACCACTATATGGATTACTGGACTTGGTGTATATGAAATGAATTGGATGAAATAACTGTATAAATATTTACTACAATTACATTTTGTTGGTTGATTGGATGAATTATGCAAAGAATCGCTTTACTGGAAGACTTCGTAAAGGAAAATTGGTGAGAGGTTACACAGATAGTCCTTGACTTATGGCCGTTGATGAGCCTACAACTCCAGTTGTATATTGTACTGGTCATTAGTTGTGCTGGTTGTTAATTGAATCACTATGGAGAATCATGTGACCACGCCTTATTTTATCACCTTTTTGGCAGTGGTCATTGAGCGAACGCAATGATCGTTAAACAGGCATCACTATAGGCATTTATTTGCCAGAAACCAGAAGTGAATGCCAGTTTCAGGCAAAAAAAATGTCATAAATCACAGCCGTGGGACAGTGGGATGCTGAAAATGACCATAAATGCAGCCTTGGTTGCCAAGTGTCCAAAATGCAACCAGATGTTCACAAGGAGGCCTGGCAATCGGAACTTCAAACCCGGGTCATGAATAGCCTGGAGGAAATCCACAAAGCTTTGAGTGACCGGTTGTAAGTCGAGGATTACCTATAATTCAGTGAAAAAAAAAAAAAAGCCACTAACCAAGGAGAAAAGCAAGCTAGAACTAAAGAGAAATTTCCTGACGGTGAGAACAATCCATCAGTGGAACAATTTGGCTCCAGAAGTTGTGGGTGCTTCAACACTGGAGGTTTTCAAGAAGAGATTGGATATAACCATTTGTCTGAAGTGGTGTAGGGTTTCCTGCCTAAACAAGGGGGGTTGGACTAGAAGACCTCTAAGGTCCCTTCCAACTCTGTGATTCTATTTCTATTCTATTTCTATTCTATTTCTATTCTATTTCTATTCTATTTCTATTCTAACTCTATTCTATTCCTATTCCTATTCTATTCCTATTCTATTCTATTTCACATTCCATATTCTATTCTATTCTATTCCTGTTTCTATTCTATTCTATTCCTGTTTCTATTCTATTCCTATTGTATTGTATTGTATTCTATTTTATTCTATTTCTATTCTATTTCATATTCCATATTCTATTCTATTCTATTCCTATTGTATTCTATTCTATTCCATTCCATTTTATTCTACTCTACTCTATTCTATTCTATTCTGTTCTATTCTATTCCTATTGTATTGTATTGTATTCTATTTCATATTTCATATTTCATATTCCATATTCCATACTCCATACTCCATATTCTATTCTATTCTATTTCATATTCCAGATTCTATTCTATTCTATTCTATTCTATTCTATTCTATTCTATTCTATTCTATTCCTATTGTATTCTATTTCTATTCTATTTCATATTCTATTCTATTCTATTCCTATTGTATTCTACTCTATTTCTATTCTATTTCATATTCCATATTCTATTCTATTCTATTCTATTCTATTCTATTCTATTCTATTCCTATTGAATTCTATTCTATTTCTATTCTATTTCATATTCCATATTCCGTTCTATTCTATTCTATTCTATTCTATTCTATTCTATCCTATCCTATCCTATCCTATCCTATCCTATCCTATCCTATCCTATCCTATCCTATCCTATCCTATCCTATCCTATCCTATCCCATCCCATTTCTATTTCTGCTATTTCTACTGTAATTTTCTTATGGAAGGGAAGCTAAATTTGTTCCCTGCCATCTCCAGGGAAGACTGGAAAAGATTCCTATCAAAAGCCTAGGAAATTCCTACCAACCAACACACAGGTAGTCCTTGACGTATAATAACCATTCATTTAGTGGCCATCAAAGTTTAAACGACAGTGAAAAAAATGACTTATGACTGTTTTTCACCCTTAGGACCGTTGCAGCATCCCCCTCCATAGTCACATGATCAAAATTCAGATGCTTGGCAACTGGCATGTGGTTGTGACAGTTGCACACTCAACGGGTCCTGTGTGGCTCAAGGTTAAACTGTGGGGTCCTTGGTGTTGTCTGACCTTTGGTGGTTTTCTTGTAGACATTTCATTACCAAACTAAGTAACATCATCAGTGCCCGCTGATGATCATGTTACCTAGTTTGGTTCGTGAAAACCGCCAAAACTCAGGGAGCACCAAGGAACCTTCCATTTTAAATTCCGATACGTGCTTTTAGTAGCCTATTATTCTGGGCAGGATGTAGAATTAATATAAAGCTAGAGGTAGATATTTTTTTAAAGTAGGAGAAATTGGAAGATTTTAAAAGAGGTGTCCTCTAACGCAGCTGGATGGCGAAACCCTCGATAACGTTAACCGTTTCTCCTTGCAAAGCGAGAGAGAGCACGGCATTCAGGTTTCTCTTTTGCTGGTCTTTGTCTGCCTCGATTTCTCCAGCCCACCCCACCCCCGAAATCCACTTCTTAGCTCTCATTTCACATTTGGAGTGGTTGGAGACCAGGGGAGTAGAGAAATTCCCCAGGGACCGAGCTGTGTTTGGGCTGAAATTACTAGCGCGAAGCTCGCTTGGCATGAAAACTGAGTGTTTATTCTGCCAGTATGAATACAAATAGTCTTATTATATGGGACCCTGTACCCGAAGACCAGCCATTCACGCTGGCTGGCTGGCTGGCTCACTGTTTCCCCCAGCACGCACATTTATTTTAACCCTTTCCATCCGCCTCGGAGGGAAACCGGCGGCCTCTTGTTTCCCCTGCATTAATGGCCTTGAATACATCTTTTTTTAAAAAAAAAAAATCTGTCTGCATGCAACTACCTTGACTTGCAACAGTTCCTTTAGTGACCAGTTGCAACAGGATTTGGGAAAAGGGGCTTACGGCCGCTTTTCACACTTAACGACCGTCGCAGCATCCTCATGATGGTGTGAGATCAAAATTCAGAGCCTTGACGACGGACTTGTATGGATGATGGTTGCGGCGTCCCGGCGTGACGTGACCGCCTTCTGTGACCTTTGGAACAAGCTGAGTTAATGGGGAAGCCAGATTCACTTAACGATCATTGTTACTTACTTAATCACTTTGGTGGTTCACTTAACAACTGCGGCAAGAAAAAGTCATAAAATGGGGGCAAAACTCACTGAACAAATGTTTCACTTGACAGCAGAAATGTTGGCCTCAATCGTGGTCATAAATCGAGGACTATCTGTAAATAGCAACCTCCTTTCCTTGATGGGGAACCTTAAGTCACCAGGGTGGGCTTCAAAAATTTTAGCAATGGGTTCTCTGCCTGGTTGCTGAGTGGGTGTGGCCTAGTTAGCCTCCTGCACCACAGGGAGAGCATTTTTACCCTCCCTGGGCTCTGAAGGCTTTGTTTGAGCCTCCGGGAGGGAGAAAATGGCCTCCCCAGGCTCCAGAGGCTCTCTGGAAGCCTGAAGCAGGCGCATTTCCGGCCTTCCTGAACTTCCAGGAGGCCGTTTTTCATCCTCCCTGAGCCTCCATACGCGCCCTGCCCTTACCTGCATCCAAAACAGGCCATGTGGGGACTCCTGGGAGGGGAGGGGTAGGTGGGAGGCTGCCAAGAATGGGATTTGGGATTCTGCCAGTTTGCACCTATTCACTAGGAACCGGTTGTTAACATTCTAAGCAGTTCAGAGAACTGGTTGTTAGAAGAAATTACTGGCCTAATCCTGTAAGGAAGGCAGGAAGGAAACATTCTGGTGTTGCTTACAGAAACTGACTCTCCATTAACCCTTATTACATTCTTGGCAGGACTAGACTTCCTGTCTCAGAAACGTTTTTTTCCCTTCTTTTGCTGGTACTTTGCTTGTGTGGAGTGACCATTCAAAGTTACAATGGCACTGAAAAAAGTGACTTATGACCATTTTTCACACTTGCAACTGTTGCAGCATCCCCACAGTCATGAGAGGCCAGGCGAGGAGATGCGTGCCTCCATGTGAGTGATGTTGAGTTGGCCACACCCAGCCAATAACAGGACCACCAAGCCACGTCCACCCAGTCACATGACCACCAAACCACGTCCACCAACTAAGCCACACCCACAGAACCGGTTGTTAAAAATTTTGAATCCTACCCCTGGATTTGGGGGTTCTCTGAACTGCACAGAATCTTAGCTAGGGGCTCTCTTGAACCCCTGGGAACCCCCAGCAGCCCCACCCCTGTAAGTAGCCCACATGGCACCATCCTCCGTGCACACCTGACAGGCATCAACGTATCCTGGAAAGCGGCGGGTTCTGTGGAAAAACAAAACATACAGGTAGTGCTTGACTTATGACCACAATTGAGACATTGCTTGAGAAAAGCAGTTGTTAAGCGAGTCACGCCTGATTTTATGACATTTTTTTGCCATGGTTGTTAAGTGAATTGCTGCCATTAAGCAAGTCACGTGGTTGTTAAGCGAATCCAGATCTCGTCCCCTCCCCCCCATTGACTTTACTTGTCAGAAGCTGGCTGAGAAAGTTGCGGATGATATTCGCACGACTCTGGTTGCCAATTATAATTATAGAATTATAAATAGATGCTTATAAATTGTTGCCAAGTGCCCAATTTTTGATTACAAGACTGTGGAGATGCTGCAATGGTTGTAAGTGTGAGGACCCATTGGAATTCCCTTTTTTCAGTGCCGTTGTAAATGAATGGTCGTAAGGGGAAGAACAGAAGCATGGTTACCTTCCTAAAACTTCAGATGGGACTGAGCATGTTCAGCAGGAGCTAAATCAGGGGTCTCCAACCTTGGCTCCTGGAAGCCTGGCGGACTTCAACTCCCAGAGTTCCACAGCCAGCAAAGCTGGCTGTGGAACTCTGGGAGTTGAAGTCCGCCAGGCTTCCAGGGGCCAAGGTTGGAGACCCCTGAGCTAAATGATGAATGTGTGGAGAAGACTGTTGTATTTTTTTTAAAAAACAGGTTAATGGTGGTAGTGATGCAATTGAAGCTCTGTCTGGGTTTTATTTAAATCTGGTGCAAATATGTTGCAGAAATCCCTGGCAGGAAATTGCAGGGAATATGGGATATTCTGAAATAAGTCATTCCACAATACAGAACAGGATAACAGAATAACAAGAGCTGGAAGAGACTTTAGAGGTCTTCTAGACCAACCCCCTGCTCAAGCAGGAGACCCTATATACCATTTCAGACAAATGGCTCTCCAATTTATTTTTGAAAACCTCCAGTGTTGGAGCACCTACAGTTTCAAGTTGTTCCACTGATTAATTGTTCTCACCATTAGGAAATTTTTTTCCTTATTTCTGGGCTGGTTCTCTCCTTGATTAGTTTCCACCCATTGCTTCTTATCCTGCCTTCAGGTACTTTGGAGAATAGCTTGACTGCCTTTTCTTTGTGGCAGCCCCTCAGATATAACCGGAACAATCTGGAACTGAACACACTCAAAACTGTAGAAAATGGTGGTAGACTTTAGAAGAAACCCTCCCATACTACCACCTCTTACAATACTAGACGACACAGTATCAACAGTAGAGACCTTCAAATTTCTAGGTTCTACTATATCACATGACCTAAAATGGACACCTAACATCAAAAACATCATCAAAAAAGCACAACAAAGAATGTTGTTTCTGCGCCAACTCAGGAAGTTCAAACTGCCCAAGGAGCTGCTGATCCAGTTCTACAAAGGAATTATTGAGTCTGTCATCTGCACCTCTATAACTGTCTGGTTTGGTTCTGCAACCCAACAAGACAGACACAGACTTCAGAGGATAATTAGGACTGCAGAAAAAACAATTACTATCCACATGCCTTCAATCGAGGACCTGTATACTGCATGAGTCAAAAAGAGGGCTGTGAAAATATTTACAGACCCCTCACATCCCGGACATAAACTGTTTCAACTCCTTCCCTCAAAATGGCGCTATAGAGCCCTGCACACCAGAACAACTAGACACAAGAACAGTTTTTTCCCGAACGCCATCACTCTGCTAAACAAATAATTCCCTCAACACTGTTCAACCATTTACAAAGTGTACACTACTATTGCTGTTAATCTTCTCACCACTCCTTATCGTCCACCCCCTCCCACTTGACTGTTTCCTAGTATGATTTGATTGTTGACTATCATTAAGACTATGACTATCATTAAGTGTTGTACGTTATGATTCTTGATTCTTAACGAATGTACCTTTTTTTGTGTGTATACTGAGAGTATTTACACCAAGACAAATTCATTGTGTGTCCAATCACACTTGGCCAATCAAGAATTCTATTCTATTCTATTCTATTCTATTCTATTCTATTCTATTCTATTCTATTCTATTCTATTCTATTCTATTCTATTGGAAAGACTGCTATCGTGTCTCCCCTGGTCCTTCTTTTCATCAAACCAGACATACCCAATTCCAGCAACCATTCTTTATATGTTTTAGCCTCCAGTCCCCTACATCATGTTTGTGGCTCTTCTCTGCACTCTTTTCTAGAGTCTCAACATCTTATTTTACCGTGGCGACCAAAACTGGATGCATTATTCCAGATGTGGCTTTACCAAGGCATTATAAAGTAATACTTTCCGTGATCTTGATTCTCTCTCTCTCTCCTAATGCAGCCTGGGAAACTTTCATATTTATGCTTGTTTTTCTGGGATGTGTTTGTGTGCATCTTCTATCTCTGTGCACTTGAACAGAATACTTACTTTTAGATGATTCACTTTCCCATTAGCTTGTTTTGCTGGGCTGTTTACGACACTAAACGGTTAAAATTAGGCGGTCTGAATGCCCATTCAGAAGGAGAAAGGGTTGAAAAATTAAGGCTGGAGTGGGTGATTTGCAGCCTGCCATCCATCTGTAGTTTCCCCAGTACTCCACAGGGTTTATCTCCAGAGTGAGTGTAGCTAATGTTTCTGGACTTACATTTTTTTAGTTAATTGAGGTTTTTAAAGATGCATGGAACCAGGCAGGATTTTTTAAAAAATATGTTTGCAGTACGTAAGTGCTCTTTTAAACTGACGGTAACTTTGAACTATCATTAAACCAACACTCGTAAGTCAAAGGATACCTGTAACAACTACATTTCTCTAAAGTGCAGGATGGTGGTGTCAAAGGGATGCAGGAAAGAGTATTCTAGCTGATTGCATCCTTTCTCAGAATGCTGCCTTTCTGTCCACCTACATCTAAGAAAATTTGCTTTGGATTATTTTAGTCTTTCGCGTTCTTATTTTCATCCGCAGGTTAAGAGTTTTCCCCACTAAAGATCTTTCTTATTTTTGCCTCTTATCAACACAACAGCATCCTTTCGATCTGCCACCTGAAACCTCCCTCTTATTATACCTGGATGGGTTTGATGACATGAAGAGCAGACAGTCTTTCATAAACTTACAAAATAATAGAGGTGACGCATCTTGACTTGCTCCCTGGAGGGTTCTGCTTCGGTTGCTTTAATGTGCGATGGGTGGATTTTGGAACCCGGTGATGGATTGTCAACAGACCAGCCCTTCCAATAGACCTTTCAGTGTGACCATTTATGGTCCATGTAGGTGTAGATTGCTCAGGTGAAAAGCAAGTACCTGTGAGGATGAAGAAGGGATAGTGAGTAAATTGCCCTTAAAAGTCTTCAATTATTCCCATCTTTGCAAAAACAACCCAAACCTGCTGTTCAAACGCAACCCAATTTTGGTGGGTTGTCTTTTTCTTCCTTTTCAGCACTAGATGTCACTCTTCTTCCTTTGCAGCAATTCAGGCTTAAAATGGGGAGTGGGGGCTGGTGGGAGAGAGAGAGAGAGAGCTCTGGTAATTGATCCTCTGCTAAACCATCTCCTTCATGGCACGTTCTGGCATTAAAGTGCCTTTCCTGGATGAGAATAAATGGTTTACTGGAAGCAACACGGCAGTGCTGACTTTCTAAGCTGGCTACAAGGAGAGAATGGCTGACTCTGAGATGCGCACCATGGGCTGGTTTGGGAACAATGGAAGAGGTTGGGCTGTGAGGTCCGCAGGTTCTGTGCAAAAAAGTCAACATGGCGGCCGCAACAGTGCAACGAAAGCTCTGCTTTTGTTTGTTTGCCCATTGAAACTTCGGCCATCTTGAGTTATTTTTAACTCTACCTGTAAACACCCTGGTCGACATTACTTATGTCAGCTGGCTATTCTTTCTCCGGGAGCAGTATCTTTTTTTAATGACAATTTTATTAAAAATTTATTAAAAATTAAAAATTTTCATCAAAGATGAAAACTAATACAAGGAAAAGAATCAATGGAAAAAATAGAAAAGAAAGAAAAAATACAAATATAGTAAAGATAGGAAAATTAATATGTAGAGAAATGACTTCTCTTTCGTCACAAATATAAACAATTTCAGTAACTCACTAGCTTTTCTTAAAATACAGCAAAATGATTTATTCTTCTCATATTCTATCCCATATCTATAAACAAATATTTCAAGCCTCATTGTTCAGTCCCAGTTAGCAAAAGTCGATTAAAAGTTAATTAGAAATAACAATATATATGTCAGGATTCTGGCAGTTACCCCTCCATTTAAATCATGAGTCTGGAGCCAAACTTCCAAAACTTAAAAAGGATTTATTGGGAGTTAAACAGTCCGGCACTGCCTGGGTGTAGCTGACTCTGAGACTCATCACTCATTGTCATCCTTGACCCTGGTTTTCCCTCCACCCCTTTGGGTGTATCATAATTCATATTCTCCAATGGGACATATTCATAGCCCAGAGTCATCAATCATGTTCTCCAGTTAGAATTTTGTGCAGCAGAAACTTCGGTCACCTAGTTACTATCTTTGAAAAACTATTTATGGAATGCACTTTCGATATCCAAGCTGTCGCACTCCCTCCCCCCTCCCTTTCTGTTGGCAACTCTAAAAAGACCATAGAAATATTTTATGAGTTGACAATATATGTATTTTAATCTTGATCAAATAAACCAGTTTTATATTCCTCCTTTTTTATTTTTAACAATCTTGATCTTTAATCCCTTCAGGTAATGTCCTAGAACAGGAGTGTTAAACTGGCGGCCCGCAGGCCAAATGCGTCATGCACAGGCCACGCCCACCCCAGCTCCGCGAATGGGGGAAACATTGTGAAATGTCATGTGACAGCAACGTGATGCCATGAATTCAAAACCCGTGTCCTAGAACTTGATTTCATTTTTGTTTCGTCCTCTCTCACAAAATTCTTCAAAGCTTTAACAAGCCTCTTTTGTAAATCCAGCGTAGGAAAACTATCCACGTCACTACCTTAGTTTGTTATTTGAATATCCCTCCTACAGTAGTTATTAATATATCAATTGGCTTCTTTTATGTCCGGTGTAGCATCTTTTACCATATCATTCTCGTAACCTGTCATTTTAAAATTCACTTTCTCCAGTGTGCTGAGCAAAGAATGGAATGGAGTGAGAATCCAAGGAATGGGTTAACTCTGCTCTTCCACTTATGAATTTTTTCATGGTGATACCTTTTAAACACTGTCTATAGAGATAGGCAATTTTAAAATTTATTTCTTAGTCCATTGTTCAGAAATAACCTTCAGTATTAAAAATATTTTGCTTCATTCTGCATTGGTAAGACAAATTTATCGGTTCTTCTCCTTTAAAGTGTAACTTTTAGCTCTCTCTAGTTCCCTCTAGTGTCCAATCTTCAAAGTCTATCAACCGTGGCTTTTAAAAAGAGGATTCAAAACAAAACCTTTTCCCATGGGAAGGATTCTGAGGATTAATTCCAAAATCTTATTTCAAATCCATCTGGACCCTTAGTGCATTTTTAACTTTCAAAAATCAAAGTTCTAATCGCCTTTTTGTTGTATATTCCAAAGTACTTTTTTCATCCTTAATCTTGTATTTAAAACTTATTTCACTAAGGATTGAGGGAAACTCATTTGGTGATTTCTAATAGCAGAAAAGCAGTTAACAAGCAATATCCAAAAGAGCATACAAATCCTTAAAGATGCCAGCTGTCTATTGCAAGATGTCTGTTCCCTTATATCACAGTTCTAAGGTAAAGGTAAAGGCAAAGGTTTCCCTCGCACATATCTCTGTTACAAAGCCAAAGAGCCAGCACTGTCTGAAGACATCTCTATGGTCATGAAGGCACACGGAACGCTGTTACTTTCCCACCAAAGTGGTCCCTATTTTTCTACTTGCAATTTTTACATGCTTTCGAATTGCAACGTTGGCGGAAGCTGGGACAAGTCACGGGAGCTCACTCCGTTATGCGGTGTAGGGATTCGAACTGCCGACCTTTCTAATCAACAAGCTCAGCATCTTAGCCACTGAGCCACCGCGTCCCTGCTTCTAAACCCCCTGAAAACCATGTTTTGTGGTGTCCTTGTGAGGAGCAACTGTATGGAGCACTTGTGGGCAATCTCAACTCCTCTCCTAGTCTGGAGAGGAATTATGACGAGCCGATCCAACTCATTCTTCTGTGGTCACTTCTAGCCATTTCACTGTCTTCTCTGGAAGTCTCTCTGAGAATATGATCTATAGCATTTAGGACAGAGGTGTCAAACTGGTGGTCTGTGGGCCAGATGCATCATGCGCAGGCCACACCCGCCCCAGCTGTGAGAAGGGAAAAAATATCATGCGACGGCAACGAGTTTGACACCCATGATTTAGGAGTTTCTCTGAGCATGTGGATTATACCAAGCGGTCCCCAACCTTTTTGGCACCAGGGACCAGTTTCATGGAAAACAGTTTTTTCATAGACTGGGATTTGGGAGGGGGGATGGAGGGCATACAACATAAATTCTGCGCATGCGCAGTTTTGCTCACCAGCCGCTCACCTCCAGCGGCATGGCCTGGTTTCTAAAAGGCCATGGACCAGTACTGGTCCACAGCCTGGGGGTTGGGGGCCTCTGGAATATATTACGACTTTTCCTTGTAAGAGAAGCAGCCCAGCCTCTTAGCCATTTTGATTGCTCTACTTTCTCTTTTCCAACTTTGCAATATCTTTTTTAATTTCATTGACCAAAAAAGATTCCTAATACCCCGTTTTCCTGAAAACATGACCTCCCATGAAAGTTAGTCTTAGCTTGATTTTTACATGTGCACCCAAAATAAGCCTTAATTAAGACCCTGCCCACTCCAGAGTGCACGGGTAAAAATTAAGCTAGGATGGGGATGGGGAGGGTTGGAGCTGCTCTTACTACTTACCTTTGGACAGTTGTAGCCAGGCCTCGCACAACCCCCATACCTGCCTTACTGACCACTTCTTCTGCAGCCAACAAGGCAGGCAAGGCTTTCCTGAAGGCCTCTGTAGCTGATGACAAAGCTCTGGATCGATCCAGAGTTCTGTTACCGGCTGCAGAAGCCTTCAGGAAAGCCTTGCCGGCCGCAGAAGAAGTTCCTGAAGGCCTCTGACAGCAAAATGGAGGCCGGGGGTGACATGTGCAAGTGAGGTTAGTCAATGGATGACATCCCCTGAAAATAAGACCTGGTGCCTTTTCTGGTGCCAAAAAAATGTAACATAGAGTCTTATTTTCGGGGAAACTCAGTATTCTAAATGCATTTGTGCCATAGATTTTTGTTAAGATGTTACAGATAGTAGCAGCTTGATTGGGACCTTGGGTAATGCAGCCCTGTGTGATCTATATGTATTGAGGATTTTACTGGAGCCTCAATCTTGTATTTGTTTCCTTTTTTTTTTAAACTGATCTTGATAATTGTATTGTGTTTTTTAATCTTGCTTCACTGCCCAGAGTGCTTTTGGTGTAGATGATGATAATAATGATGATGTTTATATGCCATCAGGTCAGTGTTGATACTGTTTGGCCAGATAGATAGATTTTTCTCCAGGTGCATCAGTTCCCAATCAGGTCTTCCAATGGTTACCCATCACTTCTGTTACTGTCAGGTGCAAAAGATCAGATCCACAGCAGAAGGTCCAGTTAAACTTATTTATTCCTTCTCCTGACTATGCAGAGGAATATTTTCAACTAACCATTAACACCTGCTTGAAGTTAGATATGGGTCCACAAAATTCAAAGGGCGCTGGGCTTAGTCTGCTTGTTGGCTATGTAGGGATTCTAGGCTGAGCCCTCGTTTAACTCTGCCCCCAGGCTCTGCTGCTTTTTCTCTGTAGTAAATGAGTCCCTCCACTTGCAAATAGATGGGACTATCTGTAGCTCGGGTGTAGGATGAGGGTGGCGGTTCATTCTCCGAGCTTGTAGGTTGGTTTCCGAACGTTTCACGAACAGGCTAGGTCATAGCTTCAGCAGAGTTTAGGGGATGTTGGTGATCTTCTGTTTATCCAGGCTTCAGGTGTGGATGTGTCAAGTGAGAGTCGTGTGATGGGTCAGCTATGAGTCATCAGTGAGTCTTGTGGTGTGATGGGTCTTGTGATAAAGAGATTACGTCAGGCCAGGGTCATTGGGAGGTGAACTACTGATGAAGCTGGTTTTGGGTTGGTTGTGGGTCATTGCTGTCTTGGTTGGTTGTGTAGGCTGGTTGTAGGCAGAGGTGCTATTCAGCAGGTTCTGACCAGTTCTGGAGAACCAGTAGCAGAAATGTTGAGTGGTTTGGAGAACCAGCAAATATCACCTCTGATTGGCCCTTCTCCCATCTCTTCTCTGCCTCCCGAGTCCCAGCTGATTGGCTGAGTCTTTTTTGGTTGCCCTGCACAGGAGAACGGAGCTGGAAAGCAGGTTAGTGGGGTGGGGAGGGAATGGGGATTTTGCATAACCTTCCCTTGGAGTAGGGTGGGAATGGAGATCTTACAGTATGCTTCTCCTGCCAGGCCCACCAAGCCACACCCACCAAGTCACGCCCACAGAACCAGTAGTAAAAAAAAATTTGAATCCCACCACTGGTTGTAGGTCAATGTGTCTGTTGATGGAATTGCTTGTTGAGTGCGAGGCTTTGATGAACTCACGAGTGTGTGGCGGGTGGTAGCGTAAGCCAATGATTTTCATGTTGCTTCAATTGAACTGATGCTGTTTTTGGTATCAGTGTGCGTAGAGATTAAGGATTTGGGATCATGGTGCTTCATTGCCAGCTGGTGTTCATGGATCCTGATTCTTTAAGTGACAGGATATTTGTCCCACGTAAAATTGACTGCAATGGTTATGGTGATTTTGTAGATCACATTGTTTCTTTCATCCTTCTGTATTTTTGTCTTCAGTTCTGGATAATTCCTGGTGGAGTGTGGCTATGGGTTTGTGGGCAATTGTTATTCCTGGAGGTTGGAGGATTCTGTCTGTCATTTCCAGCACCCCTTTTGTGTATGGTAGGGTTAGTTTTTGCATGGTGGTTGGCTGTGTGTTGTGTTGTGCTTTGGGTGCTGTGTCTTCCTCCATCTTGGTTGTCTTCTTCTTCTGTTTCCTTCCATCTTTCCCAGTATCAGACCCTTCACCAGAGAGTTGGATCTTCACACAAAATATGTCCCAAATAGGATAATTGGTAGTCTAGTCATTTGATGAATCAAAAATTGGAATTAAGATTTCCGGGAGAAATATCAATAACCACAGATATGCAGATGATACCACTCTAATGTCAAGAAAGAGAAAAGGAACTAAAGAGCCTCTTGGTGTGGGTGAAGAAGGAGAGTGCAAAAATTGGCTTGAAACTCTACATTAAGAAAACTAAGATCATGGCATCTGGCCCTCTCAAATTCCTGACAAATAGATGGGGAAGAAATGGAGGTAGTGACAGATTTTATTTTCCTGGGCTCCAAGATCACCACAGGTGGGGACTGCAACCAAGAAATTAAAAGACGCTTGCTCCTGGGGAAGAAAGCTACGGCAAATCTAGACAGCATACAAAAAAGCAGAGGCATCACCTTGCCAACAAAAGTGCGTATAGTCAAGGCTCTGGTTTTCCCAGTTGCAATGTAGGGCTGTGAAAGTTGGACCCTAAGGAAGGCTGAGCGCCAAAGATTGGAGGCCCTTGAACTCTGGTGCTGGAGAAGATTCCCTTGGCGAGTCCCTTGGACTGCAAGGCCATCAAACCGGTCAGTCCAGGAGGAGATCAACCCTGACTGCTCTTCAGAAGGCCAGATCCTGAAGATGAAACTCAAAGACTTTGGCCACCTCATGAGAAGGAAGGCCTCCCTAGAGAAGAGCCTAACGCTGGGAACGACTGAGGTCAAAAGAAGAAGAAGGGGACGATAGAGAAGGAGGTGGCTGAATGGAGTCACTGAAGCAGTAGGTGTGACCTTAAATGGACTCTGGAGGATGGTAGGGGACAGGAAGGCCTGGAGGAACATTGTCCATGGGGTTGTGATGGGTCGGACACGACTTTGGAACTAACAACAACATAAAAAGTCATTTGAAATGATTGAAATGCTGGATTGAACACTTCAGTGATCCATTGTTTTGTTTTCTTGACTGCCCATAGTATTCTCAGGAATCTCCTACAATACCAACATTCAAAACCTTCAGTACAGGCCATCTTCGATTTACGACCACAATTCAGCCCAAAATTTCCGTTGTTCACTGAGACAGTGGCTAAGCGAGTTTTGCCCAAAATTTACGACCTTTCTTGCCGCTGCTGTTAAATTGCAACTTATATTAGTCATACGACTGTTAAGTGAAACTGGCTTCCCCCATGGGCTTTGCAGAAGGTCACAGAAGGGGATCGCATGACGCCAGGGCGCTGCAACCATCATAAATATGAGTCACTTGGCAAGCAGTTGAATTTGGATCACATGACTGAGGGGATGCTGCAATGGTCATAAGTGTGAAAAACCCTAACTTCAGACCCTCACTAAATGAATGTTTTGTATGTCAAGGATTACCTGTACAGGTGGACATATATGTTTATTTAGTAAATACAGGTAGTCCTCAACTTATGACTGCTTGCTTAGCAACCATTTAGAATTACGACAGATTCCCTCCCTTTTCATGGTCATGATGTGCACTGAAGATGATGTTCGTTGTATGAGGAACAATAACAGTAAAGTAAACTAAACTAAAGCTATTCGTTACCTATTTTCAAACAATCGCATTTTGAATGCTTGACGACTGGATTACCTTTACAGCTGTTACCTGTAATCACATGACTCCTTTTTTTGTGACTTTTTGCCAATTCCTGGCATTTGCTTTCAGTTTCTGGCAAAAAGCACCCATTGGGGAAAATTGATTCACTTAATGACCACTGTTTTCACTTCATGACCACAGTGTTGGCTTAATGACCACTGCAAAAAATATGAGAAAATCAGCCTTGTCTTGTGACTGTAATTAAGAGCCCAAGTTTAGGTAGGTCTCAACTTACAACCGTTCGTTTAGTGGCAGTTCAAAGTTACAATGGCACTGAATAAAATAACTTTACGATCATTGTTCACACTTACGACCATTCCAGCCTCCCCTGGTCGTGTGACCCAAATTCAGCCGCTGGTCCACTGACTCCTATTTACAACCGTTGCAGTGTCCCCAGGGGTCATGTGATCCCCTTTTGCGACCTTCTGACAGGCAAAATCAAAAAGGAAGCCAGATTTTCTTAAGAACCGTGTTTCCTAAACTAAACAGCTACGGCGATTCACTTTGCAGCTGCAGCAAGGAAAGTCATAAAATAGGACAAAAGACTCCCTGAACAAATGTCTCCCTTAGCAGCAGAGATTTGGGTCTCAATTGTGGTCATAAGTCGAGGACTACCTGTATGGTCATAAGTCTACTTGTAAAATACTTTTTATTTATTTATTTAATTTCTCTTTGCTCCAATACGATGTTGGCCTCCTGCACCCCGCCACTTTCCCCATCTCCTGTCATTGCTAACCCAGATCTCATCTACAAATAAATAAAGGGATTTTTGATCCAAGCATCCATCATGTTGTAGTTGCTTACGCTCCCTTTGGTTTGCCTTTTAAAGGTCTGTGCTCCGCAGTCCAGAGCCTTTCACCATCTGCATTTTTAACTCCCATGAATAATAAGTTCTCGTCAGCAAACAGGACCATCTCAGGGCTGCTGCCAAATATGGAATAAACTTATTTGCAATTGTTATGTAGAGCAACGAGATTAAAGAACACAGTGTCCAAGGACAGGTCTTGTTCTTGGAGATAACTCCTAATCTTTTACTATTGTTGTTATTGTAGTTGTTAGGGTTGTTGTTGTTATCTCTTTTATTTATTAAACACGAAACTCAGTCAACTGAACATTTAAAAACAGTGGTGGGATTCAAAAGTTTTGGTTCTGTGGGTGTGGCTTGGTGGGCATGGCTTGGCTTGGTGGGCGTGGCAGAGGAAGAATACTGCAAAATCCCCATTCTGTCCCTACCCCACTAGCCTGCTTTCCAGCTCCGTTCTCCTGTGTAGGGCAACCTAAGAAGACCCAGGTGGGACTTAATGGGAGGCAGAGAAGAGACGGGGGCGGGGCCAGTCGGAGATGGTATTTGCCGGTTCTCGGAACCACTCAAATTTTCTGCTACTGGTTCTCCAGGACTGGTCAGAATCTGCTGAATATACCACCTCTGTTTAAAAATGTATCACAAATATAATTGACGGGGGCTTATGGTTGATATGGGTTACTGCCAGCATCCTAGGTATCAACAGAGTTTCTTCTTAAAATGTACGATGTACCTAGTAGCACAGTTTTTTGCCATTCTGCTCGTGTTATTGCAGAATAACTGTAATTTTTTGTTGTTATTATTATTATGACTATTATTAACCAGTTATAAATCTCTAATAGATTCTCTTCCTTTATGGCAGTGGTGGCTAACCTTTTTGGGCTCCTGTGCCAAAAATTGTACATGCGCTTGCATGCTTGCAATCGCGTTCCAGCACCCAGAAGGCAATGTGCACCCCTCCCATGCCCCCTAAGCATGCACGCGTAATCCCCACCCAGCCCCGCCACCTTCTTTTTTTTTTGAAACAAATTTTTATTAATTTTAAAGATAAAACAACACATCATTAACCATTAAATACATAAACACATAAAACCTCTTAACATTGTAAATCCTTACAAGTCAAACAAAACATTATTTTTATACAGCATAATTCCAATTTATCCCATCTCCATATGGACACACAAATATCTTTCAGCAAATTTCTCATTATTTCTCTTTACTCCTATTCAATTTCATTTCTCTTCCATATTTATCCATTTTATAGTCATCATATTCTTTTCTTTCTGGCTTGTTTAAATTATTCTCATCTAACATTCCTCCAAGGTTTTATTGATTCTTTTTTCCTTTTTTTTATAAAAAACAAATTTTGTTAGTTTTACCATAAACACAATACACAAACATACAAACACAAAACATAAACAAAACTAAAAGATCTTTTCTGAAGGTTGTCTGTTCCCGGGTTAAAACTCTTCACACAGATACAAATTCAAACATCATATTCAACCCATATCTCCTTCCATATCTTATTATCATTTTCTTTTTATATATATATATATAAAAACCATTTTTATCAGTTTTATAAAAACAATGCACAAAGAATCAAGGCATAGCAGCTTATAAATTCTTTTCTAAGAAAAAATAATAATAAAAGATCAATAAGGCATAATATTTCCAGATTATAATATCAATATTTCATATAATATTAACTTCATATCTTGTCCCTACTTCTCCTTTCCATCCAAATTATTTATTAATTAAAATTTTATTGCCTTTTATCAATATACAAAATCCAAAAAAAAAAAAAAAAAGCATATATATCCTTCCATATCTTATTACCATTTTCAACAACATTCTTTGTCTGTTCTATTTCCAATTATCCATTCATCTTTTTTTTCTTTTACTATACTTCTCCTGTACACCAATTGGAGTAACATCTATAACTCATTACCCTAACTTAGAAATACTACATATAGCAATCTTTCTTGGGATTCTGTTTAAAAGATTCTAAAATTACATAATAAATTTTATATTCTAAATATACATATAAAAACACACTCTTATATACCCTCCAGAATCCCTCTTTTAATCTAAATTAAATTCACCCATTGTCTCTAAATAAACTTTTTTTCTTTAGGTCTTGCTTCCCCCCATTAAGGCTTCTCCTCCCCCCCTTTCTCTCTTGCTTATTCTTCTCCTTGCCCTTTCTACCCCTTTGCTTTTTCCCTTCGCTTTTCTTACTCCTTTTCCTTTGCTTTCTAACCTTGCCCCCATCTTTTCTCTCATTTTTCTCTCTTTTGGTTGTTTTTATAATTCTTAAAATCCCCTTTTTCTTATCCTTTTTCTCCTCCTCTCCGGAAGGGACCCATTGTTCATCAAAGATGGCTTCTTCTTCCTCTTCTTCCTTGTCCCAGTCCTTCTGCTGCGTAATCAACTTTTCAACAGAACATAACGCCATTTCTAAGAATTGAAACAAAGCGCCCAAAGTATCTTCTTTTTTATATTTTTGATATTCAATCTCTAGTTCATCCACAAACGATGCCATTATAAAAAGGGAAACTTTTTCCAAAACAACCACAAGTATTTTTAATCAAAGACAATCAAAAGCAATTAAAAAAAAAAAGTTCCAAAAGTTAATACTTTTCTTCCTTCTTCTCTTTCTCTTTCTGGATTAATTTTTATTCAAAGAGGTCCAATTACCAATGACTTCCGGTTTCACGTGGCTTCGGGGCAGCAGGAATTCGCGACAGCTCGCGATTCCTGCTGTGCTAGCCGTCGAGGTACCCCCGATCCAGATGGGTCAGGGGGATATGTCTGCCCTGTAGGGACAGCTGAAGAGAGAGGGGAGTCGGATAGGGAGGTGGGGGTGTCGCAGACCCCCCCCTTCTCCGGGAAAACCCCTTTTTCCCAAGGCGGTGGAGCGGCGGTCAGCAATGGCCGCCACGAAGAAGCCAGCAACCGGGTAAGATTGTGCTGGAGGAAGTGTGAAGAGTGAAAGTTCTGTCTGAGCCGGGTCAAGTAACACCTTTTAAATTGCCTGGAATTGAGCTGCTTGAATTGCTGGAGGATACATTGTATCCCTAAGAAGAGCGAAAAGCGGCGGAGAAGCTGTTAAAGGGAACTTTTTTTTTTTTTACTCTCCCACCCCACGGAAATAGCAGAAATATTTGGATATATTAGACATTGAAAGTGGATTGCTTTGAAAGTTGAAGCTAAGAGACAAAGGGATTTTTGGACATTGAAAAATTTAAGAAATTGGAAAATCTTTGCTGGAGGTATGGATTTCTGATTATTTAAAATTGTCATTGCAAGTGGGAAGGGAGAAAAAAAATTGGAGCAGAAGCTGAAAAAGGAGGAGATTGTCTAGAACGTCTTTGTGGATCCCAAAGCCCCGCCACCTTCTTACCTGCACTGCGCTTCACGGGTGATTTTCTGCCAGGTTGAGAATTTTTTCGGCCTCCCAAAGGCTTGTGGAAGGCTTCTGCAGGCTTTGCAGGCCGAAAACTAGGCCCGTTTCGTCACTTCCAGTATTTTCAGAAAAACAGGAAGGGATGAAACGGGGCTAGTTTTCGGCCTGCAAAGCCTCCTCAAGCCTTTTGAAAGGCCAAAAAAGGCCTCCAACTGACCGAAAATCAGCGGTAAGGCATGCGCATGCCCAGAGAGGTAAGTTTGCCTGCAGCTCGCGTGCTGGCACAAACGGCTCTGTGTGCCACCTGTGGCACGCATGCCATAGGTTCACCATTACGGCTTTATGGTTTCTAGATTTGCTAAGCAGTCTTGATGAGGAATCTTGTCACCCACCTTTTAAGTAATCTAAATAAATATAGTCCTTGACTTACGATCACAATTGAGCCAAATGTTTATGTTGCTAAGCGAGACAGTTATTAGTGGAGTTTTGCCCCAGTTTATGACCATTCTTGGCACAGTTGTTAAGTGAATGACTTGCAATGGTTACATTAGTAATACTGTTGTTAAGTGAATCTGGTTTCCCCGTTGACTTTGCTTGTAGAGAAAGTCGCAAAAAGTGATCATATGACGCTGGGACATAAATATGAGTCAGTCGCTAAGTATCTGAATTTTGATCATGTGACCAAGGAGATGCTGTGGCAGTTGTAAGTGTGAAAAATGTTCATGTCACTTTTTTCAGTGCCGTTGAAGCTTCAGATGGTCACTAAATGAACTGTTGTAAGTCAAGGACTACCTATAATGTTTGTTGGAGTTGCCTTATCCACACACCTCTTGATCCAGCTAAAGTACTTTAAAAGGTTGCTAAACTTACCTTTTTAGAAACTACTTACTGTTTGACAGGTTTGATGCTTTTATCCTGAATGCCATTTCTCACCAATTTACCCAGAACAGACTTCAGTTTAAATAGCCTGTGGTTTTCTGCATTGTTCATGGATCTTTTAAAAAATAACCTTCGTGTTATATTGTCCATTTTTCAGTCCTTTGGTGCAGAGGCTTGTATTAAGGTCATGTTACCAAGCAACGTAACAGCTTGGCCTTAAAAGTCTGGGTTGTTTTTTTGTGTGTGTGTGCCACCAGTTATATCTATTTATGCTCTAACAAATAGCTTCCCTTTAAAAATTGTGCTTCAGATTGCCAGGTACTGAAAATGTCTCTCCTGGATGCAAATTCCTAAGACTGATCTTCTGAAATTGTGACTAGTTAACTCTCAGTGGATGATTTTTAATTTGTTTGTTTGTATCCTGCCTTTATTATTTTTACAAATAATCCAAGGCTGCAAATATATCTGACATACCTTCCTCCTCCAATTTTCCCCACAACAGCAACCCTGTGAGTTGAGTTGGGCTGAGAAAGAAGGACTGGCCCAAAATCACCCAGCTGGCTTTCATGGCAAAAGGCAGGATTTGAACTCACAGTTTCCTACTTTCTAGTCTGGGGCTTAGTGCCAGACCAAAGTGGCTTTAGGGATGCGGTGGCTCAGTGGCTAAGACACTGAGCCTGCCAATCAGAAAGATCGGCAGTTCAGCAGTTCGAATCCCTAGCACCGCGTAACGGAGTGAGCTCCCGTTACTTGCACCAGCTTCTGCCAACCTATCAGTTCAAAAGCTTGCAAAAATGGCAAGTAGAAAAATAGGGACCATTTTAGTGGGAAGGTAACAGTGTTCTGTGTTTGGCATTTAGTCATGCCGGCCACATGACCACAGAGACATCTTCAGACAGTGCTGGCTCTTCGGCTTTGTAACGGAGATGAGCACACTGCCCCCTAGAGCCGGAAACGACTAGCGTGTATGTGCGAGGGGAACCTTTACCTTATATTGGTGTTATAATATATAAATGTATAGAATTCATCTTCTCTCCAGCTCGCTTTGTGACCTGCTTCAAAAATCAGAAACTCTTGTAGAACAGCTTTCCTCCCAACGTCTGTATCATCCTGACTCAGTTGTGCTTTTGTAAAGCTGTAACAACTGAGTTTGCAGCAAGATTGGAATAAAATAAAATGATAGAAACTTTTTGGTCTTTGATTATTTATTTAGGGTTCCATTTTTCCTCTGTGATATTCTGTTGTATTATGTTTATACTGTTCTTTTAACCTTAAAATATAAGCCATTCTTGACTGAGGTTGCATGCAAATTACCATCCAATATATTACAACTTATTATAACTCTTTGTGGTTGTGCAGAGAATGGAGAGCTACAGGAACAGGCCAATATGTAAACAAAAAGCAGCTTTAATCTGATCTACCATAGCACTATTCATAAGAGGTTGAACAATTTGTAAGCAATATCAGAGAGAGAGAGAGAGAGAGAGGAAGGGGTGATAAACAGACAGACAGACAGAATACTTTAAAAAGTGTTTTGTGTACAGAACAATAATATTTCTCTGGCTCAGGGGGCATTTTCCTCCTGATGAAATGTGCTATATTAGTTTCACATACGGTACCATCATAACTTTGAGCACAATCCAAAGATGATTTTCTTGGAATAATTCCAGTTCGTTTCAACTGCGCATAACATTACCGTGCGTGTTCTTATTATCTGAAGCTTTGGCTGCTGTGTCTCTTAAGCTGCGGTTTCCAATGGGTGGGTATTTGACTAGGAACGTATGTGAAAAATTATATACACCCCATAATACAGGCTGAACGTGAAGTATCTTCCTTCCTACCGCTCTCACCCGTGCTATTCTGAACTGCCATGTTCTTTTTTTTTCATCCAAGGAATCAATGTCTTCCCCACCACCGAGCCCTAATCACAGTTTGAAACATCAGAAATAATGATTGCTTCTGATCAGAAGCTTGTGAATAATTCATTGAGTTTTGATTCCCACCCCCGACCCCCCAATGCTGGCCACTGATACCTTACAGGCCCATTGGGTTTCTACAGGAAAATAATAAATAATGACCCTTCTTCTTCTGAAAATACAATGGCCCATATCCTCATTTACCAACCTACACAGAAAGAAGAAGAAAACAAACATTTCACTTCTTTAGAAGCAACATTTCTTCCTTTTTTCCCCCCAATCCCCCCATTTTGTGGTGTTAATGATAGGTATTCCATCAAAAAATTATTTGGGGGAATAGGTTTTTTTTTCCCCCCAATAAAGGAGAATATTTGCAGCTCAGGGTTGAAATAAGGGGTCCTTGGTGTTTCTGAGCTCAATGGTTTTCTTGCAGTTTCATTACCCAAACCAGGTAACATCATCAACGCTAATGCATCCCGACTCTCTTCTCTAGAACTGATGATGTTACCTAGTTAGGTAATGAAACGTCTACAAGAAAACAACCAAGCTTAGAGAGCCCCAAGGACCCTTCATAGTTTTTGTCTCTTTTTTTTATGTCTGGATAAAGATATCACAGTAGTCCAAGGGCTGGTTAATTCCCATGAAACCTGGCACTGGGATAACATCAATTAACCAGCCCTTTTGTCCTCAGTGATCCTATCCCATCCTGTTAGGTCATCTAGAGAAGGTCTGTTGTGAAATCTACCACTGTGCAAATTGAAAGGGTATGGAGAAGATGATGTGGCCTCTGGAGATATCCTCTCAATATCCCTAAAATGGCAATTTCCATTTCCATTTTAGGAATACTATGATATGGAGAGGTCAGGAGTATTATTACGCATTCTTTTTATGTCTACACTGCACTGTTGCACAACCAGTTGGAGATGGGATGGAGTTGTGTAAAAAGTTTGCAACGAGATCTGTCTTTGGAGATTCTCAATCACCCAAGTCATGGTTCTCCCAAAAGGTGCTTTGGATTTTTTTTTTTCCTTGAGAATGTTTCATTTCTCATCCACTGAAAAAGATTCTTGGATGAGAAGTGAAATGTCTTCAAGGAAAAACAAAGAAAGTCCAGCTGCCTCTTGAAAAAGCACCTTTGAGACAACCATGATCTGGATCAGCGGTCGCCAGTCATGGCCCACTGGTGGACTGCGAGAAAATTTTCGTGGCCACAGAGAAATCTCACCCCCAGAGCACCCACCGCCAAAACAGTTAATCCAGGCTGCACAGAAACACAGGGCTGTGCCACCCACATGGCCCGCAGGAACCCTCCCCGCCCACTCACTATTTACCCGACTAACTTGCCAGCTAAATTGCTATTTTTCTGTTTCTGACCATCAGCTGTTCTGCTGTGCCGGGAGATTTAGATTAGCTAGGAAGCAGGAAATGGTTGGATTTTTGTTGTTTTCCAGCTAGTCTTTAGATCATCTTTTAGGACTGAAGGTTCTATTATTCAGTGCAGATTCACGGCAAGCAAATTTTATGTGACAGACTCAGGTAGCCAATGGCAGATAGATAGATCACTGAATGATTCTGTGAGCAACTCAATCTGTCTGCCTGATTTTGGGTAAAAGTTGCTCTTTTTTAATAAAAATTTCAATATTTATATAAATATTTATAATATTTACATACAAGCCATGCCCAGCCAGTCACATGACCACCAAGCCACACCCACAAATTAGGCCACACCCACAGAACTGATTAGTGGTCCCTGGGATTTAAAATTATGAGTTTGGTGGTCCCTGAGGTCCAAAAGGTTGGCGACCCCTGATCTGGATGACTGAGAATCTCCATAGACATAGAACACCATCGGCATTGATAGAATTTCGATCAGTCAATTGCAAACGACAACTTTACATGGAACAGCTTACATCCTACAATGGCAGCTTTAACACCATCAAACATCAACACTTGCCTATCCCAGGTTCTTGGGAAAGGACTCAGCAGGTGGATAAAAAATGAAAAACCAGTCTAAAGATCTGGCTGATTGTGCAACAAATCATTTAATATTATATAATTTATACTTTGTGTTTCTTATCCATCCGTCTCCCTCCAAGCTATTTTAATATTGTATAATATTGCATGGAGCAGTCAGTCAGTAATGATCATTAAACATAGCCAAAGATGATCACAGTATCCCCTATTTCATATCACTGTAACCTAAGATTTCATTCTCAAAATTAGAGAATGATAGAAGTAGATTTTGGGATATTGCTTTTGGCAACTGCTTCATGTTTGCATCTCAAAATAGAGCAATCATGGAAGCAAATCCCGTTGAGTCAATTGAAACTTAATTCCTAGAAGGAGATGAAATAATTTTAACTTTGCTTTATGCTATATAGTTCACAATTTTTAAATGCATACAATCAACCTTCCTTCTTAGAGTTGATCCCACATTTGACAATGTCTGGGGTTGAATGCCATCAGCATCAAACCTTAGTTAGTACTTGGATGGGAGAGGAAATTTAAGTATTGTAGACTAAATTGGATAGTTGTTAAAAAAAAACAACAACAATGACATAGCATGTCAATATCGTTGCCAGGAAATCTCCATAGAACTGTCATGAAGTCACCAGGAGTTCAACTTCACTTGATTTTTTTTTATTTAATGTAACCCGATTGTACTGAGATGCTTTGTTCTGCCCTCTTTGAATCCAAGCTTACATACTGTACCTTGACCTTGCTTACTAATATGCTTATAAAATGGACACAATTCAGATGCTGTTCTAAAAATGCCCGCTTCCCAAACTGGGGTCTCTTTGTCTCAGTGCAGCATGCTGACTGGGGAATTCTCATCTTAAATCATGCTGGCCTGGAATTTGGGAAGTTGAAGTCCACCCATCTAAAAGCATATTGTGGAATTCTGGGACTTGAAGTCCACCCATTTTAAAGCATGCTAGCTGTGGAATCCTGGGAATGGGAGTCCACCCATCTTAAAGCATGCTAGCTGTGGAATTCTGGGAGTTGAAGTCCAACCCCTCATAAAGCATGCTGATTGGGTAGTTCTGGGAGATTCAAGGCACGCTGGCCTGGCATTGAAGTCCACCCAACTTAAAGTTGCCAAGTTTGAAAAACAGCATTCTAATCCTAGCAAAAATCAACGATGTAACATCAACAATTCTTGTTCTTGCAGATTGGAATGGTGGCTTGGCGCATGACTCTCAGGACCCCTGAGTATACAGATGGCCGAGACGTCGTCGTCATTAGCAATGACATCACGTATAAGATTGGATCCTTCGGTCCCCAAGAAGACTTGCTTTTTCTCAGAGCATCAGAGCTGGCTCGGGTAGAGGGTATCCCTCGGGTTTATGTCGCTGCCAACAGCGGGGCCAGGATTGGCTTGGCTGAAGAAATTCGTCACATGTTCCATGTTGCATGGGAAGATCCAGCCAACCCTTATAAGGTAAGGATCTTTGGAAGCATGGTATGCAGGGGTGGGCTACTGGGGGCTCTCAAGGGTTCAGGAGAGCCCCTAGGTAAGATTATGTACAGTTTGGAGATTCCCCAAATCCTACTGCTGGTTGGCTCCGCCCACCCCATCCCAACCCCTCCCAGGTGTCCCCACGTAGCCCGTTTTGGAGGCCGGTAAGTGCAGGGCACACGCAAAGGCTCGGGGAAGGTGAAAATCGGGCCTCCTGAAAGTTTGGAAAGGCCAGAAATGGGCCTGTTTCTGGTTTCCAGAGAGCCTCCGGAGCCTGGGGAGGCCATTTTCTCCCTCCCGGAGGCTCAAGAAAAGCCTCAGGAGCCCGGGGAGGGCAAACCCCCCCCCACCGTGGTGCAGGAGGCCAACTAGGCCACGCCTACCATGACCACACTCACTCAGCAACCGGGAAGAGAACTCCTTGCTAAAAATTTTGAAGCCCACCCCTGATGGTATGACGTGGAGTTGGGATAAGTTTTCAGAGGGGAAATATAATTTAAATTAAAATGTATCTCTCTCACTCTCTTGGGTGTGTGCATGCATGTAAATGCACAAAAGACAACTTGTTACTTTCAAGAACTGCAGGCAATGAATCAACAAAACATAGTCTCAGCAGAATTAGTACAGGCAGACCTTGACTTACAAACATTCATTTACTGCAGGGTGTCAAACTCGATTTCATTGAGGGCCACTTGAGGAGCTGGGTAGGCATGGCAGACTGGGTGGGTGTGGCCAACTTAGTGGGTGTGCCCAGCTTAACACCACTCCCCAAACTGCTGGCATGTTTCCTCTTCACACTGAGTAGGCCGGGCCGGAGCCACGCTAGCCTGATATTCCCTCTTCTCATTGGGTAGACCAGGATGGCCACGTGGGAGGGATCCGACCACATTGCAAGCCGAATCCAGCCTGCAGGCCTTGAGTTTGACACCCCTGATTTAGTGACAGTTCGAAGGTTCAGTGGAAGTGGAGAAAAAAATGACTTGTGACCATTTTTCAGACATACAACCGTTGCAGCACTCCCTTGATCACCTAATTAAAATTGGGGCACTTGGCAACTGGCCATGTGGTCGCCTTGTGCGATCTTCTAAACGAGGAAAATCAATGGGGAAGCCAGATTCATTAACAACCCTGTTACTAATTTAACCACTGCAATGATTCACTTAACTGTCAGGGCTCTGGCATCCACCCCCATTCAAATCATGAGTCTCTAGCCACATCTCTCAGAGTAAAAAAAAAAAAGATTTATTAGGAGTGAACATGTCAGCGTTACCTGGGTGCAGCCAACACTGATACACATCATTCATCTCACCCTTGACCCTGGTCTTCCCCCACCCCCTGGATGTATATTCTCCAGTGGGACACATCCATAGCCAAGAGTCATCAGTCATGTTCTCTAGTAATAATCTTGCGTGCCAGAAGCTTCGGCCATCTAGCAATTATGTATGAAGCACTTAAGGAATGCACTGCTTCCCCCACTCCCTTTCTGCTGTCAGCTCTAAAAGACCACAGAAATCTTTTTGAGTTGACAGTTACAATGAGAACTAGAAACCTGATTTGTTTTTAATACACAATTGAAATCACTGTCATTCAGTTAATCTCGTGAATCTTAAAAGTCTCTTTAATGTCATTTGCAGCCACAAATCATGGATAGTTATTTTAACATATGTGTGTGTGTGGGGGGGATTGCCAGATGTTATTATTTGGATGTGCAGTACAGATTTGGGATAAGAATAGCAGAATTTCCCTTACGCTATTTTATTTCTTTTCTTCACCCCCTTCCCTTTTCCAGGGATTCAAGTATCTGTACCTAACTCCTCAAGATTATAAGAAAGTTAGTGCCTTGAATTCAGTACATTGTGAACATGTGGAAGACGAAGGAGAATCAAGGTACGTGCGTTTATGGTCCTCGAGAGAAGAGCGAAAAGTCCCATAATCAGAGGTATTCAGTTCAAAAGTTGCAGCCTTGCTGTCCTCCTCCAATTCAGGACTCTCTAGCAGATGTCCATTTTGGTAGGAATGGCAAAATCCCAATCCCAAAGAGAAAGAATGGCGGTGACTACAACACACACACACACACAAACGTACACACACATCGTAGAGCAGTGTTTTGCAAACTTGGCAACTTGAAGATATGTGGACTTGGAGAGCAGTGGTGGCTAACCTTCTTTGGCTCCCTTGCCGATAATTGCACACGCGTGTGCTAGCACCCAGAAGGCAATGCATACTGGGCCACCCCCTGCGCATGCCATGCACAACTTCCCCCTCTTGCGCAGCATGTCTGTGCATGCATGCGCGATCCCCTCACATGCAGTACGTCTCCCGCGCATCCTCTCTCCACCCCTTGCACATGCATGTCAGATAACCGACAATCAGCTGTCAGGTGGTAGCACATGTATGCGCAGTGGGGCTCTTCCCGGCGACCTCTCGCGTGCCAGGGGGAATGGCTCTGTGTGACACCTTTGGCATGCATGCCATATAGCAGGGGTCTCCAACCTTGGCTCCTGGAAGCCTGGCGGACTTCAACTCCCAGAGTTCCACAGCCGGAATTCTGGGAGTTGAAGTCCGCCAGGCTTCCAGGAGCCAAGGTTGGAGACCCCTGCCATATAGGTTCGCCAACGCGGCCCGAGAGACAAAGGTAGAGAAAGTTGATGAACATTAAATTTTAGAACGAACGTAACATTTTAGGCTGACCATATTTTTTTTTACTGTAATCTTCTCAGAAGAGAATATATTATCGGAAGAAAAATAACTTCAGTGGCAAAAGAACAAGTCAATGATAAGTCAAATGTTTACCTACTTAAACAGGTAAACAGAATGAGCAAGCAAAAAGTCAGCAGGAGCAACTTCCGACTTCCTGCAGGCTTCCCCATTGACTTTGCTTTTGGGAAGCCGTAGGAAACTTCTGAAATCATGATCACATGACTATGGGCTGCCATGGCCACAGTTTTGTGAATAAAACTGGTGTGAATATCATGGAAATATCAATTTCCACAAGTGTCCCAGAATTTTTTTTTTTATGCATTCTTAATGTGAGTGGTTCAAAAATTGTGCACTATTTGGGCTAACCTCAACATAAGACCCACAAATAGGGAGGGCGGGAGAAAGGAAAGAGAGAGAGGGAGAAGAGAGAGAGAGAGATTGTGTTTTTGGATTGGATTAAGTTTGTTTCGATTTGTTTTTGTGTTGGTCTTCGACTATAATGAATGTTATTTATGTGTTAAATATCAATAGCAATCCAACAAGGAGGATGTGAGTTGTGTAGGTGTAGATCCAGAGGATGCTACATAGTAATCCAGCTAGGAACTACTAGTATCTTCTTAGTGCCAAATATAAATTTGTGGGGTGGGTAGGGGTAGGGGTGTTTCCTCTATTGCTCCCTGATCTTTCCTTCCTCCCTATGTCAGGTATAAAATTACAGATATTATTGGGAAAGAAGATGGCCTGGGGACCGAGAATCTGCGAGGATCTGGCATGATTGCTGGAGAATCCTCCCTTGCTTATGAAGAGGTCATCACCATTAACCTGGTAAATCCACAATTGTAACCTGGTAAATCCACAATTGTAACCTGGTAAATCCACAATTGTAACCTGGTAAATCCACAATTGTAAGATGGGATGGTGAAGTTGGGAGGGGAGAAGACTGGGAAGATGAGGCATTCGTTGGCCTCCTAGATTCGAGCAGCTGTAATCAGCAGGGCTTCAAGTGTGTTGGCCCCACACCAGCTGATATGCTTTACCCCACACCAGCTGATATGCTTTACTTTTGCTAGATTTCCAATGTGCCAGGTGAAAAACGGTGGAAGCCTTGTCAGAACCCTTCTTTCCATCTATGCCCTGGCTCAGTGGTGGGATTTGAAATTTTTTTTACTGCCAGTTCTGTGGGCGTGGCCTGGCCTGGAGGGCATGGCAGGGGAAGGATACTGCAAAATCCCCATTCCCTCCCCACTCCTGGGGGAAAGTTACTAGCAAAATCCCATTTCCCTCCCCACCCCACCCCACTGACCTGCTTTGCAGCTCTGTTCTCCTAGGCAGGGCAACACAAGAAGACCCAGCCAATCAGCTGGAACTCGGGAGGCAGACGGGGGCGTGGCCAATCAGATGTGGTATTTGCTGGTTCTCCGAACTACTCAAAATTTCTGCTGCCGGTTCTCTAGAACTGGTCATAACCGGCTGAGTACCCACCTGTGCCCTGGCTGCTCATTGCCCTTTCTCGTGTGGGTCTCGCTTAAGGAAGAGAGGGAACCATGGAAGAGGCTAAGAAGGTCTTGGCAGGATTTTTGTGATGTGGACTAGATGTGGTGACATCAGAGAGGGCTGTTTTGATTCAGTTTTGGGGAGATGGTGCAACGGGGGCTCCCTTTGCATGACGCACTCAGCCAGATCATTGGAAGACCTTGAGTCTTGTTTAGGTTGGAATAAGTTTGGCATGGCTTGGTATTCAGAGTTTATTGACAAGTCATTTATTGGGACTATTACCCCTCCCCATCCCCTTATGGGAAGTAAATTGGGGATTATTTATCATTAGTCTCCCTTCTTTCCTTCCTTTCTTTCTTTCTTTCTTTCTTTCTTTCTTTCTTTCTTTCTTTCTTTCTTTCTTTCTTTCTTTCTTTCTTTCTTTCTTTCTTTCTTTCTTTCTCCTTCCTTTCCTTCCTTTCCCTCCCTCTTTTTTCTTTCTTTCTTTCTTCCTCCCTCCCTCCTTCCTTTTCTTCCTTCCCCTCCCTCTTTCTTTCTGCTTGCCTTCTTTCCTTCTTTCCTCCTTTCCTTTCCTTCCTTCTTTCTTTCTTTTTATCTTCCTCCCTCCCTTCTTCCTTTCCCTCCCTCCCTCCCCCCTCTCCCTATCTCTTCCTTTCTCCCTCCCTCTTTCTGCCTGCCTGCCTGCCTTCTTCCATCCTTTCCATCTATCTATCTATCTATCTATCTATCTATCTATCTATCTATCTATCTATCTATCTATCTATCTATCTATCTATCTCCCATCCTCCCTCCCTCCCTCTTTCTGCCTGCCTGCCTGCCTTCTTCCATCCTTTCCATCTATCTATCTATCTATCTATCTATCTATCTATCTATCTATCTATCTATCTATCTATCCATCCATCCATCCATCCATCCATCCATCCATCTATCTACCATGTTTCTCACATAATAAGGCCGGGCCTTTTTTTTTTTTTGAGCCCCCCAAAAACGGCTAGGCCATCTTTTCAGGGGTGACTTAATTCCCCCCCTTGCATCCTTGCCAACAGCCGCTCCTAACGGGTGATCATGGCGAAGCGCAGAGAGCTCCCTACTCCCACCTTTGCTGCAGACACCTTTGGCACCCGCCACTGTTACTTTCCCTTCTGCCCATTCCGCCACCACGTTTGGAGCTGCCGCTTCCGTGTTTGGAGTGCCGCCGCCATTTGGAACTCCAAACGCGGAAGTGGCAGCTCCAAACATGACGGTGGGCAATCTTTTTATTTTGGTCCGTGCAAAGTTCAGAGCGAGCAAGAGAGGGAGACTGCGATGCCTCCATCCAAGATGGCAACCTCACTAGTGGATCACAACGTGGCTGGAAGCCCGAATCGGCGGGATACGATGGCAATCTTTTTGGAGCAAGAGGAAAGGGAGAGAAGAGTTGCGAGGCGTAATTTGCAGGAGGAAGTGGGTGTACCCCACGGCAGGGAGCCCAAGGAAGAAGGGCCGGTAGGCAACGGAGAGTGTCCCATAGCTCCGGAAGCAGCCTTGAGACGCACCCGGGAAGAGGCGCAAATGCTGCCTTGTAGTCCTCAAACCAACTGCGTGCGCCGCCTTTAGTTGTGTGCGCTCTGCTCTTTGGACATCTCCATGTGATCGTGACCCTGTCCTTTCCACCTGACACCCTTGCTGCTTTCTGGCTCTTTAGCAACCAGCTTCGCGTTTGGAACACATTTGCATTTGGAGTTGGTTCATTCTCATCTATCTATCTATCTATGTATCTATCTGTCTGTCTGTCTGTCTGTCTGTCTGTCTGTCTGTCTGTCTGTCTGTCTATCTATCTATCTATCTATCTATCTATCTATCTATCTATCTATCTATCTATCTATCTATCTATCTATCTTGCCTACCTGCCTGCCTGCCTGCATTCCTTCTTCCTGTTCCTCTCTCTCTTTCCTCCCCCATCAACTCAAGGTAGCAAACATCGTTCCTCCCCTCCTCCTCTTCTTTTCCTGACAACAATGCTGGGAGCTGTGTTGGGTTGTAAGGAAGTGATGGGCCCGAAATCACCCAGCCAGCTTTCATGCCTAAGGGAGACCTAGAACTCACAGTCTCCTGGTTTCCAGTCCAGCACCTTCACCAGTACACCAGAGCTGTTCCCATTATAAAGGGTTGTCTTTTTCCAGAATTTGAGACATTCACTTCGCTCTCCAGGCCAAATTAGGCATGTTATTCATGAAGCATTGGCTGTAGAGGAGGCTTCTTTTAGTATAAGTAGGCACTCTGCTTCAACAATAAGCAGCCCATTGCTGTTCTGGTGCTTCCTTGCATTTATGTAATGGAGTGCGCAAAGAGCTCACCGTTTTTGCAGAATTGATCTGAACATGCATTTGGATTTATCTTGTTTTTAGGTGACCTGCCGTGCCATCGGAATTGGGGCTTACGTTGTCCGGCTGGGACAAAGGACAATCCAGGTGGAAAATTCACATATAATCTTGACCGGTGCTGGAGCGCTCAACAAAGTAAGCCTTTCTTTTTTGTGGATCATGATTTTTAAAACTGGGGTCCCTTGGCAGCTTTAAGGCTTGTGGACTTCAACTCCCAGAATTCCCCAGGCAGCCCATTGCTTTGGACAACAACTCTCAAAGATGAATGAAGGCAAATGTTGCAGGATCCCATCTGGGTGGATCACTGGGATCTGAGGTTTTGTCTCCGAGCTTTTGGACTCATTCTGGATCCCATCTTCCGGGAACTTCTCTTTCACCAGAATGGGTGCTTTGGGCTATTCTGTGTGCCATTCTGTGTCCTGTGGCTATTCAGTTGTTGATTAGGGTGTTGATGGCCAGCTATTAAACAAAAATTAAAAAGCTGCAATATATCCAGGCACCTCATGCATAGAATAGCCCATTTTCACCCATTCAGTGTTGTGGCTCACCAGCAGCCTGTGCAGATGAGAGCGGAATGAGACCGTGGGGAAGAACGGGGACCAGTCCAGGAGTCTGGAGAAGACTCAGACAAGGGTCCTGTGTCCGATGCAGAAATTGGGGCCAGGACCATCTGGGAGTGGGGTGCTGACTCTGGAGCCTTCGGAGTCTGGCAGCAGCGAGGCAGAGGAACAAGGGGAGCCTGTTCCCTGTATGCGTGTGTGCAGAGCTGCCAGAAGGCAAGAGCAGCTGAGACAAAAGGGGCGACTTGGGAGTAAGGCTGGGAGATGATTGCCCCTCCCATAAGGTATAAAGGACAGGGAAAGGTGAAGAAATCTTTGCAGGAAGCAAAGTCCTTTGTTCTATTCAGATTAATCCTTGAAGCTCTTTGTGGACTTTATACTTCGGTTGGTTTTTTTTAATAATTCATTTGGCACTCTCGTTGCTGGCAGCACTTCACAGCAAAGAAAGGTGGGTGCTTATCTCGAGGGACTGTTTGGGACTCATTACCGGCTGGGAATGAAAATAATTCCCAGCGTTGAAATAAAACAAAGAGTTCTTTTAAATAAGCGTGTGCTTAATTATAGTCTGGGGAAGAACATTCTGGAGAGAAAGAAGTTCCCCGAGAATGGGCTTCAGCACGACTTCGAAACCTCGGAAACCTAAACCACTGGTCCTGGAGAACAACCCATATTGGTTCCTGCAACTCTCAAAAAGGCACTTTCAGCAGCCCACGCGCATCCCAAGGCCTGTGGAAAAGGCACAAGACGCGAGTCGAAAAGCTTTCTCTTGCCTTGTGTGTTGTGTCCCCCCCTCCTCCCCGGTCCTTCTGCGAGCCGAGTGGTCCATTGTGCGGTCCAAATCCCTGCTTCTGTTTTATTTAGATCAATGCGCTCTTCTCAGCCAGCCTGCTGTTTCTCCTGCAGAATAATGACCCCCTCTCTTCACAGAAAAGCGAAGCTGGCTTGTTTGCAGCTTTTGTGCTATATACCTGAATGAATTGTCCCCCTGGGGATGAAAATGCCCCAACCTCCTAGCCATCCCACTTTAGGTTTTAAACAGGGTTGGAAGCAGGAGTCAAAGGCTACGGCTCTTAAATCACCACACCACCCAGGCAGCAGCTGTTTGAAATTTATGCTCAAGAGCCCATTTCTTGTGAGCAGGAGAGAGAAACAATTTGCCCTTGAATTAGAGACGGAGGCAGAGTGGATTGTGTGATGGGGGGGGGGGCGACAAGGGGAAGCAGGTGGCAGAGTGGTGGGGGTGAGGAAAGGGCAATTCCACTTTTATTTTTCTTTCTTTGGGTAGCAATCTGATTCCAGGGATTTGCAGCACAGCCACGACAAAGATTGGAGGGGAATGTTGTGACTATTGTGATGCCCTGAGCCAAAGTTTCAAGGAGATGGAGACCTTTCTTTTGATGCAAAGGAATCAGCGCCGAGAGTTAAGCACTTAATGCACTTAAAAAATAATTAAAAAATGGAGACGCATCGGTTTGGCCCCTGGGTGGGTGGGGGAAGATTCGCTTGCGCGAGTTGTGTTTTTTAAGAATCGGTGTTCGGGCGATAGAATCTTTGTTGAAGATTTGGGCAGCCCAAGGACCAAGTCAGTCCAAGGTATCTTGATTTGGTACCTTTGCTGGGGAGGGATAAGCTGTGATTCAGTAGGAATGCAGCAGGCAGCTTTTATGCCGGGGTTCTCCAAAAAGTGGCCAATGGTGAGTAATATAGGTAGTCCTTGACTTACAAGCAGTAGCAATAGCACTTAGATTTATACACTGTTTTATAGTGCTTTACAGTGCTCTAAGCCAGTGATTGTGCCAACCAATGAGCCGGGAACCACAAATGGACCATGAGAAAATTTTGGTGGTCCACAGAGAAATGGCACCCCCAAAGCACTCCCCAAAGCAGTTGTGTGTGGGAACACAAGGCTGCACCACCCACATGGCCCGCAGGAACACAAGGCTTGTGTCGCTTGCATTGTGAACAGCACAAGGTAGTGAGGAGAGGGGAGGAAAGGCGGAGCGGGGGAACTTGCCTCACTCGCCCCACGCGCCTGTCCTGGTCACCAGGCTGCTTCTTTCCGCTTCTTTCTTCCTCTGCTTTTGGCTGCATGCAAGGAAAGCAGCCAAAGTCTTTCTTTCTCTCCCCCAAACTCCACCAGAAATGAGTCTTTGGGACCCTGCAAGGCCTCCTGCTCCAAGAGGCTGCACTCATTTCTGGCGGAGTTTGGGGGAGAGAAAGAAAGACTTCTGCTGTTTCTACTGCTTTCCTTGCATGAAGCCAAAAGTCTCTCTCTCTCTCTCTCTCTCCCTCTCCTCCTGAGAATGGAGCTGGAATCGATATCCGGCGATCCACATAAAGAATGATCGATCGGTAGGAAAATGGGGTGGGGAATTTTCCTGCAGACTTTTTTCCTGCAGACACCTTCAGTTAAAATTCATATTAGTGGTCCGCGGGATTTAAAAGTATGAGTTTGGGGGTCCCTGGGGTCCAAAAAGGTTGGCGACCCCGGCTCTAAGCAGTTTTTACAGAGTCAGCATATGACCCCCAACATTCTGGGTCCTCATTTTACCGACCTCAGAAGGATGGAAAGTTGAGTCAACCTTGAGCCTGGTGGGATTCAATCTGCCAAATTGCAGTCAGCCGGCAGCCAGCAGAAGTAGCCTACAGTACTGCACTTTAATCACTGCACCACCACAGCTGATTTGTTTAACAACTGTTCAAAGTTACAATGGCACTGAAACAAGTGACTTATGACCAGTCGTCACAGTTACGACCATCACAGCATCCCCATGGACAGAGCATCAAAATTCTGGCACTTGGCATGTATTTATGATGGTCGTAGCATCCAAGGGTCATGTGATCACTATTTCTGACCTTCCCTTTTGCCTTTCAACAAACAAAGCTAATAGGAGAAACTGTATTTGCTTAACAGTCTCCTGATTCACTTAGCAACTGTAGTGATTTGCTTAACAACTGAGGCAAAAAGAGCTTATAAAATCGGGTGTGACTCACCTCGAGCCCTGGTGGCATGGTGGTTAAAGTGCAGTATTGCAGGCAGACTCTGCCCACAGCCTGGAGTTTGATCCTGACAGGCTCAAGGCTGACTCGGTCATCCATCCTTCTGAGATCAGTAAAATGAGGACCCAGATTGTTATACAAATATATAAATAATGTTTCTACATTGTAAATTGCCCAGAGAATGCTATAAAGCTCTATGGCAGGGGTAAGGAACGTTGGCTCTTTTATCACTTATGGACTTCAACTCCCAGAATTCCTGAGGGAGCCATAAAAGGTTCCCCATCCCTGGCCTACTGGTTTTTTCAGTTGTGAGGGAAATCAATTTTTGACTTGAATGGGACTGTTTAATATACAAATGTAGGACATACAAAGAATATATATAAAAATATGTCCTACATTTGTATATTAAACAGTCCCATTCAAGTCAAAAATTGATTTCCCTCACAACTGAAAAAACCAGTAGGTCAGGGATGGAGAACCTTTTATGGCTCACTCAGGAATTCTGGGAGTTGAAGTCCGTAAGTGATAAAAGAGCCAACGTTCCTTACCCCTGCTCTATGGGGTGCTATATAAGCCTAAATCATCATCCTCATCTCCTTTTAATGACCCATAATCCCTTGCGGTGTGGAGTCTGGGCAGTGTTTACTGGACGGATGCCCTTCCTGTCACCAATGCAGAGTTATATTCAACAGATATATTCTCAATGTGCCCTGAGAGGGAAATATCTGCCTCTTCCTAGGATCGAACTCACAGCTTCCTGATTGTGAGGCAAGAGCTCCACCTCTAGTTTGTGGCGCCACTGTATATAAGCCTAAATGCTATTGCTAACTGCTGTGCCTAGTAATGAAAATTCATGGCCTAAATGGGGTCGCAAGTTGAGAACTCTCTGTATTGTCATCCATAGTGCTGGGCTGAATGGACCAAGGCTACATAGCATGAGAAATGTGACTCTATGGATGGCATGCTGGCTATGGCAGGATCATAGAATTCCAGCTATGGCAGGTACTACCATAGAGTGGATGTTTGGTAGGCCAGATATAGCCTCCACATTCAAGGCTTTTAGGTTGAAGCTCTAAAGCAGGGCTCTCCAAATTGGCAATTTTAAGACGTGTGGACTTCAACTCCCAGAATTCCTCAGTCATCCATTCCAAAATCTTTCTCGCAGTTGTTAAGTGAATCACTGCACTTATTAAATTACTAAAATGGTTGTTAAGTGAATCTGGGCTTTCCCCATTGACTTTGCTTGTCAGAAGGTCGCAAAAGGGGATGGCGTGACCCCAGGACACTGCGACCGTCATAAATAGGAACCAGTTGCCAAGCGCCTTGATTTTGATCACATGTCTACAGGGATGGTCATAAATGTGAAGAAAGGTCATAAATTGCATTTTTTTTCAGGGCCGTCAGTTCGAACGGTCACTAAACGAATTGTTGTAAGTCAAGGAGTACCTGTACCCCTCAACCCACGCTATGTTTTTTGGGGGGTTGACGGTGTTATCATATATGGCCATTGTTATTTCCTCTCACTTAACAACTGTCTCAACTGGCAATTGTTCTGACCCAGGCTTCGTCAATTGTAATTAATCCCAAACTTGTTTTAAAAGTAAAACCTATTTTATTAGAAGGCTGGAAATTGTTTTCATTCCCAGCCAGAACTAATCTTAAACAGTCCCCCAAGATAAGCACACACCTTTCAGTTCTGTGGAATGCTGCCAAAAACAGAACTATATAATTAACTATAAAAGAAACCAATCGAAGTACAAGAACAAAAACCAACCAAAGTACACAGAGCTTCAAGGATGATGATCGAACTACTTTGCTTCCTGAAAAGAGCACATCACCGAGGGCTGACTTTCATCCCTTATGGGAGGGGCAGTCACCTCCCAGCCTTACACCTGAGTCACGCCTTCTGCTTCAGCTGCTCTTGCCTTCTAGAATCTCTGTGCACATGCACACTGGGAACAGACTCCCCTGGGTCCTCTGCTTCACTGCTGCCAGACTCCGAAGGCTCCGGAGTCAGTACCCCACTCCTAGATGCTCCTGGCCCCATCCTTGCATCAGACACAGGACCCTTATTCAAGTCCTCTCCAGTCTCCCTGTCTGGTCCCCTTTCTTCTCCACTGCCTGATTCCGCTGCCGGCTGCACTGGCTGCCAGCGAACCACAACAGCAACAGAAATATTGGGCTCAATGGTGGTCATAAGTCGAGGATTACCTGTATGAGATTAGAAGGAAGACCAGAAAAATTACAAATAGAAGAATTTAATAGGCTTGATTTGGATCACTGGCAATCTGCTAGGGAACAGAAGCAACCAATGATCCGCATTATTTGCTTCTCAACCTGATATCAAAGCTGCAGAGTCATTATAGTCCATTTCTGGTGAGATTTAAATAATGACCAGAAGGATCACACGTTCCATAATTCACCCTCGGTATCACATCCACCCATACGGCTGTGAACTCAAGTTATGGATGGGTGGTTTTATTTATTTATCGACCCTTTACCCCTGTCAAATATTTATTTTCTTTCAACCTCTTACCCAAGTGGAAAACACAAGGAAAATAATATATTCACAATAATAACACCCCCCCCAAAAAAAACACCCCATACCACATCAAACAAAACAGAGTACAACTTCATTTAAAGAATAAGCCTGAACTGTTAATTTGGCAAAAGGAGAAGAGAATGGCAGAGGATGAGATGGTTAGATGGTGTCATCGACACAATGAACATTTGGGGAAACTCCAGGAGACAAGGGAGGACAAGGGACGGGGTACTGGTATGCTGTGGTTCTTGGGGTCGTGAAGAGTCGGACACGACTTAGCAACTGAACAATAACCACAAACTGTTAATTCAGTAATGGCTGTCATGCTCCGAAAGAATACAGATGTCAAGACTTTAAAAGAAAAACAAAGAAGGCCCAGTTGCCTCCTGAAAAAGCACCTTTGGGGACAACCATGACCTGGATGACAGACTTTTAGCTATACAATTTGGGATGAGCGCCCTTTGTATACTATGGAGGAGGAATTACAGGCTACAGGAACCAAGAGCACTGCTCAGGTAACCCCGAGGACATAGATAAACCTCCAAGTGCTTCAACAACCCTAAAAGGATGCAAATGACCAGCTGTCTGCAAGGAGTATAAATCTTTCCATTCCCCACTATCCAGTCAGAGCTGAAGAAGCTTCTTGGCTGGGAAGCGAAACGTCTTCAAAGAAAAAACAGAAAGTTCAGTTGCCTTCTGAAAAAAGCACCTTTGGGAAATCATGACCTGGATGACTGAGAATCTCTACAGACTTTTAGTGCAGATGACAGTTAGAACAGTGCAACGACTTGCCTACAGACACTGTGGATGCTCCAACATTGGAAGTTTTTAAGAAGAGATTGGACAACCGTTTGACTGAAATGGTATAGGGCAGGGGTCTCCAACCTTGGTCACTTTAAGACTTGTGGACTTCAACTCCCAGAATTCTGCAGCCAGTGCTGGCTGGGGAATTCTGGAAGTTGAAGTCCACAAGTCTTAAAGTAGCCAAGGTTGGGGACCCATGGTAGAGGGTGTCCTGCCTGAGCAGGGAGTTGGACTAGAACACGGGTCCCCAACCCCTTGGTTGCGGCCCACTACTGGGCTGTGGCTTACTTGGAATTGGGCCCCTTTGAGTGGCTGGCTGGAATGAGCGTGGGCAGGTGTGCGCAGCTCAACTTGAGTTAGCAGCAGAGCCGCAGGCACTTGAGTCTGAAGATGGTCTAGGGCAGGAGTCCCCAACTCCCAGTCCTGACACTGGGCTGCGGCATGCCAGCAACCGAGCCACACAAATAAATGAAGTCCCATCTATGGGATGTGGGCAGCATGCAAAACCGCACGCCCTCCAGTGCTCCTGAAAAATCTTTTCCCATGGAACCGGTCCCTGGTGCCCAAAAGATTGGGAGCCACTGGTCTAGGCAGAGGTCAGCAACCCGCAGCTCTGGAGCCGCATATGGCTCTTTCATCCCTCTGCTATGGCTTCCTGTCACCGATCAGTGCCACATTTTTGAGAAGAGCTTCCAGTTGGTGGGGGGAATGGGAAGCACAGCGTACCAGGAGGAGATTCTATGGTAAGGGGCAAGTTTTCCACTCGTCTCCACAATTGATAGAGCTTTCAGTTAGGACAGGTAGAGGAAAAAGGACACCACGCTAGGAGGAGACTCTTGTTCTGACCAAGGCTTCCTGAGACTATAATTAAGCATACACTTAATTAAAGTTAAAACGACTCTTGTTTTATTTCAACGCTGGGAATTATGTTCATTCCCAGCCAATAATGAGTCCCAAACAGTCCCTCGATATAAGCACCCATCTTTCTCTCCTTTGAATTACTGCCAACAACTAAAGTGCCAAAGTAACTATAAAAAACCAACCGAAGTACAAAGTCCACACAGAGCTTCAAGGTTTAATCCGAACAGAGCGAACGACTTTGCTTCCTGCAAAGGTTTCATCACCTTTGCCTGTCCTTTATACTTTATAGGAGGGGCCTTCAAGCCTTACTCCCAAGTCGCCCCTTTTGTTTTAGCTGCTCTTGCCTTCTGGCAGCTCTGTGCACACGCGCACTGGGAACAGGCTCCCCTTATTCCTCTGCCTCGCTGCTGCCAGACTCTGGAGGCTCTAGAGTCAGCACACAACTCTGAAATGGTCTTGGCCCCATCTCTGCATCGGATGCAGGACCCTCGTCCGAGTCCACCCCAGACTCCTGGACTGGTCCTTGTTCTCCCCCACTGCCTTAAAAAGGACCCCATCCAGCTTTGGCCGGAAACTGGGAAGAAGGGAAGAAAAGATGGCTGGGGGGGGGGGGAGGGGGAACGGAAAGGGGACATTGCGCCCACAGCTTCCTTCTGATTGGAGTGCAGAAACCTGTGTGAAGTTGTCTACCTGCACCTTGGCCGAAGGAATATGGTGGCAACCTGGAAACTGCCAAGAGAGAACGACTTTCTGGCAGGAGTATGTGGTACAACCACATCTCTCTGTGGTTGTGCAGAGATATTTCCACCTGCCCTTTGTTTTCAGTATTTGCAAAGCGTGTAGGGAAGCTTGGTGTGTCCTTTCCTCCCCCCCCCCTTCATCCCTCCTGCTTCTCTGTATACAATTATTTGTGTGTATGTGCATGCACATGCTGCATCCCACTCATTGACCCTCCTCCCTCTTCACCATCCTCGCTCCCCCCTCCCCTCCGAAAATTGAAATAATGATAATGCCATGTCTCCCCACTGCATCAAAGTACCAGCCCATCAAAAACCAGGAGGCATGAAATGCAAATGGTACGGTGATGGCAAATGGATGGTGCATGATCCCCCTGACGCCAAATGAATTTTAAAAGATGACAATGTATACATGGGGGCGGTGGAGATAGAGGAGGAGGAGGAGGAGGAGGAAGGAGAGAGGCTTTGAAATAAACAGGTTATGCCAGCAATAGTTTTCTTGTGTCTCTCTCTCTGATTCTCTCTGTGTATCTTTCTCTCTCTCATTCTGTCTCTCTCCATCTCTCTCTGCCTCTTTCTTTCTGTCTGTCTCTTTTGTTCTCTCTGTGTCTGTCACTCTCTCTCTCTCTCTCTCTCTCTCTCTCTCTCTCTCTGTGTGTCTCTCTCCCTCCCCCCTCTCTCTGTCCCTCACTCTTTTTCTCTCTCTGTGTGTCTCTCTCTTTCTATCCCTCTGTCTCTATCACTCTTTCTGTGTCTCTTTCTCTGTGTCTCTCTGTGTCTCCATCTCTCTCTCTTTTTCGTTCTCTCTCTCTTTCTGTCTCTCTTTCTCTCTCTCTGTGCCCCCTCTCTTTCTCTTGGTGTGTCTATCACTTCCTCTCTTTCTGTCTCTCTCTCTCTCTCTCTGTTTCCCTCCCTCCCCTCTCTCTGTTTCTCTCTCTCTCTCTTCCCAAGTGTGTTTTTTCTTGCTGCTCACTCCTGACAATATTTTTTCACACTTCACCGAGCATCCATTCTGCCTCTTTCCACCCTCCCCCCCTTTTTTCCCCTCCCTCTCCTTCTCTCTCTCTCTGTCTCTCTCTCTTTCTCTCTCTTGCCTACCTCTCGCTCATGTTTCGGGTCGCGTCACTGCAGCTCCAGTGGATATAATAAGATAGAAAGTATGAGGCTGTTATTTGCATAGAAATAGCATGGAGCCCCCAGGCAGAATTTGCAGGGCGGGAGAAGAGAAGGACACAGGGATCATTTGTCTAAAATTTTAATCTAAACTTCTGCTGAGCCTTTTTGTATTGTTTTTTTTCCCCCTCCCTCCCCAAATCAACTTTCCATCCAAACACAGGCTGCAGACTCCCACACTAGACACACACACACACACACACACACAAGCTGTTTGTTTTTAACACAGTGTGGCTTGGGATAAGATCAACGGCTTTGTGCCATAGGTATTGTCAGAATTCAGTAACATGTAGATTATAGTTTGCCTTCTTTTTGTTCCAAATGAGTTATGAAGCTGTGGCTTTCCGTATATATACCTGGAAGTGTCTTGACATGCCTAGGTTTTATTATCTTTTTTTCTTCCTCTGTCACAAACATTAGTTTGATGTACACATTAACCTGACTTCATATTTTGAGCGCTTCTACACCACGCTTGGCAGTTTAAACATAACAAGGTATAGATTAAAAGACATGTTCTGAGAGAGAATGTATTCGGAAATGTATATTTAAATGAAAAACGTCATGCGGATGTTTTTAAAATAAGACTAATTGATGTTATTATGGCCCTTTGAGGCAGTCTTGACTTAGAATAGAATAGAATAACAGAGTTGGAAGGGAACTTGGAAGTCTCCTAGTCCAACCTCCTGCCTAGGCAGGAAACCCTACACCACTTCAGACAAAATGGTTATCCAACATCTTTTTAAAAACTTCCAGTGCTGGAGCATTCCACAACTTCTGGAGGCAAGTTGTTCCACTGATTAATTGTTCTCACTGTCAGGAAATTTCTCCTTAGTTCTAAGTTGCTTTTCTCCTTGGTTCGTTTCCACCCGTTGGTTCTTGTCCTGCCCTCAGGTGCTTTGAAGAATAGCTTGACTCCCTCTTCTGTCACTTGAAAACAAATATCATAGGGTTAGAATTGACCTTTGAGGTCTTTTAGTCCAACCTTCTGCCCAGGGCAAAAACCTTCCTCCTACAGGACCCCCCTACAGGGTCTTCCTACTATCCTCTCTAGCCTTTGTTTGAAATCCTCGGAGCACGACTTCAAGAGGCTGGCTTCTTCACTGATTCATAGCTCCCATAGTCAGGAAATTCCTCCTTAGTTCAGATATGCATCTCCTTTTGTAAAACTTGCCCCTGTTGTACCAATAGAAGAAATTATTTGTAGCCTAGAGTTGAACTGAGGGGTCCTTGGTGCTCTCTGAGCTTGGTTGTTTTTCTTTGCTGACATTTCATTACCTGGCTAAGTAACGTCATCAGTGTAAAGGAATGTGAGGTTTGCTTCCCTGTTTCTGTAAAGTAACTTGCCCTGCCAGTTTGGTGGGTAGTTCCTTGATTCGGATGTTATTTTCTGCTTGATGGTTTGTCCGGTGTTAATCCCTGCTTATTTGAGCATATGCTGCTGGAGAAAATATTGTCCCCCTTGAATGGCATGTAAATATGGGTTGTCTCTATGTGTCTGTTGATGGCTGAATAGGGAGAAAACCCCCAAATTCACTATCACTGATGATGTTACCTAGTCCAGGGGTCGCCAACTTTTTGGACCTCAGGGACCACAAAATTCATAATTTTAAATCCCAGGGACCACTAACTGGTTCTGTGGATGTGGCCTAATTGGTGGATGTGGCCTGGTGGTCATGTGACTGGCTGGGCATGGCTCGTATGTAAATATTACAAATATTTGAATTTTTTATTAAAAAAAAGAGCAACTTTTGCCCAAAATCAGGCAAAGCAGGCAGGCAGACTGAGTTACTCACAGAATCAGAGATTCATTCAGAAATCTGCCATTGGCTTGCTTAGTCTGTCACATAAAATTTGCTTGCAAGCAAACTCACAAAATTAACTCACAACACACCATGTATGTAAATATTGAATTTTTTATTTAAAAAAGAGCAACTTTTACCCAAAATCAGGCAAAGCAGGCAGGCAGATTGAGTTGCTCACAGAATCTTTCAGTGATCTATCTGTCTGACATCGGCTCGCTCAGTCTCTCAAATTTGCTTGCCATGAGTCTGCACTGAATAATAGAACCTTCGGTCCTAAGGGGGGTTTGGCTGTGCTTAAAAGCAGAGCCAAAGATCTAAAGACTAGCTGGAAAACAAGAAATGCAACCATTTCCTGTTTCCTAACTAATCTAAATCTCCAGGCACAGCAGAACAGCTGATGGTCAAAAAAGGAAAAATAACAATTTAGCAGGCAAGTTCACCGGGTAAGGAGTAAGTGGGCAGGGAGTTTCCCGTGGGCCATGTGGGCGGCGCAGCCTGGATTAATTGCTTTGTGGGGGTGCTCTGGGGTGAGATTTTTCTGTGGCCTATCAAAATTTTCTCACGGTCTATCAGTGGGCCACAGCCCAACAGTTGGCGACCACTGACCTAGTCGGATAACAAAACATCTGCAAGAAAACAACTAAGCTCAGAGGCCACTAAAGACTCCAGAGTTTGTTGGTGCTGGTCTTGCCCTTAAGCACTCCAGTGAATAAATCCCTACCCTCTTCTCTGCTATGGCCCTTTAAATATCTTCTCTTAGTTTTCTCTTTTTAGACTACCATAGTGCCTATGAGCAAGACCAGATGAAACTTAAGAGTCCCTCTGAACTTAGTTGTTTTCTTGTCTCATTACCCGACCAAGTAACATAATCAGTGCTAGTGAATGTGGTATCTGCTCCCTGTTTTGCCATCAGTGGACACACAGAGACAAGCCACATTTACACACCATTCAAAAGGGACAATAAAAAAAGCTAAGAAGGAAACATTCCCTCCAGCAGCATACACTCAGATAAGCAAGGATTAACACCAGGTAAACAACCAAGGAGAAAACAATACCCGAACCAAGGAAATACCAAGGAGAATATCACATCCCCGCCAACATCGGTTTATATATATATAAACAGAGACCAAACCCCACACTCCCTTGCACTGATGATGTTACCTAGTAGGATAATGTGCTTTGTAGGACTTAGCCTCCAAGCCCCTCACCATCTTGGTGGTTCTCCTATATATTCTGTCTAATTCAATAGCACCCTTTTTTGACATTGGGGGCCAAAGGAGTAGAGGTAGTCCTTGGCTTACAACACTTCATTTAGTGACTTATGGCTGTTCAAAGTTGCAATGGCACTGAAAAAAAGTGACTTATGACCATTTTCCCCCACTTACCACCATTGCAGCATCCCCATGCTCATGTGATCAAAATTAGGATGGTGGGCAACTTGTTCATGTTTATAATGGTTGCAGTGTCCCGGGGTCACGTGATCCCTTTTTGCAACCTTCTCACAAGCAAAGTGTCAACTTTGGAAGCCATATTAGCACTAGACGCTTCCACACTGCCACATTCTTGAGCCTGGGAAAATGGGAGGGGGGAATTTCTTGGAGTGTATGTGATTAGATATAATAGCATTCTTCTTCTAAGTCAAGGTCATGTGGTTTCTGCACCTGGGTGAGGGGATGTCTCAAATTGGGACAGATGGTGATTGGGGCCTGGGATGCCATGAGAGGTGTAGGGGGTGGATTTGTAGTTTTTTACTTATTGCAAGGAAACCCAGAACTTTCAGATTCGGGATTTCCCAGATGTGCCAGTTTACCACTCTAATAACAAGAACCTTGGAGAGGATGTCTGTCTTGGAGTTATTTGTTGTAGTGGAGGTTTTTTGTAATGCTGACATAAAGTCAGTGGGGAAAGACAGATTCATTGTGTTGCTAACTTAACAAATGCAATGATTCACTTAAGAACCATGGCAAGAAACGTGGTAACAATGAGGCAAATTCACTTAACAAATGTTTCACTTAGCCGCATCAATTTTGAGCACCATTGGGGTAACTTGAGGACGACCTGTATGCCAGTGCAACCTCACCAATGCAACATAGAACAGATCACTTCCCATGACCTCGACATTGTACCTCGGTTGATCCAGCCCAAGAATCAATTGTCTCTTGGCAGCTGAAGCAAATGGCTGGCTCGTTTGTGTGGAAGTCTGTCAGAATCCCCCAAATGCATCTTCCATGTGCAAGTAATGGGCCTTGTACATTTGCTTCACACACACACACACACACACACACACACACCCAGCAATCTAAGTGCAGAACTCTACAAATGGATGTTCAGGCCTTTTGAACCTTGAACCAGTCCTCTGAGGTGTTAGTAATCCTCCTAGCTTTGTGTTTAATAGTGTTTAAAATAAAGAAGTGACACAGAACACTTGCGTCGGTAAAACGCTGTTTCCTTCCCAGATGCAGGAAGGTATCGCTGATGAAAAGTAGACGGATTTGTGGAAGTGTGTGTGCACAAACATGTTTGTAATGCATTTCTCACAGATTGCGAGTGCCCCTGTCTTCACTTGGTGTTGGTCACCCACAAGCAAACATGGCTTGCAAAATAGAATGTGGAATTGGCTGGATTAACTATGTTATAGGATAGAATGGTGTGGAATGGAATGGAACGGAACAGAACAGAACAGAACAGAACAGAACAGAACAGAACAGAACAGAACAGAATAGAATAGAATAGAATAGAATAGAATAGAATAGAATAGAATAGAATAGAATTCTTTATTGGCTAAGTGTGATTGGACACACAAAGAATTTGTCTTTGGTGCATATGCTCTCAGTGTACATAAAGAAGAAAATAAAATACATTCATCGATTCAGAAGACACACACTTAGTGATAGTGATAGGTTACTAAATAAGCAATCAAATCATACTAGGAAACAAATAAAATGTCAACTAAAATACTCCTTTGGCCTTTTTAGTTGCCAGCAGAAATGGAGTGGGGGGAAGTAGTGTATTCCTTAAATGCTTCAGATAATCGCCTTGGCAGCCCAAAGCTGGAGAGCATGATTGATGACTCTTGGCTATGGATGTGTCCCGTTGGATAATATTCATCCAGGGGGTGGGAGGAAGACCAGGGTCAAGGGGGAAATGAATGATGTATTTTAGTGTCAGCTGCACCAGCTAACACCAACATGGCCACTCCTAATAAATCATCTTTTTTTACTCTGAGAGATGTGGCTAGAGACTTATGATTTGAATGGGGGTAGATTTGTTGGAGCCCTGACATAAAACAGTGTAAATTGTAAAGATACAAGCAACACAGTTATAGTCATAAGAGGAGGAGATAGGTACTAGGAAGAATGAGAGGAATAATAATACAGTTGTAGTAAATAAGTTGACAGTGTTGTGGGAATTAGTTGTTTAGCAGAGTGTCATGTCATGTTATGTTATGTTAACATAGAGAGTCCTCGACTTAATGACTGCAATTGAGCTCAACATTTCTGTGGCTAACCAAGGCAGTGGTCAAGTAAGTTTGGCTCCATTTTGCAAGCTTTCTTGCTTTCTTGTGGTTAAGTGAATAGCTGCAAGTTGTTAAGTTACTAACCTGGTTGTTGACTTTTGCTTCTCGGAAGCTCGCAAAAGTGCATCCCGTGACCCTCACAAAGTGACTCCTATTTATGACAGTGCGACCGTCATAAATAAAAGTCAGTTTGCCAAGCATCCGAATTTTGATCACATGAGCGCACGAAGTGTGAAAAACGATCATAAGTCACGTCTATAAAAAAGATGTTGGACTATGGAAAGAGTGCAGAGAAGATCAACAAAGATGATTCGGGGACTGGAGGCTAAAACATATAAAGAACGGTTGTTGGAATTGGGTACGTCTAGTCTGATGAAAAGAAGGACTAGGGGAGACAGGATAGCAGTCTTCCAATATCTCAGGGGATGCCCCAAAGAAGAGGGAGTCAAGCTATTCTCCAAAGTACCTGAAGGCAGGGCAAGAAGCAACGGGTGTAAACTAATCGAGGAGAGAAGCAACTTAGAACTAAAGAGAAATTGCCTGACAGAATAATTAATCAGTGGAACAACTGGCCCCCAGAAGTTGTAAATTCTGCAACACTGGGAGTTTTTAAGAGTAGATTGGATAACCATTTCTCTGAAGTGGTGTAGGGTTTCCTGCCTAGGCAGGGGGTTGAACTAGAAGACCTTCTAAGGTCCCTTCCAACTCTGTTATTCTACTCTATTCTATTTTGGTGTTGTTGTAACTTTGAATGGTCACTCAGCGAACCATCGTTAAGTCGGGGACTCCCTGTATACGGTTCCCTTTTTCTCTTCCTCACATTAAAACAGTGCCGAAATTTGGAATGTCCCTGGAGGCTTCTTTGAACCATCAGCCAAAGGGTTTCTTTTCTGCTCTTGAACCCAATGGCTCCACTCAGTCCTGAGATCAGGAGGACCCGCCCCCGCAGATCATTCCTCTCGTCATGACAAATGAGATCAAAGTCATAAGGCGAGAATTGAATCTGCCAGGGCCGTCCTCGCCATGCAAAACGGCATTATTATAATTATTAATGCATGGTATGAATCTTTCTGGAGTGGCTCAGCACGACAATTAGGGGGGATAGGAATAGATGCAACACCTGAAGAATGCTAATTGGAAAGGAAGGAGGGATGAAAAGAAAAAAGAAAAAAACGGTGCTTGGCTGGAATGGGTGGGGTTTTTCCCTCAGCTTTTCCATGAAGCTTGTCAAGGTTATTTTGTTCTCCAGCTTCTAGAAGGAGGGACAGAAGGGCCAGTTGTGTTGTTTGACAATGACAGCGGCAGTAATCTTCAGACAGTCGGGATACAAGTACAACAGTTCATTTAGTGACTGTTCAACATTACAATGCCGGTGAAAAAAGTGACTTATGACCTTTTTTTCACCCCATTGTCCCATGATTTACATGATTACATGATTTACATTCAGATGTTTGACAACCGATTCATGGTTGCGAGGCAAGGCATGTCTCGGCGTGTGGATGGCCTGATGGCAGGAACCCTGAGGTAAGCCAGTGCAGGGTGCATGGGAAAGCCGAGTGAGGCATCAGTGCTGTGGCCACGAAGAGAAGGGGTGTCTCTTCGTGGCCACAGCACTGGTGCATCACTCGGCCTCCTGCTCTGTTGCGGCCACAAGCCAGGAGAAGAAGTGGGCCGGCAGCCACGTGGGGTCCTGCTGGTCAGGACTGCTGGAGCTGCCGCCACAAGGTGAGGCAGGTATCAGGGCATGGATGGCCTGGCTGTGAGGGCCCTGAGGTAAGCTGGTGCAGGACATGTGGGGCAGCTCCACCCCTCCATCTCATGGCAACGGCTCTGGAGCACCGCATGGCCTCCTTCCCCATTGTGAGCAAGCAGAAGGGGACCTCCTTACATGGGTGGGGGAGGGAAATGAGACATCCCCAAAAATAAACCCTAGTGCTTATTTTTATGTCCAAAAGAAAATAAGACCCGGTCTTATTTTGGGGGAAACACAGTATTTATGATGGTTACAGTCATGTGATCGGCCGCTTGGCAACCCACTTGTCAACTAAAAAATACTCCTTTGGTCTTTTTAGTTGCCAGCAGAAAGGCAGTGGGGAAAATAGTACATTCCTTAAATGCTTCAGATAATTGCTAGGGAGCTGAAGCTGTTGGCATGCAAGATATGATTGATGGAAAGTATGATTGATGACTCTTGGCTATGGATGGGTCCCATTGGAGAATATACATCCAGAGGGTGGGGGGAAGACCAGGGTCAAAGGGAAAATGAATGATATGTCTTAGAGTCGGCTGCACCTAGTTAATGCCGACATGGTCACTCCTAATAATTTTTTTTTTTTTTACTCTGAGACATGTGGCTAGAGATTTATGATTTGAATGGGGGTGTATTGTCTTCTGGCAGAAGATACAGAACAATTAAAACTCAGACCACATGTTTTCTGAACAATTTTTATCCCAGAGCTATAATTGCACTTAACAATGAACTTAAGGACCACCATCAGTGAGCTGTTGGACAGTATTACTTGGTCTGTTGTGTGGATGCTTGTGTGTTTTTAGGAAGCAGGGAATTTTGGCAGGTGGTGAAGTGTTTGGGGATTGTCATGTATGTGTCTGGTCTCTGGGTGTTATGTGAATTTCGTTGTGTGTATACTGTGTATATATGTACAATGACAATAAAGAATTCAAATTCAAATTGTCGGAGCCTTGACACCATTCATAACAATTGCAATGCCCCGAGGTCATATGATCCCCTTTTGCAACCCTCAGACAGGCAAAGTCAATGGAGAAACCATATTCTCTTAGCAACCATGTGACTAACTTAGTGGCCATCCATGTAGGCCAAACCATTTTAATGTGTACTTCTGGAAGGCCTGCCTCCAGTTATGTGCATGAGCTGGGCCCATTTGTGCCAAAGGGAATGAATTGCAGCAGAAATATTGGCAGAGGCCTTTTTGCTGTTGTCTGGTGAAAATATATGTGCCCTATCTTAACTCTGTTGTTGTTGTTTTAAAGAAAGAAAGCAATTTTGGCTGAGTCAGAGAGGCAGTTGATCAGCCAAGGATGGGACAGGCATTACTTGTTCTACCAACATTGCGGAATTTAAGCCTCTCTGTTTCAGCATTAAAACATAATCTTGATCCCTGAATTTATTTATTTATTTATTTGCTTTTTTACTATCCTTTGGATGTTCCTCATAAGATAAGATAAGATAACTTTTATTGTCATTTTTCGTGAGCACGCTGGCTCACATTAAAAATGAGATTCTCTTGCCTACCTTCAAAAGAAAGTGTGTATCTACCCAAACACATATATAACACACACATACACATGCTATATACATACATAAGTATATACCTGCACACACACACACACACACACACACAAGTATTAATCCCTGTCCATTTTGAATACATAGAGGAAAGAGGAAACTTAAGAGTTCACAAGATTGATGCTATACAGAGCAAAACTGTGACAGAATCTGGACGTTAGGCCTCAGATACCCCGAAGCCCCCTCCCAGAAGGTAGCAAGGAAAACAGGTTGTGAAGAGGATGTGTAGCGTCCCAGACAATCCTGTGGACCCTGATCATATGTGCCCTGTCCTGGACAGAAGAAGTGAACTGCCAATCATCTTTTCTGCTGTCCTCATCACTCTCTGCCCTGCCTTCCTGTCTGAAGCAGGAATGTTCCCAAACCAAACAGTAATACAATATGACAGGATGCTCTCGATCGTCCCTCTATAGAAAGTGGTAAGGACATGTCCTTGGTGTTTTTTTCAGCAGACCCCATTTGGGATGGAGAGTTCCGATTGTGGGCAGATGCCTCGTTTGGTCCAACCATCATGACATCTTATGAGAAGATGGAGCTTATCCTTAATACTTCAATTTCCGATGACCTCAGGATGATGCTGATGCTAATTCTTGGGAGCATCAGATGACCCCAAGAAGCCAAGATCTGCATCAATGTTTATCAACCTTGGAAACTTGAAGATGTTTGGACTTCAACTTCCAGCATAGCTGGTTGTGAAATTTTGGGAGTTGAAATCCAGATGTTTTCATGTTTTCCAAGATTAAGAGCCACTGATCTAGATTTTAAACAGGGTCTTCCAGATTTTGCTGGAGAGAAAACCATGTCATCTTCTCATTGTACTATTGCTTATTTCTTGATTGTTGATCTGTTATTAATATTGGTGCTCATTCCTGCTCATCTGGGTGTTGATTACTGGTGAGGAGGTGTTTTGGTCTTTTTGTTTCCTTTTTGGATTATTTATTGTCTCTTTTGAATAGTATGTAGTTGTTGTTTATCTCTATGCGCCTGATGATGGCTTATTTATTTGAATGCCAACCTTCCAGGAATTTTCTAGATTTGACTTGGTCTAGGATGCTCACAGTTTCCCCACTGAAACCATGGTTTAGTCTGTCCATATGTTGTAAAATTAAGGCATTTTCATCACCTTTTTTTTCATCTAGAATTACAATCCATGGGTGTTTCTGATCACACTAATCAATGTTTCACAGAAACCACTTATTGTAATATTTCGCTCATCAGAAAGGGGAGGGGGAACAGATTTGCAAAAAGCTCTTCAAATATATCTTGTAGTAGTCTATCATGAGTTTCTTGTGAACTAGAATGACGAAGGAATTTTATTTATTTCTCCGACTTTAAATCAATACAGAGTAGACGTTTCCATTCTGAAGCTGGCCATGGAGTGCAATATGAGATTTGAGGGCAAGGGGAAAAAATGAGTCCTTTATACCCTTAAAACTTTGGAGGCAAGAGATGACAGGTGTATAATTCCATTGAGCAGGAATAGAGCACAGTTTAATAATCTCTAAGCATTAGACCAAGCCTGTGTGTTCCTAACTCAAGAAGTTTCCCTTGTTGAATAAAAGCACAGAAGGAGGCCCAATGTTACCCCAAAGTTGCTTCTTCAAAGGGCAACTGGACTTCATGTTTTACTTGAAGATTTTCCACTTCTCATCCAAGAAGTTGTGAACTGGATTAGTCAAAAGGGCCAGCTTCCCATACATTGCTGTAATATGAGAGTAAAATGAAGTCCCTGTGGCTCTGGATATCTTTATTAAAAATGGGTGGCGCGATGATGCGCTCTGCCAAGTTTCTCCAAACATTTATTTGGACTCTAGTTCCCATGAGCTGCATCAAGCATGATCCTTAACAGTAAAAAAGGTGGCCAACAGCCCCTAGATAAATTGTCTATATCTGGTCTAAATGGAAACCATCCATAAGGCTGTTAGAAAATTTCAAAAGCAAATTTTATTGGGCAGAGGTGAATGGAGCTGTAAATTGAAGCTAATTGAAATTCAGTTGTGGATTATTAGACTTTTTTTAACCCTTTCTTTTTTCTCTTCCTCTCTTCTCTTCTTCTCTCCTTCCTTCCTTCCTTCCTTCCTTCCTTCCTTCCTTCCTTCCTTCCTTCCTTCCTTCCTTCCTTCTTTTTTCTCGTCTCATCTCTTCTCCTCTCCCTTTCCTTCACCTTCTTTTCTCTCCTCTCTCTTCCCTTCCCTTCCTTTCCCTTCCACTGAGCTACTAGACTACCTGGAAACTAACTAAATACAAGTACCCAAATGTGCCTAGAAACTGCCTCTGTCAGAGATAGCACATATGGGTACATGGATCACAGGAAAATTGGGCCACATACAGTCGTGCCAGCCTTGCCAAGGACAACACACTCAGCAAAAAGAGAAGACTTGGGTTTCGGTGGTGGTGTTTTTAATCTATTTTTTCCTTGAGAGCAGGTTACAGGAAGTTTAGATTGGAAGAGAAAGAAGCAGCTTTCATTTGGAGAGAGGATTTCTTTCTTTCTTTCTTTCTTTCTTTCTTTCTTTCTTTCTTTCTTTCTTTCTTTCTTTCTTTCTTTCTTTCTTTCTTTCTTTCTTTCTTTCTTTCTTTCTCTCTCTCTCTCTCTCTTTCTTTCTTTCTTTCTTTCTTTCTTTCTTTCTTTCTTTCTTTCTTTCTTTCTTTCTTTCTCTCTCTCTCTCTCTCTCTCTCTCTCTCTCTCTCTCTTTAAAATGCTGCTGTGATTTCCATCACCAGCCAACAGGTCCAGGAGCTGCTGGAAGCAGAAGGGAACTGTTATTGCAGACGCCACTTAGTGAGAGACTGCAGCAACCCTCCAGTTTACTGCTGCTGACAAGCAGCAAAAGTGGTCTAATATATACTGTCTGCTGCTGCCCTTTAAATTCTGTTTTGGAGTTCCAAGACAAATAGGCCCTCCCACGTCCACCCCAGTGCATCAGGATGCTTTCAGGGAAGCAACATTGAGAGGCTGCCATATTTACTTGTCTCCGTGTTTTGATAGCAGAGGCAGCAGCCCGGCTTCAGGCTGAGTTGTGGGAAGACAGCTGGCGGATGCTGATGAAGAGCCTTTGGGGAAGGATAGAATCCCATATAAGCCAAGGCTGTCAAACTCAAGGCCTGCGGACCAGATCAGGGTGCTTGGATCTGGCCCATGGGGCCACTCTGGAAACAGTGAGGGACCGGCTCGCGGTGCTTCTGCCAGTAAAAACTAGGTCCCGAGCTCCGTTTTCAGCTGTGACGGCCTCCTGCAACCCCCTACCAGTGAAAACGGAGCTCGGGAGGGCCCTCCCCGAGCTCCGTTTTCACTGGCAGAGGGTTGCAGGAGGCCATCACAGCTGAAAACGAAGCTCAGGGCTCTGTTTTTGCTGGCAGAGTACTTGGGCCACCACAGGCGCCAACACGAATGATGTTCAGCTGGCCATGCCCACTCCCCTCCCCCCCCCGAGGTCAAACACAACCCTGATGAAGCTCTCAATGAAATTGAGTTTGATACCCCTGCCATAAACCCCAAGCAGGGTTAGGATACAGATGCAGATTAACAGAGTTGGGAGGTACCTTGTAGGTCATCTAGTCTGACCCACCCCTCCCACCCAAGCAGACCCTAAAACATTTTTGACAAAAGGCAGTCCAGTCTCTTCTTGAAAGCTTCCAGTGATGAAACTCCCGTGCCTGCTTCGCTGGGATAAAACCAGTCTGCTGGGAGGTTACACTGAACTTGCAAAAGCTTTGTCTAGAAATAGGAAAGAGAGAGATTTGAATCATAGGTGTAATTCTGAATGCAGGTAATCGTTGAAATAAAATGCTGGCTGAGCATCAGTCATTCATCATCATTCCCTTTATGGTCAAGGGATGTGGTGTTGACTTCCCTGGCCCACCATGGCAGATATGTTCCTAAAGGGTAGCTTCCCCAATACAGGTAGTCCTTGGCTTACGCCCACAATTGAACCCAGAGTTTATGTTGCTAAGTGAGAAATTTGTAGTGAGTTTTGCCCCTAATCCTTTTTTTAAAATGATAGATGAATTAAATCCCATTTTGCGACTTTTCTTGCCACGTTTGTTGAGCAGATCACCACGGTTGTTAAATTAGTCACCTGGTTGTTAAGTGAATCTGGCTTCCCCCCATTGACTTTGGTTATCAGAAGGTCCCAAAAGGGGATCGCATGACCCTGGGTGTTAAGACCCAAACCTTTTCCAAGGAAACAAACACGAAAAGGAGGTAACAGCAAAACTCTTTTAATAATTCTTTACGAATTCAGTTCCTTCCGGGTTAAAGGGCTGTTTCAAACTAATTGTCTCTGATAAGAATGAGCCTTGCCAAGGTAGTGCAAGGCTGCCAAGAACACTAGAAAAAGTTACTGTGAAATATTTCAAACACAAAGAGTCTCCAAACACCAACCAAGATATTCTGAATGTCCAGAAGGCTTGAGTGGAAAAACTTCTTTGCTTCCTTCAAAGAATCCCACCTCTGAGGGCTGGCTTTTATCTCTTAAGGGAGGGGCCATCACCTTGCAGCCTTAATCCCAAGTCACCCGTGCTGCTGCAGCTGCTTTTTCTTTCAAGCAGCCCTGCACGCATGCGCACTGGGCACAGGCTCCTCAGGGTGCTCTTCATCACTGCTGCCAGCCTCCACCATCTCCGAAGCCAGCATTCCACTCCCTAATGGTCCTGGCCTCATCCCTGCATCACACGCAGGCCCCTCATCTAAGTCCTCACTCTCCAAGACCTAAGCTGTCCACACCTGCTGCTGGCGAACCACAACACTGGGACACTGCAACCATCATAAATACGAGTCCATTGCCAAGCATCTGAATGTAAATATGTGACCATGAGAATGGGACAACGGCGTAGAAATGGGTCCTAAGTCACTTTTTTCAATGCTGTTGTAATGTTGAATGGTCGCTGGATGAACTTTTGTAAGTTGAGGTTTACCTGTATTGGTAGTCCTCAACTTACGACCAGTTGCTTAGTGACCATTCAAAGTTCTGACAGATCTCCCCAGGGCCACTTACAACGTGGATTTCAAGCTTCCCCCCCCCTCCACACACAGAGGGAATGGTCACATGACCACATTTTGGACACTCGCCAGTTGGTCCGCACTTATGGCCATTTGCAACTTCCCGTGTATTCTCCCCTGGAAACCGGCATTTGTTTCTGGTTTGTGCCCCAAAATTCCCTTCGCGGACAATGGATTTGCTTAACAACTGCTGTAGAAAAGATTGTAAAATTGGGTGCAGTCGCATGGTGACCCACATAATGACCGGTATGACTTAAGACCATACTTCCGGGCTCAATTATGGTCATAAGTGGCCATTTTGTGAGCGTGACCCAACCCTTGCTCTCCAAATGTTCTTGTTATGTACTTGGCAAAAAAAAAAAAATCAAAAACAAAACCCAAATTCTCCTGTTTTAGCTGAAGGGGGCCTGGCAACACCCTTGGGCAAATTTCAGTGGCCATTTTAAGGATGAGAAACATCAGGGTGCCATTCTAAACCACAACATTTTCTAGTCTGTTTTTGTTTTGGAGAGCATGCGATGATGGGTTTTTTTCTTTTCCCCTTTTTCTTTGTTCTTGTTTTATTTATTTTTCCCCCCTTCCCCTGTTGTTGATAAAATCTAAATGAAACAGGTATATAATGCCCGCTGCCTGTTCGAAAGACTTGAGCCATAAAAATAACAAATGGCGTGTATTTGCTCGAATGTCAAAATTATGAGTTTATTTTGTAATGATGTGCTCCTGCTTTCATGAGGTAAACTGGCCGTGGCAGAGGTGTTATTAGTAATATGGACCCAGCAGAGCAGAAACCCGAGTGACCGAGAGATCAGTGTATCAGTCAGGGAGAGGGCAAATGGGAAGAGACAGCGGGGGAATGAGAAATGCGGCAGCGGTGCCTGGCGCTTGGCGGAGATTAGGAGACGGGCCCTGTGCACGGAGGCTGGTGGTCAGAGGCGCCTGCTTGGAAGCGCCTTCCAAGGAAACTCTAGGGGGTTGTGCAGGTTTGCCTGGTGTGATATTTCCCCCCCCCCTGCTTTTTATTTTTATTTTCTGGAGCCAGGTGGGCAAGGTGGATTTCAGCCAGGTAGTCTGTTCCTCTGAAGCTGTTTGCTTCAGAAGAATAGATGTGATGCTCTGACTTGTTCTTGACGGTACAACAAGGAGGATTTTTAAAAAACAATTGTATCAGTGTAAAATGCAAAAATTAGGAACCTGGGGGTCCCGTCCCTTCCTCTTCCCCTTCCCTTCCCCTTCCGTTCTTCCCCTCCCCTCCCCTTCCATCTTCTCCCTTTCTCCTCTTCCATTATCCTTCCCTTCTCTTTGTCCATTTTCTTCTCTTCCCCTCTCCTCTCCTTCCCTCCCCTCCCCTCTTTTTACCCTTCCTTTCCTTTCCCTTTTCCCACTTCCCTTCTCTTTCCTTCTTCCACTTTTCTTCCCTTCTCTTCTTCCACTTTCCTTCTTCTACTTTTCTTCCTTTCCCTTCGCTGCTCCCAGTTTCCTTTCCTTCTTCCACTTTCCTTTCCTTCCTTTCCCTTTTCCCACTTCCCTTCTCTTTCCTTCTTCTACTTTTCTTCCCTTCTCTTCTTCCACTTTCCTTCTTCTACTTTTCTTCCTTTCCCTTCGCTGCTCCCAGTTTCCTTTCCTTCTTCCACTTTCCTTTCCTTCCTTTCCCTTCTCCCACTTCCCTTCCCTTCTCTTCTTCCACTTTTCTCCCCTTCTCTTCCACTTCCCCTCCCCTCCTGTCCTTTTTTCCTTTCCCTTTTCCTGGACTGGATATACAAACATTGTCATACAAGAATTTCATTGCATACGGTTGTCTTGTTTTTTCTTCATATATTCTAATGCATGCTATATTAGCCACTTTGTTGGTTTTCTGTAGGTAGGAGGAAGCCCCCCAAAAGCATTTGAAAGTTCATTGAATGCTTTAAAAAAAATCTGGTAATTTTCTTTTTATTGCCCCTTCCTTTGCACAGGTGCTTGGAAGAGAGGTGTACACTTCTAACAACCAGTTGGGCGGTATCCAGATCATGCATAACAATGGAGTGACCCACAGCACTGTGTGTGATGACTTCGAAGGTGTCTACACCATTCTGCAGTGGCTCTCATACATGCCAAAGGTATGCTTTCCTCCCCTTGTTTCTTTATTTAAACAATGTATACATCTCACAGCCATGAACATCAACCAACAGTCAGAAGACCTGACGAAAACTCCTACAAGGTCCCTTCCAACTCTGATTATCTGTTATCTATACATGCCAGTTGCCAAGCATCCGAATGTTGATCATGTGACCATGGGAATGCCACAGTGGTCTTAAGTGTGCAAAACGGTCATAAGTCACTTTTTTCAGTGCCGTTGGAACTTTGGCCACTAAATGAACAATTGTAAGTCAAGAACTACTGGTATTAATAATATCCCCAAAGTGGGATCCTCCCTCCAAACAGAGAACAAGACAGATGATTTCTATCTGACATGGCTTTCTCCAGGATGGAATTTTTTGGAAAAATTCAAACTATGAGTATGTGTAATGATGTTGCTTTCTGGCTTGTTTCTTTTGTATTAGAGCGTGTTCAGTCCAGTCCCGATGCTCATTGTGAAGGATCCGATAGACAGAACAATCGATTTCCTTCCCACCAAGGCTCCCTACGATCCTCGCTGGATGCTTGCTGGACGACCTCACCCAAGTATGTGGACTTCAGAAGGTGGATCCCATCTGGGACACAGTGTGGAAAGGGGCACGTTATATTTGATACCACTCCAATTATTTTATCCTTTTTCATATTTTATAAAGCTGCTCCTTGTCAAGATTCTGGCAGTTACCCCCATTGAAACCATAAGTCTCGAGCTAAAGGTTCAAATCTTAAAAAGGATTTAAACTGCCAGAATCCTGACAGCTAGCTGAGACTCTAAGACACATCATTCATTGTCACACTTGACCCTGGTTTTTCCCCACCCCCTGGGTGTATCATTATTCATATTCTCCAATGGGAGACATCCATAGCCCAGAGTCATCGATCATGCTCTCCAGTTAGAATTTTGCATGGCAAAAACTTCAGTCACTTAGTTCCTATCTTTGAAAACATTTATGGAATGCAGTTTCGGTTTTGCAAGCTGCTGCGCTGCTCCCCCCTCCCTTTCTGTCGGCCACTGTAAAAAGACCATAGAAATATTTTATGAGTTGACACTCATCTCATAATCAAGTAACTTTGGGTGGCCTACTGCAAAGTTAATAACAATCCTGTCAACATTCCGACTGAGAAACCCAACCAAAGCAGGCCCGGTCGAGATAATCCAATTTCTTAATGCAAAACTGAATTGAGTACTGTACATCATTTCTGCACTGATGAGGGCAAAACCAGATCTACCTAATTCCCCCGCAAACCCACATAATCTATCTATATAAAAACAAAATACCACTCACGCATTATCACAAAATCTCCAGAACCCCAAAGCCTACAAACTTGAAATTTGGCACATATGTTCCTCTTGGCTTCTAGTGGCTCACTAAGAAAGGATTTTTTTGAAATGACCATCAGAGAATTAGTATTTCCTATATTATTATTATTAACATGCTCTGAATTCAGAGGTGGTATATTCAGCAGGTTCTGACCAGTTCTGGAGAACCGGTAGTGGAAATTTTGAGTATTTCGGAGAACCGGCAAATACCACCTCTGACTGGAGATTTTACAGTATCCTTCCCCTGCCATGCCCACCAAGCCACACACACAGAACCAGTCGTAAAAAAAAATTAAATCTCAACACTCCCAACACTCCTGATGCTAAGGAGTTCTACTCCCCCTCTCCACCTGAAAAGAAATCTGTTCCAAAAGCAAAACACAAGCAGAGGAGAGGAATTTCAGTTTCAGTTTTACAGCATCAAGCAGCTTTAATACAGAACAGTTGAACTAAGCCACGCCTAGGTTCCTTGTTGTCTTCTTGTCACACAGCAAATACTGTTTCAGTTTCCAAAGAGCCCTCAACTCTCTCACACACTGACAGGATGCTAGCCAGATGAATACCGATGGAGGCTGGTAGGCAGAGGCAGAATTTCCCCCCCCCCCTTATTTTCCTCCCCCAAAAGTAAGCCTGACCACATAGTTTCTTAATGAAGCGCGGGTATTGAGCTAGTGAAAAATATATGATTCTCCCTCCCCCTATTTGTGCAGGTCACATTGTCCAATTGAATGTCATTATATTGTTATGAGAAGAAGTCTCTGCTTTTGGCAAACTTCTGCCGAAACGTCCTTGGCTCTCATGCCTGGGTTTCTTGAGCCTACATTCTACAGCCTACGTTCCATCTCACCCTTCCCTTCGCCCCCCGGGTTTGTTGGCAAGCTGAGAAGCGATAATGGTTGCAACAGCAAAAGCACAGTTCGAGCTTGACAAATGCAGGTAGTCCTCGACTTACAACCATAGATGGAATCGGAATTACTGGGTAATCTTTCAAGGGCAGCCCTTTGTGGAGTGCATTTCAGCAGTCCAATCAAGAGGTGACAAGGGCATGAGTGATTGTGAGTAAAGTCACAGAATATGCACCCTAAAACACTCTACACAATTATATGTTCTGTAATAGGAGCCTGGTGGCTTGCATGGTGAGGAGGCTGGGTTTGGAGGTTAGCAAGCTCGCATTTGAGACCAGAGTGCTGCCGTGGGGTGGGTTGAGCTCTTGTCCTTCACTCCAGCTCCTGCCGGAGACATGAAAAGAACCCCGGTGTCACCTCAGGCAATATTGACATCACTGGCTTAATCCTTTCAACCTGGAAGCACATCGGTGCTTCAGACACGAGTGCAATATGATATCCTGTGAGATATTTATTTATCTTATGATTCCTATTCACGGGGCTCCTATTAAATCGCTTCAGACTGCCTGCAGGTTTAAGTTTCCAGACGTCTGTGTTGTTTATATATTCTAGAGTAGGTGTTTCTGTTTTTGTTTAACTCAGTTTGATGTAATAAGACATGCTCATATTTTGGAAAGGAAAAATTGCAGTTCTTTTCTTGCATCTCAATAACATTGCAGTCCAGATTTAAGCAGTTACTTTTAAACAGTAGAGAAGATCTGAAACTATGAAAAATACGATGGATGAGGCGAGATTTATTTCAAGCTCATGGTTAAAAAGCGCAATTTCTAAGCGAAAGAAATATTTACTTTAATGCAGCTCGACAGTGCATGAATGGTGTTGGTTGAAGTACTGAATGGTGCTTTCTGTAAAATGGGCTGCATTCCCCATTTTAGAAGCGATTTGAGTTTGAAGCAGTCTCTTGGAACATTTAGATACAGATATTCACTTACAACCACAATTGGGACTGGAACTTCAAACTCGAAGCAACGCAGTCCTTCAGTAAAACATCACATGGCTAAATCTGATTTTAATGACCTTATTTTTTTGCCCTAAATGTTAAATGAATCATGAGCTAATTAAGTAAATCTGACTTTCTCCATTGATTTTGTTGGAAACTGGTCATGTGATCAAAATTTGGCTGCTTGGCAACTGATTCATATTTATGATGGTCGCAGAGACTTGGAGTCGCATGAAAAAAACCTTCTGACAAAGTTAATAGGGAAGCCAGATTCACTTAACAACCGTGTTACTAACTTAACAACTGCAGTGATTCACTTAACAAATGTGGCAAGGAAGGACAAATCTCACTTAACAACTGTTTTCACTTAGCGACAGAAACATTGGGGTCATTGTGGCTGTAAGTGGAGGACTACCGGTATTTTGTATGCAAATTGGCAAATTTCTCCCACAAATCGAAATATGAATGAGGGAGTTCCAAAGCCTTCTGGTTCCTACTTAGAATGAAACCGTTGATGAGGGTAGATTTTTTTTTATCCCTTACAATTTGGAGTCTAATGTTCTCCCTTGCTTCTCCCCTCCCCAAATCATCTTGCCGGCAATTAATCTGCCTTGTCTTGAGTCTGCATCCTCCAAATGGAGTGACTTTGGTTTCTAATTTAGTAGAGGCGTTGAGGGAAGCAGATGATTTTACCCGATAAGTTAAGGGAGAGATCTCTTAGGTGAAAAGTTAAAGCCGTTTATTAGGAGAGATAGCACCGTGATATTCTTCAAACTGACGCTCAACACGAGGCCCCAGAATCGAAAGGATCAGCTCTGGACTCTCCGATGAAGAGATAATTTTAAAATAGATGGCCACATTTTACACCGGGGTGTATGTGCGTGGAGGGCAAACGGGTATATTAGAACATAGTAATTTCAAGTTTAGGCTTGATAAAACACTTTCCATTCTGTCGGAGTCAGCAAAGGTTGGCGTCCCTACATCTCCACTTTTAATTGGTTTTGCACTTGGCTTTGGGGAAAAGAAAGGACTTTTTCACAATTATTGCAAAACAGAAAAGGGAAGACACTGAGCTTCCCCTTCCTTCCTTCCTTCCTTCCTTCCTTCCTTCCTTCCTTCCTTCCTTCCTTCCTTCCTTCCTTCTCCCTTCCCTTCCCTTCCCTTCCCTTCCCTTTTCTTCTTCTTCTTCTTCTTCTTCTTCTTCTTCTTCTTCTTCTTCTTCTTCTTCTTCTTCTTCTTCTTCTTCTTCCTCTTCCTCTTCCTCTTCCTCTTCCTCTTCCTCTTCCTCTTCCTCTTCTTCTTCTTCTTCTTCTTCTTCTTCTTCTTCTTCTTCTTCTTCTTCTTCTTCTTCTTCTTCTTCTTCTCCTCTTTTTGCAATGGTTTTCTAGACAATGTCTGCGCATTGGAAGATTCAGAGAAAGCCAATTCAAGGTAGTGGCAAGAGAGAAAGTTGGAATCAATGTTTAGAACCAGTTGGGTCTCGTGTTGTGTTCTTCAACATTAACCTGGCCAGAACTCCGCTTTCTCTATTCCTAGTCCAGCCTCTTTATCCACTACTAGAGAGATTTTTTTCAAACTTGGCAACTTTAAGATGTAACGAGGATGGGGGAGGAAGTTCATGGATTTGTATTTGATTTCTGCTGATTTCTGTTCTAATGTTGGGACTCTAGAAAGGGCGCAGAGAAGAGTAGCAAGATGATTAAGGGGCTGGAAGCTAAAACATATGAAGAATAATTGCGGGAATTAGGTACGTCTAGTTTCATAAAAAGAAGGACTAAGGGTGACATGATAGCAGTCTTCCAATATTTGAGGGTCTATCTCCAAAGCACCAAAAGGCAAAACAAGAAGGAGAGAAGCAACCTAGAATTGAGGAGGAATTTTCTGACACAACAATTCATCAGTGGAACGACTTGCCTCCCAAGTTGTGGCTGTTCCAACACTGGAGGTTTTGAAGAAGAGACTGGACAACCTTTTATCTGAAATGGTATAGCATTTTCTGCCAGAGCAGGGGGTTGGACTAGAAGACCTCCAAGGTTCCTTCCAACTCTGTTATTCTTAGTTGAGCCACATTTTCTCACAAACTCCAGAATAACACTTCCTTCCCAAGACAAAGGCAATGTCAACATCTGGAAGGGTTGGGCAGCTTTGAGATCCTAGAGGCCTTTGAAGGTCCTTGCTTTGGATTCTCCTAATTTTGTACTAACCCAGTATTTTGAACATCGCTTTGTAGCTGGATTAATAGCAACACCACTAGACCTCTAGGATTTCAACAGCTGCTCAAACATTCCAGATGTTGAGCCAGCCCTCATCTTGGGAAAAGGTCCCAAAAGCCAAATCTGACACCTTCAAGCAGTGTTTGGTGACCTCAGCAACTTTAAGAAGCCTGGACTTCAATTCCCACAATTCCCCAGGCAGCACGCTCTGGAATTCTGGGAGTTGAAGTCCAAACATTTTAAAGTTGCCAAGGTCGAGAAACATTACCTTCAAGCATATGCCAGACTGCTGCATGGTGTGGATTAGCACTCAAATAATCTGCCACCCCGCCACTGTCAATTATCTGTGTCTTAGTTGCCAGCATTGCCCATTTGGGCGGAAGAACCCTAATAACTTATCTTTAAAAGATAATACGTAATTTAGAAAACTGAAGAGCCTTGAAAATCAACAGCTGTAATGCCTTAAGATTTATTTTGAAAAATGCTTGCAGTGTCTTGAAAGAAAGGAGGGGGGAAGAGGGAAAACACCCTGTAGAGTTATTTATATAAACCAAGACAAATTCCCTCTGCTACCCTTGTGTCCCATCATTTAACAATAACTGATGCTTTCTGCTGATAAATGGCCCTCTTTTTATGCAGACGAGCAAATTAAAGAGACAACCATTGGTGAGGGCAGGCAGACGGGTTTTGTCATTTTAATATGTCTCTCCTGGTGCAGTTTGTTAAAAATGAGACGTTTGTTTCTTAAGGTGATCGGGATAAAACATACGCTGATATCCAACCTGTTTGTGGCAGGGTGCATGAAAGTCCAAAATTGATACAGGGTGTTTAAGAGAGATGTGTGTGTCAGCTTCTGAGAATAAGCAAAGTACAGCTGATAAGAGAGACTAGATAAAGATTTTTTTGAAGAATTACAGAATAACAAGAGTTGGAAGGGACCTTGTAGGTCATCTAGTTCAACCCTCCCCACCCAAACAGGAGACCCTACACCATTTCTGACAGATGGCAGTCCAGTCTCTTCTTGAAAGCTTCCAGGATATGTTTTAAATGATTATTTATTTATTTGTGTCCTACCATTATGATTATTTTTATAAATAACTCAAGGCAGTGAACATATCCAAGGCATTTTCCTCCTCCTATTTTCCCCGCAACAACAACCCTGTGAGGTAGTTAAGATTTATAGACTAAATTCTTCCTTGACATTCAACAGCTATATTCGGACAACATGTTTACACAAGTCAGGAAAAGGTCTTACAAATTCACTTGCAAAATACATTGGCTAGGACAGTGTTAATCTGGGTTAGTTTTAAAGTGACTTAAGTTGTTGAAATCCAACCTATGTGGTCAGTGCATTCTGTGAAAGGAGTACATAAGTTAATTCAGTGAATGAGTTAAACGTATTGTGTCCTGTCAGTTTCCAGCTGATCTTTGGCTTTTTCTGGACAAGTAAGCAAATTTACAAACATAGTAGTAACAGAAGGGCGATACAACCGGTTCAGTGAATGCATGCTTTGCGCATGCACAGAGCATTTGCTACTGATCTTCTCCAGCAACCTCTCTGTGTTAAACAGCTGAGCTGCGGCAATCCGCTATGCCGCACGAATCAGCTGAGCTTGAAAAACAGGATATAAAGCACAGACTAGAACCGGGGCAGGCTGGTGGACCCAACAGCTGATCGTCAGAGCAAACAAGTTTGCTCACAGCTGATCGTCGGAGCTACCGGTTTGCCCAAACCAGGCTGAACCAGTAGAATCCTACCCTTGAGTCGTGGGCTGTTGCTACACACCATTGTTTTCTAAAAAATGCTGGAGTGACCTATTGGGAACCTAAGGGCATTGTTGGAAATAAAAATGCCATTTCTGTTTTTAATTTTGCCTAATATTTAAGAAACTGAAAAACTGAGTGAAGCAGAGACCGTAATGTGGACATCAAGAAGAAACGGTGGGGATCTCATTGTTATGTAAACTTAGCCATTGCTTCTAAAGCACCTAATATTTATAAAGATCTTCCATAGCACCAAGTAAGTTTCCAGTTTTCTTAATATTTCTCGTTTTCTCCCCAACTTTGTAGCTCAGAAGGGCCAGTGGCTGAGCGGTTTCTTTGATTACGGCTCTTTTTTGGAGATCATGCAACCTTGGGCTCAGACGGTTGTGGTTGGCAGAGCCAGGTAAGTTGTCAACTCAAAAATATTTATCTGGTCTTTGAAGAGTTGTCAGCAGAACGGGAGTAATGCATACCTTAGATAATTGCTAGGCGGGTGAAGCTTCTGGCGGGCAAGATTATTACCGGAGAGCATGATTGATGACTCTTGGCTATGAATGTGTTCCATTGGAGAATATACATCCAGGGGGTGTATGGTCAAGGGGAAAATTAATGATCTTAGAGTCGGCTGCACCCAGGTAACACCGACATGTTCACTCCCAATAAATGATTTTTTTAAAACTCTGAGAGATGCGGCTAGAGACTCATGATTCGAATGGGGATGGATTGTCGGAGCCCTGACAGAAGTCTTTAAGAACATTAAGAACACCAGCAACAGTAATAATCATGCATAGAGCACGATTAGCAGCCTCAGAGCACTTAGGATTCTTGTTATCAGCATAAGAACCCTGTAAGATGGCAAGATAACGGAATTAAAAAGGAATTGGGGTCATTCTGTGTTATTGGCAAATGCAAAACGCAAAATGACTGGGGTGCAAAATGTTTTGAATTCAAAATGTTCTGAGAAAGCTCTTTTGGTCTTGACAAAAGGGGTTTTGATGCTAGTTCTAATTGTTTGGGACATGTTCTGAGCAGGAATCAGGAGCTGTTTCAGAACATTTTTCATAAGGCCAGGACCACTCATTTCAAGGCCAAAATGAGCCCAGTTGTATGCCAAATACTCAACACCCGTGATGGCGAACCTATGGCACGCATGCTGCAGGTAGCACGCAGAGCCATTTGTGCAGGCACGTGAGCCCCAGCCAAACTTACCTACACTGCGCATGTGTGCACCTCCCAGCTGATTTTCGGCCGTTTGAGGCTGTTTTCACCCTCCCAAAAGATTCAAGGGAAGCCTATGTAGCCTTTGGAGGTCGAAAAACAGGCCTGTCTGTCACTTCCGGTATTTCCGGAAGGCCCATTTTTCATTCTCCCAAGGCTGTAGAGACTTCCCTCGAGCCTCTGGGAGGGCAAAAAGGGCCTCAAATGGGCTGAAATCAGCTGGGAGGCACACGCATGCACAGTCAGGTAAGGGGGGGTGTTTTGCACGCATGCATGGGGGGCACGTTGAATTTTGGGTGCCGGCATGCACACACTTTCGGCACACCACAACAAAAAAGTTCGCCATCACTGCTCAAGACTGTACATGATCCTTGTGGATCTGTAGGTATATTTTTGAACTTTAATAGAAAACATTACAGCTAGTCCTCAACTTACGACCACAACAAGCTAAAAATTTCCATTGCTCATTGAAACATTTGCTAAAGTGAGTTTTGCCCCATTTTATGACCTTTCTTGCCACAGTTGTTAAGTGAATCACTGATGTTTATAAGTTAGTAACCCGGTTGTTAAGTGAATCTGGCTTCCCCATTGGATTTGCTTGTAAGAAGGTCGCAAAAGGTGATCACATGACCCTGGGATAATGCAACCGTCGTAAATATGAATCGGTTGACAAGTATCTGGATTTTGATCAATGACCATGGGAATGCTGCAACAGTCATAAGTCTGAAAAACAGTCAGCAGTCACTTTTTCCAGTGCTGTTGTAACTTTGAACAGTCACTAAATGAACTGTTGTATGTCGAGGATTACCAGTGGTTTGTATTTAATCCATCATTTTGTATCCTTTTTTTTAAAAAAAATAGATCATAATGCTTTGTTATGGGGAAATGGCCTGAAAAAAGACACTGCTGCTTTAAAGAGTCCAACTCATTAAAATCACTACCAGATTTTAAAGTTACGCTAACTGTTTCTCAGACTTGCAAGAAAGTTTGAAAAGAGGAACAGAAAGTAGTTGTGCTCATCCAAGGTGGAAACATTTTTCCCAAATCATTTTCAAAGTGTGCATAATCTGTGTCTCTGTGGGTCTGTAATCACACCCAATCTAGAATTTGTTTGGCTGATTGCATCTATTTATGTCATTTGGCTCCTCAATATTATTATTTTATGTTCTTTATGTTCAGTTTAAGGGCGTGATGGCTCACCGGTTAAAGATGCTGAGTTTGTCAGCTGGAAAGCTGACAGCCCAGGTTTGACACCCGAGCATTTTGTGACGGGGGTGAGCTCCCATTACCTGCTCCAGCTCCTGATCACCTAGCAGTTTGAAAGCACGTAAAGTAGATAAATAGGTATCATTTTAGGGAGAAGGAGACAGCATTCCATGTGCTTCAGTGTATAGTCATGCTGGACACTTGACCACGGAAATGTCTTTGGACAATGCTGGTTCCCTTGGCTAAGAAACAGCGATGAGCAGGGGTGTCAAACTCGATTTCATTGACAGCTGCATCAGGGTTGTGTTTGACTTTGGGTAGAGGGGGAGGGGCAATGACCTGGGGCATGGCCAGCTTGATGTCACTCATCAAGGCTCCATTTTCGGCCGCAATGGCCTCCTGTAACCCTCTACCAGTGCAAATGGAGCGCGAGGCTTCCCTGAGCTCCATTTTCGCTGGCAGAGGGCTGCAAGAGGCCATCACGGCTGAAAACAGAGCCCTGGTGGGCCGTGCACGGTCTCCCCATGCTCTGTTTTTGCTGGCAGAGGCACCGTAGGCCGGTCCTTCGCTGTTTCCAGGGTATGCCCATGGGCCAGATCTAAGCACCCTGTGGCCCTGCTCTTGAGTCAAACACAACTGGACAGGGGAAATCTTTGCCTTTATCTACATTCAGTGTATTTTATAGAAACAATTTCGGCTGAGGGTTCTTCTAAGCATTATGCAGGTTTTAAAAACCAGGAGCAGAGTTTCGAACAAAGCTAGGGAATGTTGCCTATGTGTTTAATATTGTATTTTTGTTTTTACTAGGCTAGGCGGCATACCTCTTGGAGTGGTTGCTGTTGAAACGAGGACGGTAGAACTGAGCATTCCTGCAGATCCCGCAAATCTAGACTCAGAAGCCAAGGTAAGTGTTGTTTCTAAGGTAGTGTTGTGGTTCGCCGGCAGCAGGTGTGGGCAGCTGAGGTCTTGGAGAGCGAGGACTCAGATGATGGGCCTGCATGTGATGCAGGGGTAGGGCCAGGACCATCAGAGAGTGGAGTGCTGCCTTCAGAGATTGTGGAGGCTGGCAGCAGTGATGAAGAGCACCCTGAGGAGCCTGTGCCAAGTGCGTGTGTGTGCAGGGCTGCTCAAAGGAAAGAGCAGCTGCAGCAGCACAGGCAACTCGGGATTAAGGCTGCAAGGTGATGGCCCCTCCCTTAAGAGATAAAAGCCAGCTGAGAAGCTAGAGTTCTTTGCAGGAAGCAAAGAAGTTTTTCCACTCAAGCCTTGTGGACGTTTAGAATATTTTGGTTGGTGTTTGGAGACTCTTTGTGTTTGAAATATTTCACAGTAACTTTATCTAGTGTTCTTGGCAGCCTTGCACAACCTTGGCAAGGCTCGTTCTTATCAGAGACAATTAGTTTGAAACAACCTTTTAACCGTGAAGGAACGGAATTCATAAGGAATCATTAAAAGATTTTGCTGTTACCTCCTTTTCGTGTTTATTTTCTTGGAACAAGGTTTGGGTCTGTACAGGTGTGCAACCCACATATGGGCTGAAAACACCTGTATATGACCACTTGGGAAACATTAGATGCTTGGATTTTGGCATGCCAGATCTAGTAAGTCTATTCTAATTCAAAACCTGTAACGTCCTCTCAGAGCTTCATGGTTGGCTTGCGTATATTTCATTCCTCGATTAAGTAACATCATCAGTGCAAGTGAGTGTGGGTTTACTCCTTATTTACGTACCAGACTTTGCTCTTCCTGTGTCAGTAAGAGTATGGTGTATTATTGATCTTCCCTCTTTCCACCCTCTGCCACAGATTATCCAGCAAGCTGGCCAGGTGTGGTTTCCTGACTCTGCTTTCAAAACCGCAGAAGCCATCAAGGATTTTAATCGGGAGGGACTTCCGCTGATCGTCTTCGCCAACTGGAGAGGTTTCTCAGGTGGAATGAAAGGTGATTATTGTAAAAAAAAAGAAAAAGAATAGAGGAAGGAGTATGGTGAGAAACTGTGGTGCTGGTAGAAAGTAGATGACAGGGACGATTATTGGAATTTAGGAGTGGGTTTAGTGGTGTCTGTTTATGGAGATTCTCAGTTCACCCAAGTCATGGTTGTCCGAAAGGTACTTTTTTCAAGAGGCAGCTGGACTTTCTTGTTTTTCTTTGAGGATGTTTCACTTCTCATCCAAGAAGCTTCTTCAACTCTCACTGGTTAATGGGGAATGGAAGGATTTATATTCCTTGTGGACAGCTGGTCATTTGCATTCTTTAGTGAGTCAGTGAGTCATATGTGTCCTCAAGGTCTGGCTTGAAAGGGGGCGGTCAAAGAGGCCATCTGTGTCCAAACTGAGCAGCCCTCCCTTAACAGAGGGGGAAGGATAGATATCATCTATCTCCAGTCGACAACATAGCACCCATTTGCATCACTTAGATGCCCCTGGAAAGACAGATAAACCTCCAAGTGGTCTCGAAACTCTCTAAAAAGGATGCAAATGACCGGCTGTCTGCAAGGAGTATAAATCCTTCCATTCCCCATCATCCAGTCAGAGCTGAAGAAGCCTCTTGGATGAGAAGTAAAACGTCTTCAAAGAAACACAAGGAAGTCCAGTTGCCTGTTGAAAAGAAAAATATCTTTGGGTTTAGTGGTACAGGTAGTCCTTTACTTATGACGACCAGTGAAACTTGAAATTTCTGTTGCTAAGCAAGGCAGTTAAGTGAATTGTGCTCTATTTTAGGACCTTTATTTGCCTTCATGGTTGGCTTGCGTATATTTCATTCCTCGATTAAGTAACATCATTATTAAGCAAACCATGGCAGTTATTAATCATGTGGTCTTTAAGTAAATCCAGTCGCCAAATGAATAATTTAAAGTCGAAGACGACTTGTATTGCTATTCTTGTCTCATGTAAAAAAAAAAAAGTTAGGTTGACTGGGCAGACCAAAATTAATCAATGGCAGTGGGAAGATGTGGTCTGGTGGTTTTCTGTGTCAATATTTAGCCACTGTTTTACAGGCTGTCCTTGACTTATGACCACAACTGAGCTCAAAATGTCTGTTGCCAAGTGAATTTTGCCCCATTTTGCAGCCTTTCTTGCCACAGTTGTTAAGTGAATCACTGCAGTTGTTAAGTGAGTAACATGGTTGTTAAGTGAATCTGTGTTCCCCATTGACTTGGCTTGTCAGAAGGTCACGAAAGGGGACTACATGACCCCTGGCACACTGCAACCGTCATAAATGTGAACCAGTTGTCAAGCATCCAAATTTAAATCACGTGGCCAAGGGGATCCTGCAACGGTTGTAAGTCCCTTTTTTCAGTGCCATTGTAACTTCGAATGGTCGTTAAACGAACAGTCGTAAGTGGAGGTCTATCTGTACTGAGGATGGTTCTGGGCTGCTGCCAAAGTTCATACTGATACATTTAAAGGAATTTCATGGAGACAAATGGAGGCTCCCCTTTAGTCACAGACACAAATGATCACAAACAGGAGAGGAAATCAGGGTTTGGTGTTCTGCACGCTGCCTGGGTCGCCAGCGACTTTTGAAAACCCTGCAGGATCAAATAGTTCAATGCTGGCATCACAACGGTGACTTTTGGCAGCGCCAGTCATTTTCCTTTTCAATTAAGAATGCAAAACAGAGATGTCAAGCTTTGGGGAGGCGAAACGCATCTGTTTGCAGTAACCCTTTTGCCCCCCTCGCCCGGGGCTCTGAAAAATAAAACAAATGAAAACTCAGGTGGCTTCCTATTTTATCATCATATAGGAGTCCTCGACTTACGACCCCAGTTGGAACCAGAATTCCCATTGCTAAGCAAGGCAATTGTTAATCGCATTATAGCAGCGATGGCTAACCTTTTCGGCACCAAGGGCCAAAGCACGGGCACATCCCCAAAATGCAACGCATGCACACGCCCCGTGCATGCGCCCTGCCCCCTATGCATGTGCACATGACCCTCTGCGCATATACACGCGACCCCATGTGTGTGCCCCATGCCCTGCACATGCAACCCCACCTGTCTGCCCGCCATGTGCGCCCCATGCCTCCACGGCAGAGACTTGGCCAGCGGGAGGTGTCTGCGCATGTGTACCCGAGCTGAACTGGGGCGACAGCTCACTTGCCCAGAGAGAGAGAGCTCTGCATGCCACCTCGGGCATGTGTGCCTTTGGTTCACCATAACGGCACTATAGCAATAGTGCCTACATATGTATACCGCCTCACAGTGCTTTACAGGGGTGGGATTCTACCAGTTCGCACCTATTCACTACAATCGGTTGTTAACATCCTTACCAGTTCCGAGAGCCAATTTGTTAGAAGAAATTACTGGGCTAATCCTGTAAGGAAGGCAGGAAGGAAACATTCTGGGGTTGCTTACAGAAACTGCCTCTCCGTTAACCCTTATTACATTCTTGGCAGGACTAGACTTCCTGTCTAAGGAACTTCTCTGGAGTTTTTTCCCCTCCTTTGCTGGTACTTTGCCTGTGTGGAGTGACCATTCAAAGTTACAATGGCACTGAAAAAAGTGACTTATGACCATTTTTCACACTTATGACTGTTGCAGTATCCGCACAGTCATGAGAGGCCAGGCGAGGAGATGCGTGCCTCGATGTGAGTGATATTGAGTTGGCCACACCCACCCAGTCACATGACCACCAAAGCCACGCCCACAGAACCAGTTGTTACAAATGTTGAATCCCACCCCTGTTTACAGCCCTCTCAAAGCAATTTACAGAATTAGCGTCAGGGTTCCAAGTAATACACCCATAGCAAACAGTACTCCGAGGCAGGTGAATTCCTCAAAAAATAGTTTTATTGAACAGCCACATGGCCCAATCAAGGTGTCATCTGGTTGCCTGGTTACTTCACTCCTCCTCTCTCCAACCATCTGTGGGAATGCCCTTGATTCCCCCCTCCTTATCCCTCAGCTCCAGTGTGACAACACCGAAGCCTCAAAATGGCCTCAGTCAGGTCAGCTTCAGGATTGATAGTTAGCATATTTCCCCCAACAATCCGGGTCCTCATTTTACCGATCTCGGAAGGATGGAAGGCTGAGTCAACCTTGAGCCGGTGAGAATCGAACTGCTTGCAGCCAGCAGTCAGCAGAAGTAGCCTGCAGTACGCGTTCTAACCACTGGGCCACCACGGTTAAGCAAGTTATACCCAATTTTATGACTCTTTTGCCACGGTTGTTAAGTAAATTGCTGCAGTTATTAAGTGAGTCATTCGAACAGTAAGCAAATCTGTTTTTCCCCATGCTTGCTGGAACAAGTTGAGAAGGTTGCAATTGGTGATCACATGAACACTGGAAGACTGCATCCAGCTTTGGTCACCACGATGTAAAAAAGATGTTGAGACTCTGGAAAGAGTGCAGAGAAGAACAAGAAAGAGGATTAGGGGACTGGAGGCTGAAACATATATCATGTCGGTTGCTGGAATTGGTTATGTCTAGTTTAATGAAAGAAGGACTAGTGGTGACATGATAGTTTTGTTCCAATATCTCAGGGGCTGCCCCAAAGAAGAGGGAGTCAAGCTATTGTCCAAAGCACCTGAGGGCAGGACAAGAAGCAATGGATGGAAACTAACCAAGGAGAGAAGCAACTTAGAACTAAGGAGAAATTTCCTGACAGTTAAAACAATTAATCAGTGGATTGACTTGCCTCTAGAAGTTGTGAAAACTCCAACACTGGGAGTTTTTAAGAAGAGATTGGATATAACCATTTGTCTGAAGTGGTGTAGGGTTTCCTGCCTAAGCAGGGGGTTGGACTAGAAGACCTCCAAGGTCCCTTCTAACTCTGTTAGTCTGTTATGACCCAGGATGCTGCAACCATCATATATACATGCTGGTTTGCCAAGCACCTGAATTTTGGTCGTGTGACTATGGAGATGCTGCAATGGTCGTAAGTGCAGGGACTGGCTGTAAGTTACTTTTTTCAGTGCTGTTGTAACTTTGAGCAGTCTCTATGAATAGTCTCAAGTCAAGGACTACCTGTATATCTCTGTAGCTTGTAGGCTAACAAGAAGGAGGAAAATTGAAGGTTGGTCGGTGGCTGGTCAAAACACAATACCCCCTTGATCTCAAATCACTGCAGCAGCCTACACTCTGAAACTCAACAGGGGCTAGGAACCAGCAGAGTGGTCTGGGGATCTAATAGATTCTCCGCATGAAAAGCCATTAATCCCAAGGTTTTGCCTTGCCCCTTAAAAAAAACAAAAAAAACCCAACAACTTCTTACTTAGGTATTATCCAGCACAGGCAGGTATAAAAACTCGGGGCTCGCGTTGTCAATCTCGCAGTTCCCCCTTGGAGAGTTGTTTGCAATTTTAGTTTCCGTGTTAGTCGGGCTACAAGGAGAAGGAGGAAAGGATTAAGCCGGGAATGAAAATAAACAATTATAGCACCCCTTGGTGAGCCTAAGAACACACAAATACATGCATATGTACACACATTGCTAAGAAACTGCTGCGCTGTGGGTAAAATGACTCTAAAATTGTGTGTAATGAGAGGGAAAAGATTAGAGGGAGTTTTTGCCATGTTGAGAATTGACATTAGTGGAGGAAGGAGGAAATTCTTTACAAGTCATTGCAGGGGGTCTAATTTAGACTGGGGCATGTGTGTGTGTGTGTGTGTGTGTTTGCTTGCCATCCATACACATTGGCTCTTCCGTGCATGTATTTATATCCCCCATCCAGATACATTCTGTACAATAAATAAAATCACATTGAGAAGGGAAGAAGGGCTGCCTTCTTCTGAACACATTCCAGCCAACTACAAAGACGTTACTGCCTATTGCAAAAAATTAAAAAGAAAAATTGTGCGTGTGTGTGTGTGTGTGTGTTAAAACGCTCTTTGAATATTTAGATGGAGGCAATGGCTTATTTAGACGAACTGCCAATGACCCACAACAGTGAGAAATCAAGCGTGAAATTTACTGGAAATTAGCACCGGGGTCTTGGGCCCAGCGTGAATGGGCTTGATAAGATGCAAATCCCAACGATATTAAACCGCCTTGCTGGCAGCACTATGGGGTCGTTCGCTGTGGGTTTTTCATGTTACCCCCTTTTTTTTTCCCTGCACCACCCTCTGAGACAGGTTATAAATAACAATAAAAAGGAACAGTTACCGGAGACTTTAATCAGAATTTTAAAAAAGACTTTAAAGGAAGAACCAACAGCAGCCCAAAGTAATGAATTTAGCATCTTTTCTTTATGATTGTTAAGCGCATCCTGTATGGTGCATTTTTTGCTTTTTTTCCCCCCTTTCGGTACTTCAGGACTCTTATCAATATGACTGAGGTTAATTCCAGCTTTGAATGTTTCTAAAATGGACAGGCACGGGTAAAAGAGGAAAACGGCAGTTGCAGAATTGAAAAAGAAAACAAAAAGGGCGTTTACACCACTTAGCAATAGCGATAGTGCTTAGACTTATATACCGCTTCACAGTACTTTACAGCCCTCTCTAAGCAGTTTTACAGAGTCAGCATCTAGTTCCTTATTTAACAACCTCGGAAGGATGCAAGGCTGAGTCAACTTTGAGCCGGTCAGGATCGAATTCCTGGCAGTGGGCAGAGTTAGCCTGCAATACTGCACTCTCACCACTGCGCCACCGCAGCCTTATTTTTACAGGGGAGCTAAGAAAGTTGATATCTATGGAGATTCTCAGTCATCCAGCAAATGGTTGTCCCAAAATTGCTTTTTTGAAAGGCAACTGGACTTTCTGGTTTTTCTTTGAAGACATTTCACTTTTCATCCAAGAAGCTTCTTCATTTCTGACTGCATGGTAGGAAATGGAATATAAATATAAATGGAATATAAATCCTTCCATTCCCCACCATCTAAGTCAGAGCTGAAGAAGCTTCTTGGATGAGAAGTGAAACATCTTCAAAGAAAAACCAGAAAGTCCAGTTGAGTCTTGAAAAAGCATCTTTGGGACAAGAAAGTTGATTTTTTTTTCAGTTGCAAGGAGTTTAGCATTAAAATGTTATTCTTGTAATTAAACGTTAGACAACAGATAGAAATAGGGAATATTTTCCTGTCATCATTTGGTGGCAAACTCGTTTGAAGTCCTTTCAAATTTTTATGGAGTAGATATAGGTAATCCTCAACTTACTACCTTAATGGAGCCCAAAATTTCTGTTGCTAAGGGAGACAGTTGTTAATATTGTCCCATTTTAGATGATGGCTGAGGAATTCTGGGAGTTGAAGTCCACAAGTCTTAAGTTGACAAGTTTGGGGACCCCTGGCTTAGCTTTAGTTTAGTTTAGTTGGAAATTACAACTGACCCTGCTACTTACAACCTAGATTTGAAGCTCTGATTGTTTAACACCCCCCCTCCCACTTCTTCCCTGTGGTCATGTGATTGCATTTTGGGTGCTCAGTAACTCTATTTATGGCTATTTTCAGCTTCCCGATATTTTTTGCTGGAAAATGACATTTCCTTCTGGTTTCTGGCCAAAAATGCCTATTGCGAACAATGGTCTCACTTAACAATCGCCATAAAAAAGGTCATGAAATCAGGCTCCACCACATGATGATCGACTTAATAATCAGCATAACTTACCACTGTAATTCTGGCCTCAACTTTTATCATACATTGAAGACTGCCTTTAAATAGCTTAGTGATATAACTCAAGTTTGGTCAACATTGAACACTTTAAGAGGTATGGACTTCAACTCCCAGAATTCCCCAGCCAGTAGACTGTGGACAAGGGATAAACCTATTTAAAAAAAAAAAAACGTATCAAAAAGACTTCCTACTAAATCAATAGGAAGCCTGGCTTACAAGTAATCTTTGACTTAGGACCATAATGGAGCCTGTACAATACGAGCATGAATTGTGATGGTTGTAAAGTGGATCACTCCCGACAAACTCAATTTTATGACCTTTTTTTGCAGCAACCCTTGTCATTGAGCTATAAATGGGGGCCAGCTGCTGAGTGCTGGAATGGAATATAACATAGAATACAGAATAGAATAAGATTAGAATAGAATAGAATAGAATAGAATAGAATCTTTATTGAGGATAGCATAGCATAGCATAACAGATAACAGATAATCAGAGTTGGAAGGGACCTTATAGGTCATCTAGTCCAACCCTCCACCCAAACGGAAGACTCTACACTATTTCTGACAAATGGCAGTCCAATCTCTTCTTGAAGGTCTCAAGTGATGGCGCTCCCACAACTTCCGAGGGCAACTTCTGTTCCATTGGTTGATTGTTCTCACTGTCAGAAATGTTCCCCTTATTTCCAGGTTGTATCTCTCCTTGTTCAGTTTCCATCTATTATTTCTTGTCTGGCCTTCAGGTGCCTTAGAAAATAGCTTGACCCCTTCCTCCTCTCTGTGGCAGCCCCTCAAATATTGGAAGATGGCTCTCATGTCTCCTCAGGACCTTCTCTTCACTAGACTAGCCAAGCCCAGTTCCTGTAACCGTTCTTCATATGCATAGCATAGCATAGCATAGAATAACAGAGTTGGAAGGGACATTGGAGGTCTTCTAGTCCAACCCCCTGCTCAGGCAGGAAGCCCTTTACCATTCAGACAAATAGTTGTCCAATCTCTTCTTTAAAAAACTTTCAGTGTTGCAGAATTCACAACTTATGAAGGCAAATTCTTCCACTGATTAATTGTTCTGTCTGTCAGGAAATTTATCCTTAGTTCTAAGGTTGCTTCTCTCCCTGATTAGTGTCTACCCATCACTTCTTATTCTGCCTTCAGGTGCTTTGGAGAATAGCTTGAGTTCCTCTTCTTCGTGGCAGTCCTTGAGATATTGGAACACTGCTATCACGTCACACCTAGTCCTTCTTTTCATCAAATTAGACATACCCAATTCCAGCAACCATTCTTTATATCTGTTTTAGTCTCCACTCCAGGCAGTCTCATGACCATGGAGTGTGGGTATGGGTTAGCCAGAACTGAGTTGTAAGTGCCCCTATTGAGGTCCGGTGTAAGTCAAGGACTATCTGTACTAATCAAACAGGGGCCATTAAACAAATAACAAACAAAGTAATGAACTATCCATGCATTGGGGGGGAAAAACAGGCTAAAAAAAATTCAGCTTTATCTCCATTAATGAAATGCCTTGACCGCTCCACTAATCCTCACCCTTTAGAGATTTCCCCGCGACATTTTCCTGAGCAGATATATATACAATTTTAAACCATTCAAGATTAAAATCGTTTTTCCCCCTCAGAAAGTTGAGTGCCAGTATCAATGACTATTAGCTGTTACAGTTCAATAGACAGTTGGTGCCTTCGATTGAATAAAATTGCTACGGCCTATTTAGTTCTTTGCCAGAAAACTTCCCCTTCTTTATTTTTTTTTTATTTATTTAAAATCTCCACCTCAGTGCAAATGAGCCCTCTTTAGCTCAGGCTGCTATTTCCACATAAAATATACACTCGTAGCAGGAGTGAAAAATGCCACACTAATTACACCATTATTTTATTATGTAGCGCGACTTTAAAAAAAAGTCTACTAAAGAATTAATTTGGTTAAAATAATTTGAATTGAGCAATTATTTCCTTAACACTGGAATTAGCTGAAAGGAGTTTCAAGTGGTTTATTGCCAGCGCTACATAATAAAATGATTGTTTAATTAGCAATAAATTTGTCATTTGCTATAGAAAACAAAAGGATTGTTTCTTTCATCCAGACATGACATTAAACCAAAATTATGCCTGTTTTTTCTCTACTATATTCTTCTTTTCTGGGAACAGATTAAAGATCATGCTAGATCAAAGCAAAGTTTTGGGGGGTTATTAAGCACAGGTAATCTTCAACTTACAACTGTTTGTTTAGTGGCCACTCAAAGTTACAAAGACACTGAAAAATACGTTTCAACCATTCCTCAAATTTATTACTTTAGTTACATTAATTACATTACAGCATCCCTATAGTCACATTATCAAAATTCAGGCACTGGGCCACTGGCATGTATTTATGATGGTTGCAGCATCCTATGACCACATGATCATCAGTTATGACTTATTGGGGGGCTTCCAACAAATAGCAGCCCAAAAAACCAATGCAATCCTAAGCTGCATTAACAGAGGGATACAATCAAGATCAAGTGAGGTGCTAATTCCACGCTATAAAGCCTTAGTAAGGCCACACCTAGACTAAACTGCATCCAGATTTCATCACCACATTATAAAAAAAGATGCTGAGACTCTAGAAAAAGCGCAGAGAAGAGCAACCAAGAGGATTAGGGGACTGGAGACCAAAACATACGAAGAACAGTTGCAGGAACTGGGCATGGCTAGTCTAGGGAAGAGAAGGACCAGGGGAGACAGGATAGCAGTCTTCCAATATTTGAGGGGATGCTACAGAGAGGAGGAAGGGGTCAAGCTAATCCTCAACTTACAGCCATTTGTTTAGTGACTATTCAAAGTTGCAAAAAGTGATATGATTATTTTTCACACTTACGACCGCTGTAGCATCCTTATGGTTAGGTGACCAAAATTCAAATGCTTGGGAACTGGCATGTACTTATGACCGTTGCAGTGTCCCCAGGTTATGTGATCACCTTTTGTCACCTTCTCACAAGAAAAGTCAATGGGGAAGCTGGATCCGCTTAACAACTGTGTTACTAACTTAACAACTGCAGTGATTCACTTAACAACTGTGGCAAGAAAAGTCATAAAATGGGGCAAAACTCACTTAACTGTCTTGTTTAGCAACAGAACTTCTGGGCTCACTAGTGGCCGTAAGTCGAGGACTACGTGTATATCTCTGAATACCAGGTCTTGCATATTCAAATTTAGCCTTGAAGGAGAACATTTCTATCCTGTGGCTCCAAGACAGTTTTCAAGTTTGTGTTCTAACCCAACTCCCCAAACACAACAAACCCTCTGACACGAACTCAAAAGATTTCTTTATTAGGTATGCTGGCAGCCCCGGCAAAAAGTTTCCCTTATAGTCCATCCGTCTGAAAGATGAACAGTTGTCTGCCACATCTATTCATCTCCGCCCCCTGCCTTTTATCCCCAGAGCTAGGGAGGGGCTTCACTAGCAGCGGTGGCTCTTCCTTCCCAAAGACCGGCCCATAGATTTCCACTGCTCTCCTCTCCTCTGCCTTCCGTCCCAAGGACCGGCCCATAGATTTCCACTGCTCTCCTCTCCTCTGCCTTCCGTCCCAAGGACCGGCCCATAGATTTCCACTGCTCTCCTCTCCTCTGCCTTCCGTCCCAAGGACCGGCCCATAGATTTCTACTGCTCTCCTCTCCTCTGCCTTCCGTCCCAAGGACCGGCCCATAGATTTCCACTGCTCTCCTCTCCTCTGCCTTCCATCCCAAGGACCGGCCCATAGATTTCCACTGCTCTCCTCTCCTCTACCTTCCGCCCATCCACGTGTCAGGCACTGGACCCAGCTGTTCCTCCTCATCCTCATCAGCCACCTCCAGACCTGGGGGCTGTTGACTCTCCATTTGAGGGCTGACAGACGGCCCAGTCTCCACCTTTGTCTCTCTCTCTCTGCCAGCCAGCCCCATTCCCTCTTCCCCTCTCAGCAATCTTAGGCTGCCCTGATGCCGACCTTGACTCCCATGCTTCCTCCTCCTCCTCTGATTTGGCTGCTGGAGGGTCCAGCGGCCAACAGACGACAAATTCAATTTAGCCGTCTGCGTGTAAAGACTGTTGGAAGGATTCCTTCCTTCCAGGAGTTTGTCTCAGTCTTCTCTTAAAAAGTGATTGGGGCCAAATGCTTGAACCAGTGAATCTCACAAGTCAAAGTGGAGGCAAGGGAAGGGGCATTTATTAAGGAGAAAATATCAGAACTGTGATGACCCGGGGTGTGGCACAAAAGCAACAAAGTCACAAAAGTAGGTGAAGCCCCTTGTTAAATCCTGTTTTCGCAGCTGCAGCTAATGAAAGGAATCAGGGCCTTTTCTCCCCCGTAATTCACGTTGCTCCCTTCTCCGTTCCTCCCTGCGTGCCCTAGGATGAAGAGGGGGTGGCCCTGGGTCTTCCTCTGAAGGCCCAGCTGGATCGTGCCCTTCCCCAGTTTCTTCCAGAGCCACACTCCCACTCCCTGACAGCTGCTCGACCTCTCTCTCGGAATCAAACTCCAACATGGCATGACAAGACTCACTTCTTCCTTCTATGTCCTTCTCTCCAGATATGTATGACCAGGTGCTGAAATTTGGGGCCTACATTGTAGACGGTCTGCGAGAATATAAGCAACCGGTCCTTGTTTATATCCCACCCCAAGCAGAACTCCGAGGAGGGTCCTGGGTGGTGATCGACCCTACCATTAATCCTCGACATATGGAATTGTACGCTGACCGGGACAGCAGGTGAGTCTATTCTTCTGATGTGGTTTAGCATAGCTTTGAGATGACAATAGCAATAGCACTTAGATTTATATACTGCTTCACAGTGCTTTACAGCCCTCTCTGAGCAGTTTATTGAATCATCCTATTTGTCCCCCAACAATCTGGGCCCTCATTTTATTGACCTCGGAAGGACAGAAGGCTGAGTCAACTTTGAGCCTGGTGAGATTCACACTGGCAAATTGCAGGCTGCCGGCAGTCAGCAGAAGTAGCCTGCAGTACTGCACTCTGACCACTGCGCCACCTCAACTCTGTGACTGCAGGTCACATGGTCCAATTGGGAATCAGCCTTTTGTTTCGACAACAGTCCACATCTTGGCAGACACCTGCAGAAGTGTCCTTGGCTCTCATGGGTGAAGATTGTAGCCTCCACATCCCATCTCACCCGTCTTTCCGCTCAGTACATTGTCAAGTTGAAGAGCAATAATGATTACAGGAAGCTTAAGTGTTTTTCAATAGTGACACCCAGATTTACATACAGGTAGACCTCAACTTATGCCCACAAATGGGACCAGAATTCCCATGGGTAAGCAAGATGGTTGTTAAGTGAATTGTGTCGCCATTTTACAATCTTATTCACCACGATGTTAAGGCGGATCACTACAGGCGTGAAGTGAATCATGGGGTCGTTAAGCAAATGTGGCTCCCTCCATTGACTTTGCTTTTCAGAAGCTTGCTAGAAGAATTGCAAATGGCGATCACATGGCCCCAGGATGCTGCAACTATTGTAAATATATTTCAGTTACCAAGCATAGTCTTACATCACTTGTTTCAGTGCCAGTGCAACTTAGAATGATTGGTAAGCGAACGATTGTAGGACAAGGACTACCTGTATTGAGGGAATTTACAGAAACGGTGTCCCCCAATCTGGTATCATCCAGTCCGTTTTCAAATCCCATTTTTATTTTTCCAGTTTCTTCCTCCATGCCAATTTTAGATGCATTCCCTTCAGTTTTCGGATGAAATTCTTGCTAACGAACAGATAGACAGAGAGAAAGAGAGGCAGACAGTCCTATGCCAGTGGTTGGATTCAACATTTCTTTACCACTGTTTCTGTGGGCATGGCTTAGTGGACGTGGTGTGGCTTAGTGGGCGTGTCTTAGTGGGTGTGGCAGGGGAAGAATACTGTAAAATCTCCATTCCCATCCCACTCCAGGTGAAGGTTATTGCAAAATCCCATTTCCCCCTCGCTCCACTAACCTGCTTTCCGGCTCCGTTCTCCTGCGCAGGGCAACCAAAGAAGACCCAGCCAATCAGCTGGGACTCAATGGGAGGCAGAGAAGAGATGGGGGCGGGGCCAGTCAGAGGTGGTATTTGCTGATTCTCTGAACTACTCAAAATTTCTACTGGTTCTCCAGAAGTGGTCAGAACCTGCTGAAGACCCCCTCTGCCCTATACCCCTTTATGTAATTTATTTCCAATACTTTATTGTTGCAAAAAAATAAAAATAAAATCAGAGCTAATCTTATCATATTGAAAATGCTTAAGTCTTGGTACGAATCATAAAACAACATTTAAGATCTAAATTATAACTAACTACTCATAACATTATGCTCCATAGCCATTAATACATCTCATAAAACTAACCCAAAACAACATAATCATTATCAATAGAACACACATATGGGGACAGTCAAGCAACTTGCCTAATGTACTATAAAAAAGCTACAATATCAACTTTATTATCTCCTAAAGAAACTGAAATCTGCTAGTTATTTTTTCTAGGGTATAGAAAGAGGTAAAAAAAGGTACATAATCTCCCAGCTGTTCTCAAATTTCAGCCAATTGCTTGTAGTTTCAAGGAACAGCATAGAGAGGAATCAACTGCATTGATTCACTTAACAATTGTGACAGGAAAGGTCGCAAAATGAGGCAAAACTCTCTTGATAACTCTCTTGCTTAGTAACATAAATGTTGGCCTCAATTGTGGTCATAAGTTGAGGATTACCCGTATGTAGTATATGAGTACAATGAATGATCCCATATCTGTTCCCTTGTCCAATGTAAGGCTAGATCAGTGAAAAAACAACTATCTATGGGTTTACTAGAAGGACATAGCATTTATATCTGTACTTTGATTATTAAAATATGCTTTTATCTCACTTTAGGTTCTTACCTTGCTTCATTTTATGAAGATTCCAGTAGCTTAAACACATTTCTTCTGTTTATTAGGGGTTTTTCCCTTTCTTCAATTTTGCAGTGAAAGTTGTCTGGCTAATTCAAATAAATATAAAGTATAAATTTCAACTTAGTTCCCTTCCTTATCCTGGTTTCCTTCAAGGTTTTAGGTTTTTTAGCCTTATTTTCTCTTTTTTTTTTTCAGCCTCCTTTCTAACTGACCCAGCTTGTTCTGTGCTGATATGTTTTTAACCCATTCTTTGAGCCTCTGTTTCTTCCATTAACAGCTAAGAGAGCTTTTAAAGAGGTCGGAATTTCTAAAAGGCTGCTTATTTTGTCTTTATTTTGTGTTGACCCCCTCAATGTTTTGTATGGTAATTCTGTTAAAACATCTTTTTTCAGAGGTGGCGTTTTGGAACCTGAAGGGACAGTGGAAATCAAATTCCGAAAGAAAGACTTAGTAAAAACCATGAGGCGTGTGGATCCCATCTATATGGGACTGGCAGAACGACTTGGTAAGTTTTGGTGGGTTGCTTATGCCAGGTAGTCCTTGGCTTACAATAGGTTGTTTAGTAACCATTAAATGGCACTGAAAAAAGTCCCAAAGGTGCTTTTTCAAGAGGCAGTTGGACTTCCTTGTTTTTCTTTGAAGACCTTTCGGTTCTCATCCAAAAAGCTTCTTCAGCTGTGACTAGATGGTGAGGAATGGAAGGATTTATACTTCTTGCAGACAGCTGGTCATTTGCATCCTTTTTAGAGAGTCGTTGAGGCCGCTTGGAGGCTTGTCTGCATCCTCTTGGTCAACCTGAGTAGTGCAAATGGGTGTGGAGCCCTCTTGGACTTACTGAAAGGACTGTACTGTGTAGCTGTGCTTTCTGCAGGATGTTTTCTGCCCTGTGTCCCTTCGTTGTTACTTCACAGGGCAGAAAACATCCTGCAGAAAGCACAGCTACACAACACAGTCCTTTCAGCAGTTCCAGTAAAGCTCTACACCCATTTGCACTTCTCAGGTTGACCCTGAGGACAAAACTACAGGTGGCCTCAATGATTTTCTAAAAAGAATGCAATAAAATAATTTTGACTTTGAATAAGAAAAGTTGATGTAAATTTGCAGTTTTTTATTAAATACTAAGGAACAGGGATATGCAACATATGCAACCGTGTATGTGTAAATGTGCATTTGCATTTTACGTATGTACTGTCTTTTTCTGGTCATAAATCAAACTTACAGTCCCTAAGAAAACCCACGTTTACCACTATGTTTGAATGTATAAACAGCCACCAAAAAATAAATAAAAATCAAGAACGAGTAGGCTTGAGAAGGGAGGGGGTGAAATGGAAATAGCACATAGAATCACTGGATGTATTTATTGATTTTAAAGGATGTCACTGATCAGTCAGGCAGAAGATTGTTAACACAGTGAAATTATTTTTAATGAAAGGACATAAAAAACTGCAGATGATAAATGGCGGTGTTTGAAGGGTCACTCCCCTGTGTACAAAAGAGAAGGGGTAACCCTTGGGTTTCAACATCTGTCACCGATAAAAATATGACTCAGAGATATTTCCTGTGGTGAAATTGGTCCTGTTTTCCTAACAGAACCACCAAGGTGAATTATTAGAAGACGTCTATGGATGTAACCAGTGGTGGGATTCAAATAATTTAACAACCAGTTCGCCCAGGGTCAGATTGGCTGTTGTGGGAGGTGTAGCCCATCCTCCAGCTCTGCCCCACATGCAGGACGAGCCTCCCGTGATGGCCAACCTGACCTAGTCCAACTGGTTGTTAAATTCCCCACCTCCCTGGGATCTGGGCACTGCACTGCAATGGAGAAATGGCCGGCAGAAGAGAAGGAGGAGGAGCAGGGAGAAGAAACAGAGAACGTGGCCTTCTCCTTCCCTCGTGCCAGCCATTCCATTGCCCATTTCTCCTTCGCTGCACAGCACCCAGGATCCACTTTGACAGCGGGGTAGGTGGGTGAGTAATTGAACAACCGTTTTGCTTGAACCTATACAAACTGGCTGAAGCCCACCACTGGATGTAACCCCCAGGCAGGTTCTTTGGATCTACAAGATCCATGGCTTTTTCCTGATCTGCTGTCCAGGATGATTCTCCCAAACTTGAGTGCTGCTACACTCTCATTCTCTCCAGTGACAGTGGGGAGGAATATAATCCACATACATTATTTATTTCAGGAAAATTATATGGCTACCCAACTCATTCTCGGTGACTCTGGGAAGCTTCCCAAAAGCAAAACTCAATATAAAAACAATAAAAAAACCAATAGCTCCCACTCCTCTCACAAAAGCAATCAAATAAGCCACTTGATGGGCTCCATCCTACTTGGAGGTCTCAGGCCTGTTGAAAAAAAACAGGTTTTTAGGGCCTTGTGAAAGAGAGTCAAAGTGGGAAGGTCAATCTTATCTCCACAGGGATGATGTTCCACAGGAAGGGAGCCACCACAGAGAAGACCTTTATTCTTGGTCCTACTAGATCAAGGGTCTTCAAACTTGGCAAGAATTCCTGAGCTAACATGACTGGAGGAGGAATTCTGGGAGTTGAAGTCCACAAGTCTTAAAGCTGTCAAGTTCGAAGGCCCCTGTACTAGATGCTAGGAGACCCATAGCATTCCCTGCCTCTCTGCTCTGGTGGGTTAGGTTGATGTGACCAGGAAAAGAAGGTCCTTCAAATAGCCATGTAGGGCTTTGAAGGTAACAACCAGCACCTTAAATTGGACCTGGAAGCAAATTGGCAGCTAATGCAGCTCCCACAGGAGAGGTGACACATGTACCTCCATGCCTGTGCAAAGCCATACAGCAAGAATGTCACAACTCGATTTCATTGAGGGCTGGTGTTATGTTGACCTCGGGAGGGGGCGGCAGAGGGACATGGGCAGGGTGGGCGTGGCCAACTCAACGTCACTCATCAAGGCTCCATTTTCAGTCCACGTGGGCTCCATTTTCAGCTGTGACGGCTTCCTGCAGCCTTCTGCCAGCAAAAACGGAGCTCAGGGAGGCCGCACACACCCCCGAGCTCTGTTTTCACTAACAGGGGGCTGCAGGAGACCATCACAGCTGAAAATTGAGCCCAGGAGGGCCACATGCAGCCCCACCCCAAGATCCGTTTTTGCTGGTAGAGGCACCGCGGGCCGGTCCTTCGCTTTTTCCAGGGTGGCCCCACGGACCAGATCTAAGCACCTTGCGGGCTGGATCCGGCCCAGTTTGACACCCCTCTGCCATACAGGCTGCCACATTTTGAACCAGTGGAAGCTTTTGGATACTTTTCAAGGGCAGCCCCATGTAGAGTGGTGACACGCTGTGTCAAGGCGAGGGAAAGCTTTCTTTGCCGCCGGCTGAGTTGTACAGAAACCTCAAAGATTAGCAAAGTGGCCTCTTTCCTCATTGCCCTCCACTGTGTTCATATTGGAACTTGTAAGATTAATTCACTAGAATTTTAAAAGACACAGTTCTTTAAGCTGCAGGGAACAGTCTCAAGTGCTATTATGATAATATATACAACAATAGGAAGTCACAGCTGCCAGCTCTTTAGCTGGTATTGCCTTTCAAATTCTTCCCAAGAACTTAGGGTGCTGTACATGTAAGTCCTCAACTTACAATCATTTGTTTAGTGACTGTTTGAAGTTATAGGCATTTACACTTTCGACTGTTGCAGCATCCCTGTGGTCACATGATCAAAATTTGGGTGTTTGGCAACTGGCGTGGTTGCAGTGTCCTGCAGGGCATGTGATCCCCTTTTGCAACCTTCTGAGAAGCAAAATTAATGGAGAAGTCAGAGTCCCTTAACAACTGTGTTACTAACTGCAGTGATTCACTTAACAACCGTGGCAAGGAAGGTCCTAAAATGGGGCAGTACGCACTTAGCAACTGTCTTAGCAATGGAAATTTTGGGATCAACTGTGGTTGTAATTTGAGATCTACCTTTAATGTATCAGTATATTTGTGCAGATCTAACAGTGTGGGTTTTTTTGGCAATTGGCAGATGGAAATTTTGTGGATGTGCAGATTTTCCTAAATGCTGTGCTGTCCAGGATTTTTCAGTATGGCACCCAATATGCCGCTCACCTCTGGGACCACCCCCGGCTGATTTATGCCATAATCTTTCAGTTTGGATTTTCAGATCTTGATATGTCGTTATCTTCTTCACTTCTTTGTCTTCTATTCTACGATCTCCTGGCACTTCCAAATCAATTATCCACATTTTCTTTTTTTCAACCACAGTTAAATCTGGTGTGTTACATGCCAAGACTTTATCAGTGTGAAGGGACTTCTTTCCTTTGTGACTATGTAATGATTCTAGGCTGATCCCTTTTTTAACTCCTCCCCCTGACTTTGCTAATCCTTTTTCTACAATCACTTTGTGTTAAAAAAATAAATAAATCCCACAATATTTTAACTTGCTCATTTATACTGCTTTTTCAGGAAGTTGCATCACCATTCAGGAAAAAGGATCCCATTTGCTTTTCTATCCCACAGCTACCGTGAGTGATGGGAAATGAAGACCCCCCCCCCCCCCGTTATTCCTTTCTATAACTCAGTATTTCTCAATATTGGCAATGTTAAAATCAGAGGTGGTATTCATCCGGTTCAGACCGGTTCTGGCGTACTGGTAGTGGAAATTTGGACCAGTTCAGAGAACTGGCAAATACCACCTCTGACTGGCCCCGCTCACCCACTCCTGTCCTTTCCCATCCTATATTCCATTGATTTGTACCTCAGTGCCTCAGCTGAACTAAAAAAACATCTCACCTCACCGAGGACGATCTTTGAGTTCTGTGCGCGCGAAGCGATCTTTGAGTGCAAAGCGCGCAGAACTGATAGCGTGCAATTTGGAATCCCACCCCTGGTTAAAATGCCTGGAATTCAACTCCCATATTTCCCGAGTCAGCATGCAAACTGAGAGTCGAAATCCAGACATCCTAACAATGCACGGTTGTGAAACCTTGCCACCGTAGAGATAGAGCATAGTCTCTCCCCCAAAAAAGCCTTTTCCTCAAAAAAAGGAATATTCTTTGTCCTTTTCTGATTCAGCTGCTGTTGCAGGACCATCCTTAAACCCCTTCCTTCCTCGTTCCTTTCTACAAATATGGCACAATTCCCAGTTTAAAAGACACATGGCTGTCAAAACGAAAACCTGGTTTAGGTTTCCGATCAGTTCTAAGATCGTGGGATGAGGGTGTATTTTAATTTCCACAAACTCCAGCATTGCCACCAAAGCGGGTCATGAATCCTATGCCAACCCTAATTAAAACAGCTGCCGTGTCGACAGAATCCGTTCACCCCCTCCACGGAGACCAAGTGCTTTAAAAGCTTCAAAGGATAATAAATATCTTTGCTGAGATGGATCATAAATGCACCCCTTGGTTGGGCAATCGGTGGCATAGGCTTCCCACCGTAACCCACTCACCCACCCTCTGCAATCAACAGGAAGACTCAAGTTCAGAGGACATTGCAGATTGCATAATTTCTTCTCTCTCCCTCTCTTTTTCTGCTTTTGTTGTGTGTGTATGTTTTTCTTCCTTTCTGGCCAATTTAAAATTTGTCAAAGCCGGTCGTCTTCTGGATCACTGCCCTTTGATATTTTGTGCACTCCATTTGGCACAAACAAGCCGCAGGGCTGCGGTTCATGCTGACTCTAGCAGAAGTGAAGAGCCGTTCCATTTATCTCGGTTTGCCTGCTGCATAACTTGTTCATTAGCCAGGGGTTCACTGCCTCTGTTAACCCCTGGATGGCTGCTATCATTCCCACCAAACAGCACGTTTTCATGGTGAGAGAGAGCGCCAGGTTCCCCCCCCCCAGCTGCTGGTAGAAGGTGGAAGGTGGGGGTGCTGTAGGGATTGTGCGGAGGAGGGGGCTATCTCAGAGCAGGGTTACGTTTTCATTCAAAACTCCGTTCGGTTGGCCCTGGTGCCGGCAGGTTGGGGAAATATTGAATAACGTGACACTGAGCTGCTAATTATCAATTTTCGTGTGCCCTAACTGAAATCTTCATTGGTTTTGTGTTTATTACAGTGTCACTCAGTCTTGCCATGTGTGGCGCCTCAGCATAAGAAGAAAAGGGGCACCGCAGGGTGGAGGAGGGAGCCTGGGATGTAAACTATAAGGAATGGGGGGATATTTGCTTTGCTCTGTTTGTTGTTAACCAGAAGCACGTAGGGAAGAAAAAAAATAGAGCTAACCTTGAAAAACAAATGTGGTTTTGATTTAGTACAAACCAGTAGGATTGTTTGCTACTGAGTACCAGATTATCCGGCATATATGGATTAAACGGTAGAACTGAACAGTTTCCAAAATATTGCATTATCACCTGATATGACAAACCATAAGTTGTTATCAATGTCAGGCGCAAGAAATCTGGAACCAGGATTGTTAAAATGAGTACATGCTATCTCTAAACAAGAACCTGAACTACTAACAGTCAAGGCAAATTGGCAGGAGATAAGAGTCAGCGGAATTCAGTGGGCTACCCTTCGGTCTCTTGTGAGCAAGTACAAACGGATTCCAAAGTGATGACACATTTGACGCCTCCTTCAGGCTCAGCCTGGTCATCTCCCACATCTGCTTTTTTCTCTACAGATGAAGGTTTGCAAGGACACTGGGAAGGTGAAAAACAAATTGACTGAGGTTTGTGTTTTCTGCTGAATTGGCTGGTGTCATAGTTTTGACAGCCTTTCTGGCAAAGAACCAGGATCCTAACCCTGGTTCTTTCATGCTTCCAAGTGCCATCTTGTACAGGCGCATGAAATGGGATTCGGGAACTGAATTCCTGCCAGACTAATGTACTTTTGCTTGGATTTCTCTTAGCATGTTGGGTGGACCTAGGCAACTGTGATGAATCAATAAACTATGGTTAAACATTCCATGGTTTAGCATGTTAACCCAGCTTGTTTGACCCTAGAAGAAAAAAAATGGAACTGGCATGTGATAGAGCCTTCAGGTTAACCCTTCCCACCAGTCTCTATTCCTACCAAGTTTCTTTGTTTTTTTATTCTTTGTATTGTGGCTTGGTGCTGGAACTGTTTCTACAGCTAATCCTTGACTTATAATCTTTTGTTTAGTGACCGAAGTTAACAATGGCACTGAAAAAAAGTGTCAACGGAGAAGCCAGCTTCAATACAACCATGTTACTAACTTAACAACTGCAGTGATTCACTTAACAACTGTGGCAAGAAAAGTCGTAAAATGGGGCAAAACTCCTTTAACCACTAGGCAATGGAACTTTTTTGGCTCAATTCTGGTCTAAGTCGAGAACTATCTGAACATCTGGGAGAAATGATGTCTGTTAGCCAGCATAGGATGCTGAATTACTGGAATTTTTTGTCACTCATGCAGTTTTTGATATTGATTTAGAAATAGCAATAGCCCTTAGACTTATATACTGCTTCACAGTGCTTTATAGCCCTCTCTAAGCAGTTTACAGAGTCAGCCTATTGTTTAGTTTACTTTATTGTCATTGCACCTCGTACAACGAAATTAAATACAATCTTCAGTGTACATTATGACTATGAAAACAAACACAAAAACACGCATCCTTCACATTCTGTACATTGAACTGAAAACTATTGATATTGCATTAATATTGCACTATACAGTAGAATTCAATAGAGCTACTGCCCTGGGATAGAAGCTGTTTTTCAGCCTATTTGTCTTTGTTTTTATTATCCTGTACCATCTACCAGATGGTAATAGTTCAAAAAAAAAGGGGGGGGAGGGGTTGCCAAGGATGAGATGGATCTTTGAGAATGTTTTGAACTTCCTTAAGGCAGCGGAAGCTATAAAACTCTTCCAAAGAGGGGAGAGGGCAACCACTGATCTTCTGGGCAATGACATTAACCCTCTGGAGTGCTTTCCTATCTGCCACTGTGCAATTGCCAAACCATACAGAGGTGCAGTAAGTTAAGATACTCTCTCTGGTGCAGCGGTAGAAGATCACCAGCAGTTTTTCATTCAGTGGTTGTTTTCTGAGAAGTCTCAGGTAGTATAATTTTTGCTGGGCCCTTTTGACTAGGGCTGCAGTGTGAGCCCTGCCAGGTCAGGTCCTCTTTTATGGTAACCCCCAGAAACTTAAAACTGGCCCCTTGCTCCACTTGGTCTCCATTGATAAGCAGGGGCTAGATGTCTGATCCGTTCCTTCTATAGTCCCCAACAATTTGGATCCTCATTTTACCTGACCTCAGAAAGATGGAAGGCTGAGTCAACCTTGAGCCAGTCAGAATTGAGCTCCTGGCTGTAGGCAGAGTTTTCCTGCAATGCTGCATTCTAACCATTGCACCACCATAATGGCTGTCTGAGGAATTCTGGGAGTTGAAGTCCACAAGTCGTAAAGTCACCAAGGTTGGAGATACCTGCCTAACTTGCACTGATGATGTTAACTAGTTTGGGTAATGAAATGTCAGCAAAAAGAAAGAAAGGTCCCTGAGCTATAAATATTTTCCTTTATTAATACTTTTCATTTCATGTTTAGTTTTCAAGATTGGGAATAGTGTAGAATCTTAACTGTGGTCAGCTTCGACAAGCCAGCTTTAGAAAATTAAGTCATGACTTGTATAGTCTTTTTCCTAAGCCTTATGAGTAGCATCCCAGCCTACGCATGCTGCCTTCCCAAGAGCAGTTGCTATTAAAATGTCTGAAATGAGCCTCCATAACAACCCATGATGATGTTCTGATCCAAACCCTTTTCCAAGAAGACAAACACGAACCAAAGGGAACCTTTTAATGATTCTTAAGAATCCCCGGTTAAAAGGCTGCTGCAAACTAATTAACTTTGATAAGCATGAGCCTTGCCAAAACTGTGCGAGGTTGTCAAGAATAACAGATAAGGTTACCTAGAAATATTTTACAACACAAGAGTCTTCAAATACCAACTACGATACTGTAATGTCCACGAGGCTTAAGTTTCAAAACGTCTTTGCTTCCTGCAAAGAACGTCCAATTCACAGCTGGCTTTTATCTTCTTGAAGGAGGGCCCATTACCTTGCAGCCTTACTCCCAAGTTGCCCGTGCTGCTGCAGCTGATCTTTCCTACAAGCAGCCCTGCGCTCACACGCACTTGGCCCAGGCTCCTTGGGAACCTCCTCATGGCCCCTCATCTGAGTCTCCTCCTGGCCCCTCATCTGAGTCTTTGCTCTCCTCAGCCATCCGGACCTGCTGTCCAGCTAACCACAACAGAAGATGACCAAGCCATAATGATTCATGGCTTGCAATATCGTCCCATCATTGGTGAAATAGATGTGAGCGGCATCATTTTGTAATGCGCATGTCATTTGCTCTGCTAATACAGGTGGTCCTCGACTTACGACCACAATTGAGCCCAAAATTTCTGCTGTTAAGTGAGACATTGGTTAAGTGAGTTTTGCCCCATTTTTACAACTTTTCTTGCCACCGTTGTTAAGCAAATCACTGCAGTTCATAAATTAGCAACGCGGTTGTTAAGTGAATCTATCTTCCCCAATGATTTTGCTTGTCCAAAGGTTGCAAAAGGGAATCACATGAACCCGGGACACTGCAATGGTCATACCTATGAACCAATTGTCCAAGCCTCTGAATTTAGTTCACGGGATCATGGGGCGGCTGCAAAGGTTTGTAAGTGTGAAACATGGCCATAAGTCACTTTTTTTCAGCGGCTGTTGTAACTTTCAATGGTCACTAAATGAGCTGTTGTAAGTGGAGGACTACCTGTACCTATTGACTGGGTAGCCAGGAAGAACGCTGCTTTTGCACGACTCACAGTGTAGTGATATTTTAGTATCTTAGATTTCTTCACACAGAAAGAAAGGTCAAAGTAACCTTAGTGCGTACTGCATTGGTTCCTGTGTCTTGATTAGCAGGTAAGCCAAGAGGAACAGTTGGCAGAGAAGCCAAAGGGAAAGAGATCTGTTTTGTTGGCACTGGAGAAGGCTCTGTTCTTCTAACCTTCTGGAGATGCTTGCTATCTTGAACAGGAGTGTCAAACTCGATTTCATTGAAGCAGTGGTGGGATTCAAAAAAAATTACTACTGGTTCTGTGGGCAACAGCTTGGTGGGTCTGGCTTGGTGGGCATGGCAGGGGAAGGATATACTGCAAAATCTCCATTCCTTCCTCACCCCACCAACCTGCTTTCCAGCTCTGTTCTCCTGTGCAGGGCAACCAAAGAAGACCCAGCCGATCAGCTAGGACTCAATGGGGGGGGGGGGGGCAGAGAAGAGATGGGGCCGGGGCCAGTCAGAGGTGGGATTTGCCAATTCTTTGAATTACTCAAAATGTCCGCTGCCGGTTCTCCAGAATGGGTCAGTTCCCAGTTCACTTTTTCCCTTAAAATGACTAATTCCAATGCCAGATTCATTCTCAATTTCATGGGCCTAGTCACTATTGTACATTTTCTTCAGGCTATTTTTCTCTCTCTTGGAAATCATCCCAGAAGTCATGCAATCAGTCACAATATTGTAGAACCTGCTGAAATACCACCTCTGCATTGAGGGCTGCATCAAGGTTGTGTTTGACCGCAGGGGACCGTGGTGGGCATGACATTCACTCGTGTTGGAGGTGCCTGCAAGCGCTCTGCCGGCGAAAACACGTTCCTGGGCCCTGGTTTTCGGCCGTCACAGTCTCCTGCAGCCCTCTGCCAGCATTTTTGCTGACTGAGGGCTGCAGGAGGCCATCGTGGCCGAAAACCAAGCCTGGAATGGCTGTGGGTGGCCATCCCGAGCTCCGTTTTTGCTGGCAGAGGCATTGTGGGCCAGTCCTTTGCTGTTTTCGGGGGGGGGCGTGGGCCAGATCTAAGCACCCCATGGGCCAGGTTCGGCCCACAGTCCTTGAGTTTGACATTTCCCTGTTTTAGAATATCAGAATCCACCTGTCCGCAAGTGGAGACTACCTCCCTGGAGGCAAAACCTGGAGTGGCTAGATGCCAAATACAGGTTGTCCTTGACTTAACGGCCACAATGCAGCCCAACTTTTCTATGGAGACAATTCTTAAGGGAATTTTGTCCCATTTTATGGCCTTTCTTGCCAAAGCTGTTTAGTGAATCACTGCAGTGATTAACCCACTTAACACAATGGTTAAGTGAATCCGGCCACCTCATTGACTTTGCTTGTCCGAAGGTCTCAAAAAGTGATCACATGACCCCAGAACATTGCAACCCTCCTAAATACGAGCCAGTGCCAAGCATCCAATTGTAAATCATGTGTCTATTCTGGGGGATGCTACAACGGTCATAAGGGTGAAAAACGGTCATTAGTCATTTTTTTCAGTGCCGTTGTAACTTCTTTTTTTATTTATTTATTTATAACAACAACAAAAACCAACAAATAAAACCTTCTTTCTGTTCATCAGTGTGTCAGTTGAGTATGCATTTCTTTGTGCACGTAATACCATTATCATACATATTTTACTAATATATATATTTATAATCCTTCTAATCAGTATTTTATATCACATATATCACTTATTAGCTTTAACATTATATTTATTGATGTTCAATAGTATATTTCACATTCATTTTCTTATTCTGTCTAACTCATTAGTTTATCAGTGATAAATATTATACTGTACTTACATTTTTCAATTTCTTACTCTTCTATCTAGCCATTCATAAAATAAATTCCAAATTTTATAATAATCTTTTTCCTCTAGTGCCGTTGTAACTTCGAATGGTCACTAAACGAAACCAGATGCTCTCCCATGATGCCTCACTTCATAACTTAATGACCAATATCATTGAATGAATTAACAGGTCCTTTTTTTAGTCCAAAGTAGAGGAGCCACCTGTATCGTTAAGGATTAAGAGATTCATCAGGAAGAACGTTAACCCAGGCCAGTTTCTATGTTAGGGAAAATAGGAAATGTTCAAAAGACACACCAAAGATTACTGCACCCTCATACACACAAACACACAGACACACACACACACACTCTAACCCAACTTGTACCCTAGGCCAGTGGCCGCCAACCTTTTGGGCACCAGGGATTGGTTCTATGGAGAGATATTTTTCTGTGGACTGGAGAGAGTGTGGTTTCAAGCGCTGTCTGCATGCCATGGATGGGGCTGGCATGCTGCTAACCGGTGCTGGTCCAAGGGCTGGGAGCTGGAGGCTCCTGCCTTATGCCAAGTCTACTGTGCTTACATCCTGCAGATATAAATAAGGCAGATCTATGTAAATGTACTTCTGCTAACCAAAGGAATAGGAAGGATGAGTGAGAGAGAGAGAGAGGACACACAGAGACAGAGAGAAGGAGGAAGAGGGAGGGACAGAGAGAGTGTGAGAGACAGAGACACAGACAGAGAGAGAGTGACAGAGACAGAGGGAGACCAAGGGAAAGGCAGAGAGAGAAAGAGAACACAGACACACACACACAAATGGAGAGAGGGAGTGAGGGAGAGAGAGGCAGAGAGAGAGAGGCAGAGAGAGAGAGACACAAACAGACAGAGACACAGACAGTGACAGAGACAGAGGGAGACCGAGAGAGAGAGAGAGAGAGAGAGAGAGAGAGAGAGAGAGAGAGAACACACACACACACACACACACACAAATGGAGAGAGGGAGAGAGAGCCAGAGAGAGAGACACAGACAGAGAGAGAGACACAGACAGAGACAGAGACAGAGGGAGACCAAGGGAAAGGCAGAGAGAGAAAGAGAACACAGACACACACACACAAATGGAGAGAGGGAGAGAGAGGCAGAGAGAGAGACACACAAACAGACAGAGACACAGACAGTGACAGAGACAGAGGGAGACCGAGAGAGAGAGAGAGAGGCAGAGAGAAAAGAAGAATAACTTTTCCCAACATCTTTTCTTTTCCTTGGCTTGATCCTGCCAAACTTACAACCTAATTTTGCTGAACAACGACATGCACACCGCTGTCTCCCAGATAGAAGCGGGCAAGGTGCATTTTCCTATAATCTACAGAAGCTGCAAATATTTATCTGTGCTTTAATATTTCAGAAAATTGAATTTCTGTGCAATATTTAAAAGATTTTTCTCCCCCCCCCCCACAACCCCCCCCCCCGTGTCTGTCCCCTGACAAATGTAGGCCTTCTGCATTCTGGCTATTCTAAAGCGCTCGGCTGAACATCAGGCTGCAAAAGACCCTTTCCCCGGTCTTTAATTGTACATGGAGCTTATGAAATTGATTTGAGAGCTTAGCTTTTTACAATGCCCAGTGAATACAAAACATTTCTGACAATCAATCAATGAAAGAATAATCACTCCTTATTCCTCTCTCTCTTTCTCCTCCCTTCGCTATTGTTACTTTTCCCTCTTTTCTTGGGGAGGATAAAGTTCAAATGCCAGAAAATCTTTGTGAGACACCACTTTTAAATTAAGCAGAAAATGGACATTGACACACTTGTTAATCTCACCTGGATCATTATTGGGGGTCTGGAGGTAACAGGCAGCCTTCAAATGCAGGAATGCTCGTTTCCTGAACCACGTCTACTGCCTTGCCAAAAAAAGAGAGAGAATTTTTCTCTTCATTTCTTGTTTCTAAACAGCACCGTAGCAAGTTTTGGAAATAGGCAGTCCTTGACTTACAACATATTGAGCCTGGCAATCATAAGTCAGGTGGTGGCTCACTTTACAGTCATAAAGTGGATCACCACACGACTGGATCTGGTTTGACAACCTTTTTTGTGTCGTAAAGGCGATCCAGTTGCCAAGCTCCTGAAATGTGATCAGGTGATTGCAGGGAGCAGGGAGCAGTCAGATCTTCTAATCTAAGCTATAGATATTTTCCTTTTGGGGTCCATCATAACATAGAACAATCATTAAGCAATCTGTCATAACTTGAGGACTTAACTGTAAATAGTTTTTCCAGACTGTGTTTTTGATTCTTTCCCCTGACTGTGCCATGGTGTGAATGGAAGAAAAAACTCAAAAATTGTGTTTTTGCAAAGAGGATGATTCCTTTGACAAATTTTTATTTGTGACTATGTGTATGTATGTAAATTTGGTTTTTCCTGTTTCAATGGATACAGGGTTCCCTTTCTTTGTCACAAAAATTTCCTTTGATCCCATCCCATCCCATTCTATTCAGGGGTGGGATTCAAATTTCTTAACAACCAACCCTAATTTGTGGGTATGGCTTGGTGGTCATGTGACTGGGTGGTCATGGTTTGCTGACTGGGTGTGGCTTGGTGGTCATGTGACTGGGTGGGCATACCTTGTATGTAAATATTGTAAATATTTATGTAAATGTTGAATTTTTTTATTTAAAAAAAGAGCAGCTTTTACCCAAAATGAGGCAAAGCAGGCAGGCAGATTGAGTTGCTTGCAGAATCACAGAGTCACTCGCAGATCTACCTTTCTGCAATCTGCTGCCTGAGTCTGCACTGAAAAATAGAAGTTTCAGTCCTAAGGAAGGCTCAGCTCTGCTCTCAGGCCAGTGCTGCAATTTGCCGGTTCTCCGAACTGTGCAGAATTGTAACAACCGGTTCTATAGAACTGGTCCAAACTGGTAGAATCCCACCCCTGATTCTATTTTATTCCATTTCTATTCTATTCACTCTATTCTATTTCTATTTCTATTCTATTCTATTCTAACTTTATTTTATTCTATTTTAACTCTATTTTATTTCTATTCTATGCCATCCCATCCCATTGTATTCTTTCCCTATTCTATTCTATTCTATTCTATTCTATTCTATTCTATTCTATTCTATTTCTATTGTATTCAATTTTAACTCTATTCTATTTCTATTCTATGCCATCCCATCCCATCCTATTCTATTCTATTCTTTCCCTATTCTATTCTATTCTGTTCTGTTCTGTTCTGTTATATTCTATTCTTTCCCTATTCTTTCCTTATTCTACTCTACTCTACTCTACTCTACTCTACTCTACTCTACTCTACTCTACTCTACTCTACTCTACTCTACTCTACTCTACTCTACTCTAATTCTATTCTATTCAATTTTAACTCTATTTCTATTCTATGCCATCCCATTCCCTTCTATTCTTTCCCTATTCTATTCTGTTCTATTCTGTTCTATTCTGTTCTGTTCTATCCTATCCTATTCTATTCTATTCTATTCTATTCTATTCTATTCTATTCTATTTTGTTCTAACTCTATTCTGTTCTATTCTAACTCTGTTCTATTTCTATTCTATTCTATTTTAACTCTATTCTATTTCTATTCTATTCTATTTTAGCTCTATTCTATTTCTGTTTTATGCCATCCCATCCCATCCTATCCTATTCTATTCTATTCTATTCTTTCCCTATTCTATTCTATGCTGTTCTATTCTGTTCTGTTCTATCCTATTCTATTCTATTCTATTTTGTTCTAACTCTATTCTGTTCTATTCTAACTCTGTTCTATTTCTATTCTATTCTATTTTAACTCTATTCTATTTCTATTCTATTCTATTTTAGCTCTATTCTATTTCTGTTTTATGCCATCCCATCCCATCCTATCCTATTCTATTCTATTCTATTCTATTCTTTCCCTATTCTATTCTATGCTGTTCTATTCTGTTCTGTTCTATCCTATTCTATTCTATTCTATTCTATTCTATTTTGTTCTAACTCTATTCTATTCTGTTCTATTCTAACTCTGTTCTATTTCTATTCTATTCTATTTTAACTCTATTCTATTTCTATTCTATTCTATTTTAGCTCTATTCTATTTCTGTTTTATGCCATCCCATCCTATCCTATTCTATTCTATTCTTTCCCTATTCTATTCTATTCTATTCTGTTCTGTTATATTCTATTCTTTCCCTATTCTTTCCTTATTCTACTCTACTCTACTCTTCTATTCCTTCTCCCCTCATGCTCTCTCGAGGCGTCTGTGTTGGGAAACAGAGTGGCACATCTATGTAGGAATTGTTCACACGTACATGCAGTGTCCCAAATAAATAATGCTTTTCTGAACCGTAGATAAGCTGCTGAGTGGGGTTCTTCCCCTCCTGTCTCCATGGCTCTTCCCTGCCTCTGTGCCGGCCCCTGACAAGCATCTTTACTTTTGATTTCAGGCACCCCGGAGTTAAACCCAGCTGAGCGGAAGGATCTGGAGGCCAAGCTGAAGGAGCGGGAAGAATTCCTAATTCCCATTTACCATCAGGTAGCGGTGCAGTTTGCTGACTTGCACGACACACCCGGCCGGATGCAGGAGAAGGGTGTCATTACCGTAAGTGTCGGGAATCTTTTCCTGATCAATGCTGTCAAAAAGCAGCTTTCGCCCAGCAGGGCTGGCGGAGCTGCTGCTGAGAAGGTCTTCCCAAACCCAGCTTTTTGAAGGGGAGGGGGGAAGGCCTCTTCCAGCCTGGATGATGCCGACAGCATGGGGTGAATATTAAAAGTTTGTAAAGGCTAGAAGGAAGGCCCTTAATAGCTCTTGAGGGATCCCCGCTGCTCTTGGTGTGAAGGCAGAGCAGGGCAGCACCGAAAGGAGGAACTTGGTGAAGTCCTTGTGTCCTCCATGTGGATTAAACAATTGTCCCATTCTGCTTGTTGGTAGGAAGGAGAGAGAGATGAGGAGAGGGAGGGATGGAAAGAAGGGAGGGAGGAAGGAAAGAGAGAGGGGAGGGGAGGGAGGAGAGGAGAAAAGGAAGGGGAAGAATGAACAAACAAAGAAAGTGGGAGGAAGGAGAGAGAAAGAGAGAAAGAAAAAGAAACAGGAAGGGAGGGGAGGAAAGGAAGAAGGAATGGACTAATGGAGGGAGGGAGGGAGGAAGAAGGAAGGAAGGGAAGAGGAAGGAAGGAAAAGGAGGGGAGGAAAGGAAAGGAAAGGAAGAAAGAAAGAATGAACTAATAAGGGAGGGATGGAGGGAGGAAGAAGGAAGAAAGGAAAGAGAAAGAAAAAAGAAGGAAGAAGAGGGCAGGAAAGGAAGAAAGAAAGAATGAATTAATAAGGGAAGGAGGAAGGAAGGAAAGAAGGAAGGATGGATGGATGGATGGATTCTGGGTCCTTATATGTTGCCATGTTTTTGTTACACTATGTGCAAGGTGAGCCCTGCTGCTATGAATTGTAAGTCTGCTAAGTTTCATGCAAATCATGTTTTTCCCCTCTCAGTGTAATTAAATCTTTTTGTTCTTATTTTTAAAATATTCTTTTTAATCGTTTGACAAATCAACTTGTAAGCCAGCATTTTGGCCTACAGAGTCTGTGGCCTATACAGCCTCTTTTCCTGACTGGTTCTTTTGCAATAAGCCAGCTTGGGCGCACTCACCTTGAACAGTTGGACTATCAAGCCACCATCTGGGCAACAGCAGCCTTATTCTGACACATCTAATTGAACTGGGAATGGTGTGTTGCTTGTGGCTGCGTACAGGGACGCAAATGCTGCTGAGCAAAATAGTTTTACTTGCAAGAAAATGTAGCTCTGACTTCCTCATTGTTTGTTAAGCAGAAGTCCTCTAAAAATAGAAACCTGGCTCTTGACAGGGTCTGATTGTGACTTTTTTTTTAAAAAACTCTGCTCCATCTTTTCCCATCATGTGTGGGAAAATTGGAGCGGGGAGACTGTGACTTTTTAAAATAACTTTTTAAAAACCCCTCAGTTGGTTTTGGGTTGGGGCTCTTCAGCTAAGGAAAAAGCATGCCCAGATATTTAACTAAATATCTTTTTTAAAAAAGGAAATTTGAACGAATATAAAATAAGAAAAGAAGAAAAGAAGAAAGAGAAAATTTAAAATTTCAAGAAAGGGAAAAAGAGAAAAAAATAAAAAGTAACTTCCAATTTTAGAGATCTTATAATTACCATTGTAAATTTACCTCTTACTCTGTGCTTACAACATAGCTCTCTTCTATTATCTATTCTGTCTAATCGTCAAAATTGTACATTCATTTTTTTTTTCTGTTTCACTCAAAAAGTCCATGAGGACTTTCCTGTCAGCAATAAACATATACAAATAGTCCTTCATTTGAAGGGTCCTTGGTGCTCTCTGAGCTTGCTTGTTTCCTTGCAGACGTTTCATTACCCTAACTAGTCACTAGCACTGATGATGCTACCTAGTCTGGTTATGAAACGTCTGCAAGAAAACAAGCAAGCTCAGAGCGAGGACCCCTCATTTAAACCCTGAGCTGCAAATAGTCTCCTTTATTAATCCTCAGCTTACAACTAGTAGCTTAGCGACTATTCAAAGTTACAATAGACCTCCTCAGAATGTATTTACGACTTGGTTCCAAAATTCTGACAACTGCCCCCCCCCCCGCGCCAATCATGTGACCACATTTTGGCCACTCAGCAACATGGCCATTTCCAGTGTCCTGAGGTCACATGACTGTGATTTACAACATCTTTGCCCCAAACCCGGCTTTTACTTTCATGGTAAACAATGAGTTTCCCTTAATGGCTGGCTGGATTCACCTAAGGACCACCACCAAAAAAAAGGGTTTGTAAAATCAGGTTGGTCAGCAAGGTGACTCGTTTTACGACAGACACAGCTTTTAGCCATAATAAGCAGGCTTTCTGAAGGTCGTTACTGCCTGTGTGGTCTCTCAAATCCTTTTACTAAGTGGCATTTTCTTCGATTCTTGCCTTCTGTTACTAATTAATTGGTAATTCCAAAGGTTTGATCTTTCTCATGGGCCATTTTCAAGTTTGGGCATGATGAGTTTTTCTGCAATTAAGAATGAGGGGCGGGGTCCAAAAAAAGAAAACAAACATGGCTATGTTTAGAAGGAGTGCAAAACCCTTTGGGTAGAGAGCAGAGATGGTATTCAGCAGGTTCTGACCAGTCCTGGAGAGCCGGTTGCGAAAATTTTGAGTAGTTCAGAGAATCGGTAAATCCCGCCTCTGATTGGCCCCGCCCCCATCTATTCTCTGCCTCCCATTGAGTCCCAGCTGATTGGCTGGGTCTTCTTTGGTTGCCCTGCGCAGGAGAAGGGAGCTGGAAAGCAGGTTAGTGAGGTGGGGAGGGAGTGGGGATTTTGCAGTCACCTTCCCACAGGAGTGGGGAGGGAATGGAGATTTTACAATATCCTTCCCCTGCCATGCCCATAAAGCCACACCCATAAAGCTACACCATTTCCACAAAGCCATGTCCACAAAGCCAAGCCCATAGAACCGATTGTAAAAAAAATTGAATCCCATCACTGGTAGAGAGAAATGTATGTATGTAGGTGGTCCTTAAGGTAGGTATGTATATAGGTATGTATGTATGTAGGTATGGATGGATGGATGGATGGATGGATGGATTCATTCACTCATTCATTCATTCATTCATTCATTCATTCATTCATTCATTCATTGCATTTGTTTGCCTACCCTCTCGCTTCAAAGCTAGCCTGGGCAGCTTTGTTGTTTGTTGTTAGTTGCAAAGTCGTGTCCAACCCATTGCGACCCCATGGACAACGTTCCTCCAGGCCTTCCTATCCTCTACCATCCTCCGGAGTCCATTTAAGCTCAGGCCAACTGCTTCAATGACTCCATCCAGCCACCTCCTTCTCTGCTGTCCTCTTCTTCTTCTTTTGCCCTCAATCATTCCCAGCATTAGGCTCTTCTCCAGTTAGTCCTTCCTTCTCATGAGGTGGCCAAAGTCTTTGAGTTTCATCTTCAGGATCTGGCCTTCTGAAGAGCAGTCAGGGTTGATCTCCTCCTGGACTGACCGGTTTGATGGCCTTGCAGTCCAAGGGACTCGCCAAGGGAGTCTTCTCCAGCACCAGAGTTCAAGGGCCTCCAATCTTTGGCGCTCAGCCTTCCTTAGGGTCCAACTTTCACAGCCATCCATTGCAACTGGGAAAACCAGAGCCTTGACTATACGCACTTTTGTTGGCAGGGTGATGTCTCTGCTTTTTAGTATGCTATCTCTGGACTGCTTACAACATTAAAAAGCCATACAACCGTAAAAATTAAACATTTCTAAAAACAATAAAAATGTCCTGCCTTTATTTTTAATAAACAATTCAAGGTGGGAAACATTTCGATACAACTTCTTCCTCTGATTTCCCCCACAACAACAACCCTGGGAGGCGAGCTAGGCTGAGAAAGAGAGAGAGAGAGAGAGAGTGATTGATCCAAAATCACCCAGTCAGCTTTCAAGATTAAGGCAGAACTCGAACTCACAGCCTCCTGGTTTTTAGTCTGGTGCCTTCACCACTAGGCCAAACAGGCTCTCTCTATAAAAACTGGATTTATTCAAAAGAGCTCCTAAAGACTCCAATCAGTCAAGGTTTCTGTGAGAAAATTCGACATCCACTTTTCTGGAATGGTCTGAAGACTCCTGTGCTAAGTTGGGGGTAAGACTAGAGGACCTCAAAGGTCCCTTCCAATCCCATGCTTCTGTTCTCCTGGAGCAGGCATGGACAACTTTATGACCTGTGGACTTAAATTCCCAGAATTTAACATTGCCAACATGGCTGACTTGGGAATTCTGGGAATTGAAGTCTACAAGTTGTAAAGTTGCCATAGTTACACACCCTTGTCCTAGAAAGTGTATGTTAAGAAGCCAAAAAAAAAGTCCACACAAGGCACTGTCACACTGTGTTTCCACATCAACTTGAGATAAAATTGCTCATGGCCCAAACAGGGCTCCCAAACATGATTACAAGGGTGTTAATTGCTCTCCTTTCGGCTCTTTCCTCATCAAACCACTTTATGGAAAGAAGAGGAGGAGGAGACAGTCCCTCATCATAAATACATGATTGCCTGAGAAACTCAAGAGTTCTTGTCAGAAAAACACACCATGTAGTAATTTTCACTCAGGAGAAGAAGAAGAAAAAGCAATTTGGCCTGTGTGTGCCCAGATTTATTTATCGATCTCAAATATTTACATTTGGCCTCTCGGGCCTCCAAGGTGGCTTGGCGATAAGTGAAAATGAATACATGATAAACATCCCATTGTTTTGACGGGAGATTAGCTGTGTCTTGAAAAAGGAGCATCCATAATGTAGATTAAGAGTAAATCTCTAGTCATGTTGGAGAGATAACGGTGCAACGAATGGGGGCTTCTCACACACACACACACACACACACACACACACACATCAGCTCTTCATGCTATAAAACATCCTCTGATCTTGGTTCTTTTGTTTTAGTTAAGGAAGTCGCACCTTTATCTTCAACTGCAAAATACTTTTTTCTGGCTCTCCTGTGGGTCAGATGGGACTTGTGACCTTGGTTCTCTGCTATCATTGTGAACTCCTTTCTCTGCGCTCTTCTTCCCATCCTTGTTTGCACCCAGGATGTGCTAGAATGGAGAACCTCCCGTTCGTTCTTCTACTGGAGAATACGGCGTCTTCTTCTGGAGAACTTGGTCAAGAAAAAGATCCACACGGCAAATCCTGAACTCACCGATGGCCAGATTCAGGCAATGCTGAGACGCTGGTTTGTAGAAGTCGAAGGCACAGTTAAGGTACAGCCCAATATCTATCTATCTATCTATCTATCTATCTATCTATCTATCTATCTATCTATCTATCTATAGCTATGTCTATCTATATCTATCAATCATTCATCTATCTATATCTATTTATCTATCATTCATCTATCTACCTATTATATCATTCATCTATCTATATCTATTATCTATCATTCATCTATCATCTATATCTATCCTTCATCTATCCTATATCTATTTATTTATATCTATTTATCATTTATTTATTTATGTATTTATATCGATCGATCGATCGATCGATCATTTATCTATCTATCTATATCTATATCTATCTATATCTATCAATCATCTATCTATATCTATATCTAGTATCTATCTATATCTATATCTATATCTATCTATCTATATCTATCAATCATTCATCTATCTATATCTAGTATCTATATCTATTTATCTATCATTTATCTATCTATCTATCTATCTATCTATCTATCTATCTATCTATCTATCTATCTCTGTCTCGGGTTTGTTTGTTTGACGTCACCCTCAAAGCTATAAAATCAAAGGGAAAAACCTGCTGAAATCTTTGATTAACATGGGATCTAGAAAAATATGTGGAATTTTTGTTTGGAGATATGATTGACCTACAAGATTTTTTTTAAAAAAGATTTTAAAAAATAGAGAAACATGGTGTGATTTATTTCAGCAGTCATGATGCAGCTAATTTATTCAAGTTCTGGAATTTGGGCTATTCTTGTGTGTAATTTTAGAACAGTGGGATGGTTGAATATATTTTCTTCCATGTAGATGGAAGTACAGTTTGGTTTTAACACCAAATAGATTTTGCGTGTTAGAGGTTGCTAGGAAAAAAACTGCATAATTATAATCAGGCTTTATGTGGCAGTGGCTTTGGAAGAGAAATGTACAGGGAAAAATAATTAAGCTTACTGCAATATATCCTGAGCTGTCTAGAGAAGGCAGGTAGTAAGCCTCCATAGAAAGATATTCATGTACTTAGTGAGGGAGACTGATTCTGTTTGATTTGGTTTTGGTCCTTTATATAGACGAATCCAGTTATTTCCATATCCTATGCCAAAAACCCCTAGTTTTAGTGCAGTCAGACAGACTATACTTTATAGATAGTTTCAAAACACAGCATTCTTATTTTCACCTCCAGGTTTGTAAAGGTCTACTTAAAACTAAAAATACAACAGATATTTACATACATTTATCTATATCTAGCTCTGTCTGTCTGTTTGTATCTGTCTATCTATCCAACTATTCATCTATCTATCATCTCTCAAATTTATTGGCCACCCATCCTACCACAAGGTAACTCTGGATGGCTTACAGCATTAAACATTTCAACATTTCTTGAAAATGGAAGCCATGTATGGACATCTGGCTCCCATTTTGGTTAGAATTTTGACAATGAAGTTGTCAGAGTAAGCTAGGTGGTGCAACAACTACCTTTTTATTACTCCAGTATCATGTGGAGTATATTGTTACTTATCCGTAACAACAGGTTAAATCATGTCCTAAAATCTTCTAAAGGAGGGGTGGCCAACCTTGATAACTTTAAGACCTATGGACTTCAACTTCCAGAATTCCCTAGCATTCTGGGAGTTAAAAGTCCACAGGTCTTAAAGTTGCCAAAGTTGGAATCTCCTACTCTAAAGAAGGGACACTATTATGGAAATGGACAAGGTGGCTTGGCAGCACAGAAATTTTTCTACAGACTCCTGAGTTCAGTCCATTGATCAAGCACCAGGGATAACATCCTTTTTGTCAGAGTGTTTGCAGTGTGGCTGCTATTGTGAGACAGCCCAGGAGCAAAAACAGCACACACAGAGGCTTTGTCTTGTAACAGAGGCTATATACATACATATACGTGGTAGGCAAATACCTGGCAATCAATCAATCCTCTTTACTTTGTATAGAGAACCACAATGGAGAGAAAAGAGGTACTTGCATTCTCAATCTTAAGTGGCAATAACCAGGCTGATTCATCCTCATTGCATCAGCCTTATAACAGCTGGTCAGCTATTAAATCTCAATACCTTGACACTTTTGATCCTAAGTGATCATTCCCATAATAGGCTGGTCCTGCAGACAAGATTCCCTCCCCACCAAAATGTTGAGAAGAAAGATACTGGGTCCCATCCATTCAGTGGAAAAGTAGGATCCATCATCAGGTTCGGGTCTCTTCTAAAACTTGGATAGGATCCTCAAACCTTAAATGAAGTTATAGCTCAGTTTTAGCTGGCTCCTTTTATCGATTTACAGGTAGTCCCTGACTTACAACCATGTATATAATGTCCATTCAGTTACAACGGCACTGAAAAAAATGACCTATGACCAGCTTTTACTCTTACGACTGTTGCAGAATCAAATGATTAAAATTTGTGTGCAACTGGCACACATTTACAATGGTTGCAGCATCCTGAGGTCCTGGGACTGTGATTTGCAAATTTCATAAGGAGCATCTGGGTGTTTGCAAAGTCAATGGGGAAAGCCAGTTTCTCTTAATGACTGCATGATTCACTTAACGTCAGTGATTCTCTTAATAACCATGGCAGAAAGGTCATAAAATGGGGCACAACAACCATCTTGCTTAGCAGCAGGAATTTGATTGTGATCATAAGTTGAGGACTACCTGCATTGTATTGAATATGGTTGATAGGTTTTTATGCTTTTAACTGTACCCAGTCTCACTGAGGTGCCTAAGTCTGATAAAGTAAAATAAATAAATTTGATCAACAAACAATATTCTATCATTTCCCCTTGTGGCTGTTGCCTATTTACAGCTCCCAGCTTTCCAGGTTTTGGAGAAAAATCAATAGGCTGTTTTAACTATGCTCAAAGGAAATGAGCTGAGAACGAAAGCTTCAGTGAGAATTCTCTTCCATTGGAATGCTCTCCTGTTGGAATTAAAACTCGCTTAGTGTCTTCTCTGTCCAGTTTTTAAATATCAGCAACATTTCCCCCACCCCTGTTTTCAATATGTTTGCAGTTAGCAACCAGTACTCTCCAAAACTGGTAGCTGGCCTTCAGGTTTTTTAAGTAGGAAGAAAAAATGGAGATTCAATTGAACTAGAAATGCTGCAAAAGGAATGTGTTTGGTGTGTGTGTGTAAAACTTGTATTCTGGAGAGTTCAGAGCTTTGGAAGGTAAAGCCTTAGCAGCTTTATTTATATATATATATTAAGCCTGGCATCTAGTTAGCTAATACATTACACCAATCAAGGAAAGTTATCTTAAGCCACAATTAATCTGCTCCCTGGCATATGTTGATAGGGAAGCATCATGCTGTTTCTTAATTAAAGGCAAACGGATTAAAAATGATTAATAAGGGTATTAAATATTCGTCTAAACTAAAGCTTTGAGAATCTTGGGCAAATCCTTGCTTTGCACAGGCCTACAATTTACAGCTCTGGCTGGGAGATAGGATAGCCAGCTGCTTCATTGAACTTTTATAAAACACCTCAATTTACGTGGAAGGAAGATGTTTCTGCTGTGCCCCAATAGACAGTCATCGAAAAGTTAAAAAAAGGCATCATCTCTATTACTTCACATTGCTAAATTTTATAAGAAAATAACTGGCAGGGCAAGGGTGTCTGTTCATTCAAACCAATTCCTTCCCTTTTAGGGGTACCTTTTAATTTTTTTCTAGAAAGAAACCCAATATTGGAATCTGGAAAGCAATGAAATTAAAATCCAAGTCCCACCACCTTTTAAACTTTATGTTTTACCATATTGATGGCATTTTATTTTTTTAAAAGCGTTAAGGCACTGCTTGTACCCTTGGGACCAAGAATGCTGTAGATTCCCCCAAAATATAACATTGTGAGAAATGGTGCATCCTGTCTATTAATATTCAGCTATCCCATATTTATTTCTATTATATTATTAGAATATTTATTTCTATCCTGTATTTATTTCTATTATATTATTAGAATATTTATTTCTATCCCGTATTTATTTATATTATTAGAATAGAATATTCTATTAATTCTATTAAAGAATATTCTATTCTGTATTATAAAATATTAAAATATTTCTATTTTAATCTCTCCAAACTATCACATTTTTGTAGTACAAGAATTTCTGTAAAGGTCATCAGTGAACCATTAGCTCATTAAGTAACCAAATATATAGTTGACATAAAATACTGTATAATCTATACTGGTATTATCTTTCGTATATTTAACAGAATAACAGAGTTGGAAGGGATTTTGGAGGTCTTCTAGTCCAATCCACTGCTTAGGCATGAAATCCTATACCATTTTGGACAAATGGTTATCCAATTTCTCCTTAAAAATTCCCAGTGTTGGAGCATTCACAACTTCTGAAGGCAAAGTTGTTCCGCTGATTATTTGTTCTAACGGTCAGGAAAATTTCTCCTCAGTTCTAAGTTGCTTCTCTCCTTGATTAGTTTCCACCCGTTGCTTCTTGTCCTGCCCTCAGTTGCTTTGGAGAAAAGGTGGACTTGCCCATCTCTCTCTACCAGGCTTCCTCTCAGTTATTTTTTATTTTTATTTATTTATTTATTTATTATCGTTATCCAATATTTATTTATTGGATTTATATTGCGGCCTATTCGCCCATTGTGACTCAAGGCAGCAATATATACTTATTTCGATTTAATAAATCCCATTCAAACAGAAAAGCAAGAGGGCATCTCCTCCTAACATGATCTTCCCTGTCCACCTTCCTGATATCTTTTTACCCCTCCTCAAAAAAAATCAGTCTTTCTTGTCCTCCATTGGTAGAAAAGCCCTATAGAAAGAGGGTGAACAGGTAGCCAAAGTTAATACAACCAGGGGTTCCGTTATTCATTTCTTTATTATTTGTCTATATGCCAAACTTCTTAACCGCCCTTCTGCCTTTTAGAGTTATGGGGAAAATGGAAGGAGGAAGGACTTACAACAGTTCATTTAGTGACTGTTCAAAGTTACAACCATACTGAAAAAAGCGACTTAGTGAGGACCATTTTTCACCCCCTGGATGTATATTCTCCAATGGGACACATCCATAGCTAAGAGTCATCAATCATGCTCTCCAGTAATAATCTTGTGTGCCAACAGCTTCGGCTGCCTAGCAATTAACTGAAGTATTTTAGGAATGCACTACTTTCCCCGCCTCCCTTTCTGCTGGCAACTAAAAAGACCAAAGAATTTTTTTTTAGTTGACACCGGTGTCAGATGACCTCCTTCTGAGACCTTCTGATCAGCAAAATCAATGAGGAAGCCAGATTCACTTAACAATCATTTTAATAACTTACCAACTATCCAGTTGTTAAGCCACAACTATTAACAACAAACTCAATGTAAACCATTCTAAACTTGGCTGTAAAAAAATATGATTTTTGTAATAGAATTGTCGAAGTCTGGAATGCTCTACCCGATTCAGTTGTCTCAGCTACAGTTTTTCACAGTTTTAGTCACAAGTTGACTTCTGTGGACCTCGCTTCATATTTAAGAGGTCTGTGCATAAGAGCACTAACATGCCTGTCGTCCCTGTCATTTTATTTTTATATTATTTGTGTTTTCGGTTTTTGTTTGACAAATTATAAATTAAAAAACAAACCTGCTGTGATTCACTTAACAAAAGGTGGCAAGAAAGATTGTAAAATGGGGGCAAAATTCACTTAACAACGGTCTTACTTGGCAACAGAAATTTTGGGCACAAAATCGTAGGATTGTTGGCCGTAGGATTACCTGTATTAGGTATGTTCACCGCATTGAGTTGCTTGCAAAAAATAATAAAGGCAGGCCGTAAGAGTCACCTCGTGGTGAGGTTGGCAGCAAACAAATTCAATAAATGTATTTTTTTAAAAAATAGCAATAGCACTTTAGAATTTCCCACTTCATTGTTCTTTTACAGCCCTCTCTAAGCAGTTTGACAGAGCCAGCCTCTATTGCCCCCAACAATCTGGGTCCTCATTTTACCGACTCGGAAGGGATGGAAGCCTAAGTCAACCTGGAGCCGGTTGGGGCTCAAACAAAATAAGAATTAATTGCTATCATGTGAATGTTGAATTCTGCCTTCTTTTTAAAAACTAAATTCAAATGTGGGAATCCAGCTAAAGTCAACTTATCCCTGCCTTATAAATATATCTGTGTTCCTAGAGGACCGTCCCCTCCACTGCTGCTGAGGCTCAAGTCACTTTATTTCCACCTTATCCGATGCTTTTGCCGGGCCAGATTTTGTGTTGTGTGTGGCTGCCGCAGAATCACCAGGCCAAAGGGTCAGTCTTAAAGAGCCAGCAGATGTTTCCAGCTGGGGAAAAGCTGCACTCTTCCTTCATGGGAGGCTATTAAATCATGATGGGAAATTAATTGTCATTCTGACTTGGACTTCATTAGCAATATAACAGAGAAGGATAGTGCACCTTTAAATGATGAGCTTTGGTGTTTAATTATCCAAATAAAATGACATAAATATGAATGAGCGCTAATGGTGGTATTTGGGTTTTTTTACTCTCCCCTGGAAACCATTAACGATTCTTAAATGATTTGTAAAGAAAATGAAAAGCGAAGAGAAGCAGTGAGATGGCTATTAGGGTTCAAACACACTCCTGAATTATTACATAGTCAACTACCTGGCAAATACAGAGAAGTAAATGATCTTGATCTTGCTACCTTCTGATATATTTTTTTTCCTCCTAAATTTACTGCTAGAGTCATTTCACCCCCACAGCACGCGGCATTTTGATCTTCTCTTCTGATGTTCATTAATTCAGAAATGGGGATTTGGGGGTTTGTGTGTTGGACTGAGTACATGTAAGAAAGACACAAGATTTCGGTTCTGCAGAAATTGCTAAGGTTGTTTTTGCTCCCGTTACAGCAAATTGTCCACGAGGACTAGCAACACACATGCTGAAAGCAGGGTCAGCCCCCCTACCCCCTTTTAAAGGAGCCTTTAAAACAAGCCTTAGGGTAGGTGGTGGATCCCTTGTGGGATATTGTTGTTGTATTGTGGATTTTTTTTATCCAGATTCTTTTAATATTTTTTGTGTTTCTATTGTGCTTTCTAAGTCACTCAGAATCATAACAGATTGGGACAGACTCTAAATCAGACAAATAAATACGCCTGCAATTGGAAGCTACAACATTAGATGCTTTTAACAATATGATTAAAGCCAGCTACCGTTCAGCTTTCTTGTTGATGCATAAATCATTCCTAGAAATTGGTATGAACAAAATTGAAGACTTCTGTTGGGGATTTCTATCTTTTCTTCCTCTTCCTCTTTCTCCTTCTTCCTTACTTTTCTCCTCCACCATCACTTCCTCCTCTTCCTCCTCTTCCTCCTCTTCCTCCTCCATTCACTGTTCTTCCACCCTCCAAAGCTGTTGTACCTCTAGTTTAATAGAGGCAGGTACAAATAACAGTGTATCTTCAACACACAAGTCAAACAACATTTGAATAGTGTGAGCTAGTTTGCCTCCCCTTGGACTGGAACAGAGAATCAGAAGACCTAAGTCATTGTCCCTCGGCCTTGGCAACTTTAAGTTGTGTGGACTTTAACTCCCAGCATGCCAGCTGGGGAACTCTGAGAGTCGAAGTCCACACAACTGAAAGTTCCCAAGGTTGAGAAAGACTGATCTCAGTGGTGGACCAAGCAAGGAAGGTTATCTAGTAGAGCAATGTAGCTTTGACAAACTCAACTGAAGATTTTCTAGTGTTGGAATGGAGTCTTGTTGAAGATATAAGAGGTGACTCTTTATGAAGTCCAGCTTTTGTCACAAGTTCTCCAGACTCTATCCAGACCTCTTTGGGAGTTGAGGTTGAATTCTTTGTAAGGACATTGAGTTTTTCTGCTCCCTAATTATGACCATTCTCTAAGTCATGCTTTCCTTAAGCTAGTCAACAGCTCTACTTGTGTTGCGGCCCGCTAGCGACCAGAGGAGCTGGCAGCCGATTCAGACAGTGTGGAGGTTGGGGAGGAACAGGGGCCAGTCCTGGAGTCTGGGCAAGGCTCTGACGAGGGCTCTGTGTCGGAGACAGAGATGGGGCCAGCGCCCTCCGGCATTTCCCAGCTGCCTTCGGAGTCAGAGATAAGTGGGGAAGAAGAACAGCTGGAGCCTGTTCCCAGTGTGCGCATCCACAGAGCTGCCAGAAGAAAGGAACAGCTAAGGAACAAGGGTTGACTTGGGAGTAAAGCCATGTTTATTTATTTGTTTGTTTGCTTATTGTTTATTTATTTATTTGAAATAAAAGAGGAGTGAAAGGGGAGTGAAGTTGGCAGGAGACAATTAGTTCATTTGGGTGAAGATCTGTTCCTGCATTCTTGTCGAGTTTTGTCTGCCACAGTGTGGCATCTGAAAGATATTGGTCTGGCAACTCTCCAAGCCTCTCCAAGCCTATAATTGCAAAATATCTTGAAAGACTGTTGGCCAGGACTTTGCTGGAGAGGAATTCACTGTAAACCAAATAAAAGGGGTTTTATCGGGACGTGGAGTCGGCTTTGTGCTTTTGCGGAAGCCTGTTGTTCTTTTTGGCAGGCCTACTTGTGGGACAACAACAAGGACCTGGTGGAGTGGCTGGAGAAACAGCTGGCAGAGGAAGAAGGAGCCCGGTCAGTGGTTGACGAGAACATCAAATACATTTCCAGGGACTACATACTCAAACAGATACGAAGGTAAGAGGACCCTGCAACACTCAGAGGGCCTTCCTACTCCATAAATCGGAAATGCCAGTGGTCCACAATAGTCCTCAACTTAAAACAGTTTAGTGACCGTTTGAAGTTACAATGGCACTGGAAAAAAAACAACGAACCGCACGCTCACCAAACTGGTTGTTCTGCCAGTGGGATCCCAGCCCTAGATAGATTCTCTGCAGTGCAGTGATTTGCTTAACCGTCATGGCAAGAAAAAAAGGTTGCAAAACGGGGGTGGAGGCTGACTCACTGAACTTGCTAAGTCTTGCTTAGCAAATGGAAATTCTGGTCCCGATTGTCGTCGTAAGTCGAGGACTAACTGCACTTGGTGGTCTGACCAGAGAGCTGGGCTCCCAAACGGAGTGTCCGTCTACCCTTTCCGAGGTCCCTACCTCTCCTTATTCTTTCTCCTAGCTTGGTGCAGGCGAACCCAGAGATAGCCATGGATTCCATCGTCCACATGACGCAGCACATATCGGCCACCCAGCGGGCCGAGATCGTGCGCATTCTCTCCACAATGGACTCGCCCGCCTCCACGTAAGGAGACGCCCACCCACCTTTCCATAGTGACGGGCAAGAAAGGGCCGCTGGCCGCTCTCAACCCCCACACAATGTGGACCTGCCAAGAAATGCTGGAAAGTGACTTTTTAGTTATTTTTCGTGTTTTTTAAAAAAACCAGACTTCAACGGAAGACAACGGCAGGGTGTCCTTCTAGCTGCAAAAGATTCTAGGAACGCACCCACACACACACACACGCCTAAAATAATTTATGGAAGCCACGTAATCGTACCTATTTATTTAACAAGAAAGTGAGACTGGACCAATATTGTAACTAACTGTTGTCTGTACAGCACTTACCCAGATTATGAATGGTACTGTCGTGCCATGAGGTCACAGAATTTAAAGGGTGGTTGGGTGGGGTGGGAGATGGGAGGAGATAAGGAGTTGATGTCCGTTGTGAGCCACTTTATGTGTTATGTAACATCCCCCTCCCCAAACTCAAGATCCCCCAGGTTTCCCAACAGCTGTGGTAACGGGGGGAGGGCTGCTCCCCCTCTCCCCATTTTCCCTGGGGCCCTTCGGTTCATCAGCTAGTGCTACAGGAGATAGGCAGTGATAGAAAAACATCCCCCCCCTTCTTGAAGCAGCCTGGGGGAGGTGGGTCACCATTTCTGTGCCTAAAGGGAGACCCTCGGACTTCGTGTAGCTCAGGGGTCCCCAAACCTGGCAACTTTTAAGACTTGCGGACTTCCAACTCGACTCCCAAGTCCATAAGTCTTAAAGTTGCCAGATTTGGGAGACCTCCAGTGTAACTCATCCCCCTTAATCTGGAAAGGGCGTCTCCCTCCATCATAAAGTGGAAAAAGGACCCATTTTCCTTTCTGGAAAGCTATGCAGCAGCAATGCGTCTTCCCCTCCCTCAAGCTGGGCTCCCTCCGCCAAGCAGCCAGGTGGTGCTTAAAAGGCAGCCCAATGCTTTCTGTGGTCATAACAACCAGTCTTTGGGCGTTAAACAGACCTATCCAGCACCCCCTCAGTTTTCTCAGGGCAGGCTGGACTAAACCCAGACCGGAGTGCCTCTCTTACAGCAGGCATCATGCTTCTCTGCCCCTTTCTTGGCACAGATTAAGCCAACACTCTTTTGGCTTGCAGACACCCTCCCTTCCTCACTCCACCTACTGATTCCCTCCTTGGGTTTTTGCTGCTCCAGGAAGGAAGCTTCACTTCAACCTGCCCCAGTGAAATGGTCCTAATTTGGTTCTGAATGTTGGTATTGGCAGCCAATGAAAGAAATCTCTTCCTTATATAAGCAGTAGAGCCTATTGCAGGGTTCCCCAAACTTGGCAACTTTAAGACTTGTGGATTTCAACTCCTAGCTGGCTGGAGAATTCTAGGAGTTGAAGTCCACAAGTCTTAAAGTTGCCAAGTTTGGGGAACTCTAGCCCCGTGATGGCAAACCTGTGGCACACATACCACAGGTGGCACACAGAGCAAATTTGTGCGGGCATGAGAGCCCCAGGCAAACTTACCTCACTGCACATGTGCACACCTTCCTTCCAGCTGATTTTTAGGCCTTTTTTGGCCTCCCAGATGCTCAAGGGAAGCCTCTGCAGCCTTTGCAAGTAGAGAAACAGGCCCACTTCATCACTTCCTGTCTTTCCGGAAATACCGAAAGTGTCTAAACGGGCCCATTTTTCGGCCTCCAAAGGCTGCAGAGGCTTCCCTCGAGCCTCTGGGAGACCAAAAAAGGCCCAAAAATCAGCTGGGAGGCACATGCATGCGCAGTGCAGGTAATGGGGGCAGCGTGGGGGGATCGTGCATGCATGCGCAGGAGGCTTGGGTGGGTGAATTGCTTTCTGGGTGCTGGCACACAAGCACTCAGTTTTCGGCGCAGGAGCCCAAAAAGGATAGCCACCACTTCTCTAGCCTATGGCATCCAGCACACTGACTGGGGATGCATCAGAGCATCTCTTTCCACTGCCCTCCAGCCAGGAAAGGAAGTGCTGAAAGCTGCAACTGGGGTTTTTTTTTTGGGGGGGGGGTCAGCAAAAGAGACTCCAGGTGGCTAAGTGGGCAGGTGTGTGTATGTGATGTGTAGGACTGGAGGACCAGCAGCGCTTTGTAAAATCTGCAGAGATGCGATTCTGAGGTTCTGGTAGGAATTAGGGGACATGTGCCTTGCTGGGTGGAAAAAGCATCTTGCCCACCAGCAAGATTTGGAATCCCATTTTCAAAACTCGGTTATCCAAGAAAGAAGGGAAGAGCATTTCCTTTCTCCTTGTAGCCACACCACGCCTCTAACATACAGTTGTGGGACATCCCACTCATCCACCCCGAGTTCAGAATGGGACCACTCCCCGGACAATTCAAGCAAGACAAAAAAATGAAATTAATTTCAACGGAACCGTTGCCAATAAAAATAAAATTAAGTCAATCCAGAAGCACAAGAGTTACATTAATTTCAATGAAAAAATGTGGCCACTATCAATAAAAGTAACTGAGTGGAACGATTAATTCAACATTGAATTGTCCCGCAGTGAGTTGGGCATGGCAAATTGGCTTCATATAGCAAGCTGTCCTAAATGCCCTCGAGTTGTATAGCTGATTCTTACCTGTGGGACTCTTTACCTGTGGGCCTATAGCTGTGATGGGAGAGTCTAAACACACACACACCAACTCTCAGAGCCAGCCTTACATCCAAGTTGGGAGGGGGCAGTAATAAAATTCCCCAGACACTTCAATTTTCTTTCTAAACCAAGGACCTCGTTTTTTTCTTTGCTTAAAAAAACTCAGCAATTTGGAATTAATGCAGTTGGGTTTTTTCCTACATTGCAAAGCGCTAAAACCCATCCTGCTCAACATAATACAAAAAAGTGGGGTGGAAATCTAATTTGGGATCTGAGTTGAGAGGATCCTCATAGCACAGTATTAACCAACCAAGCTTCACTAAAAATCTTAAGACTGAGAATCTGTTTCCCAGGTATGTTTCTTTTTTCTTTTTAACCTGGAAAGTGCCAAGTGGTGTGAAATAAAACATAGCTTCTCTGTAGTTCAGAGAGCCCAGCCTTCTCCAGCTTCCAGAGGTGATAACCTCAAAGTTTCCCTGAAATTATGTCAGCCAGGAATAGGATTTAGGGGTTCTCCCAAACCCCCAGCAGCCCCACTCCTGGTTACTGGCCAGAATGGTAAGAATGGACATCTGGAGGGCTATAAGTGACTTGCAGCAGGCTAAAACATGGAAAGGAACCTTGTTTGAAGGGAGATAGAAATTCTTCTGCAAAGCACATATTTTGGGGCTAAAAATAACACTGATCCACATAGATCAGACTAAAAAAAAATGTTGCAAAAGAACAGGCTTACTTATGGGGCCGTGGTGGTGGGCTTGAATCTCCACCACACTTCCCTCCTGGGCTCAGTTCAGTGCCTTTCTTTTTTGAACACCCCCCCCCTATTATTTCTTCATTAAAGAAAATAGATGTTCAGCTGAACTCCAGGATGACCTAGGTTCCAGAGAGCACATTGCATTCAAGTTCTCCCCCCCCAGCAACACCTAGAACAGCCAGGGAACCACATTTAGCCTACAATCCTGCCAAGAACTGAATCTAGATCAGGAGTCCCCAAACTTGGCAACTTTAAGACTTGTGGACTTCAACTCCCAGACTTATGGGAGTTTGAAGTCCACAAGTCTTACAGTTGCCAAGTTTGGAGACCTCTGGTCTAGATTCTGACATCCATCTTTGCATTATTGTTATTTTTTGCCCTTCCTTCCCTCATGCAAAACATACAAACTGATGTGTTGTGTTTAAAGGAGTCATTGATTCCAACAGTTTTGTAACCCCCAGCTTAAACCTGTAAAGTGGCTGTTACTTTTGACCCCACACCAATTTTTTTTTAGAAGCTGCAAAAACAACCCCAATGAAAAGGTGGCCTTTTCAATCTTACACCTTAAATTCTAGTCCACCAAAGTTTTAAAAAAAATCAACACATCCTCACATAGGGTTGAAGAGGGGAGGAAAAACGAGCAAAGATGCATCCTGGGTCCTTCCTGAATCTGCACAAGCCCTTAAAAAACATAGTGATCATTATGACTTTAGCAGGAATAAATTCAGACAAACCTCTCGCTGGAAGTATTAAATTGGGTTTTGCTTTGGGAGAATTGTCATGTCTGAAGTTGTTCCACTTACCTCATTTCTCTTTTAATAAAATCAACAATCAGTTTGTGTCTGTATTCCTTGGTGTGACTTTCAGACGTAAAGGGATCTTTGGTGATATTGAAACGTATTTTTGCTGCAGGCGACATGTTCATTTTAAGGACATTCAACTCTGTTGCATGTTTAGGCTTCCCGTAGTGGAGTTAGCTTAGAAACATGAGTATTGTTACTCAGGGAGCATCAAGTAGTATCATTCTCTACGCAGATTCTCAATCATCCAGGTCATGGTTGTCCCAAAGGACAAGCAACTGGACTTTGTTTTTTCTTGAAGACGTTTCTCACCTCTTCAGCTTCAAGGGAACATTTTTTGAGAAAGCCCATGTAGGTTTCATTTGGTCATCAGGTAGTAGGCCAAGTCCCATAGGTTCCTCTGTCCTACTTATATACAGAGTATTGCAGCATAAATTCAAATTAAACACAGATGGTTGAGGCTTCATTTAACTTCTTTATAAACAAATGGAGTAAATTTTACAATACCAGTTGTAGATTTCTCCAACATGGAGCAAACTCAAACAGAAGCAGACGTCACAAGTTCAGAGCAGAAAAAGCAATTCCACTTCAGAAACAGAAACATCAGTTTCATTTTAGTTCAGCAAGGAAGACACAGAGGAGAGAAGCAGTTTCATTTTCATTAGACTCAGAGCTTAGCATAGCTTCAGAGCTGCAGAGCTTAATACAGAGCCATGCCTAGGCTACTTCTAGTTTCAGTTTCCAAACAGTCCTATTGGCTGACTTTGTTACCATGCTCTATTCCAGTTCACTAATATACTCTGACAATATATAGGCAACTACTTTATCAGAAAGCGGATTGGTCAGCGTGGAATCCTGGGTGCTCTGATGATGTTACCTAGCTGGGTCATGAAACATCTGCAAGAAAACCAGCAAGTTCAGAGAGCACCAAGGACCTCTCACTTCAACCCCAAGCTACCAATATTCTATTGGTCAGTGTTCCTCACTCCCACTTAACCCTCTAAGTCAGGGGTCTCCAACCTTGGCTCCTGGAAGCCTGGCGGACTTCAACTCCCAGAATTCCACAGCCAGCTTTGCTGGCTGTGGAACTCTGGGAGTTGAAGTCCGCCAGGCTTCCAGGAGCCAAGGTTGGAGACCCCTGCTCTAAGTTTTTATTCACACAAACCACATAGGCATCTAGCGATTCCACGGTGCGTTCCCCAAACTCAGCTAAGTTTGTCTAGGTTATTTTAAAATGGAGCTAGCCAGTTTGCATTGTGTAATCTAAAAGAAAGGCTGCATGTTACTCCAGTTGGCAACTTCAAGCTTGTCTTTTTCTGGGCAGGTGGGTCCATTGACTCACCTGGGCTCCTCTCCTCCCTGAGGAATGTTTATGAGTCCTACAGGAACTCCAAGGGCATTCTTAGGAAGACAGCAAATTCTGGAAATTGATGCTTGTCTTGCAATGAACCAACCTGACTGGTAGCACAGTGCAAAAGAGGATGGGGCAGACAACAAGTGAACATCTGCAGGTCCCCAGAGCTGTAGAGTTTCTGCATGGCTCTCCTTTAAAACAAGATACTCTGCATTTGGCTTGGTGGTTCCCATCTAAAATGCAGTGGCCTAATGAACAAACCAACATTAAAAAGAGCAGTGTGTTAATAGAATAGAATAGCATTTGGTGCAAATGCTCTCAGTGTACATAAAGGAAAAGATACATTCATCAAGAGTTGAGAATCAGCAGGTATGACACTTAATGATAGTCATAGAGTACAAAAAGCAATCAAATCATACCAGGAAACAGTCCATATGAATCGTAAGGATACAAGCGACAAGTTACAGTCATACAGTCACAAGTGGGAGAGGATGGGTGATAAGGAGTGATGAGAAGATTAATAGTAATAGTAGTGCAGACTTTGTAAATACACTGTAGTTGGACAGTGTTGAGGGAATTATTTTAGTTTAGGAGAATGATGGTGTTCGGGGGGAAAATTGTCCTTATGTCTTGTTGTTCTGATGATCTATAGCGTCGTTTTGAGGGAAGGAGTTAAAACAGTTTATGTCCAGGATGTGAGGGGTCTGTAAATATTTTCACAGCCCTCTTTTTGACTCGTGCAGGATACAGGTCAGGTTTCAAAATAATCCCAAGAAGCTAAAACTACGAGCACTATCTTCCGAGAATGTTGCATGTCTGACATTCCCCCCCTGCCCCACTTGCTCTTTATTTTCCAGAGAATTTGGGAAGGTTCCTTCTGAGATGCTTCCTCCAACTTCATCCCTCCTTTGGATTCAGATTTCTCTTCTGTCAACCTTCTGCCTGTCTCTCAAGGTGACTCCCACACCATTGGAAAACAATGCAACCACCTCTGTTATATTTCTCCTTTTCTCCTGTCCTTCCTCCCCTGTTTGTATAGACTTCCCTTTTTGCCTTTTGCCTTTTTCCCCTGTGCCTGTCGCTGACTTAGGTCTACCCCAGCAGATAAGCTATAACTGTCCTGAGAAGTCCCATAAGGAAGAGAGAAAAAAAAAGAATTGCAATCTTTAGAAGACGTCCGTTTATTCTTCACTTCCAGACTTGCTAAAAGTAAAGCCTCCATCAAGTTGAGCTCTTGCTGGTTTTAGAGATTCATCTGTGCAGTTTTCTTGGCAAGGATACAGCAGCAAAAGAAAAGGGAGGGAAGGGGCAGAGAGAGGAGAAAAGAGGAGAAAAGGGGAGAGGAGAGGAGAAAAGAAAAAAGGAGGGGAGAAGAGAAAAAAAGAGAAGAGAGGAAGAGAAGAGAAAAAGTCTAGCTTACAACATGAGGACTGGGGAACTCTGGGAGTTGAAGTCCTCCCATCCTAAAATTGCTGAGGTTAAAAAACATGGGGACAGATTAATAGATTTGCCCAAGAACAGTTCAGTTCCCCTTGTTTTGCTGTTTTCCATAAATTAAGATCACTAGGGAAAGCACACGTGATGTAATTTGTATGTCTTAAGTTTAGCAAAGGCTGCAGGGACAAATTAAAATTCTATTTTGTATTCCAGTTTCAGGCTTTGTAGAGCAGACGTTAGAAAACGGCCTCTATATCACCTGATGCAAGGGGGCTTCTTTTGAATGATCTCTACCTTATTTTTTTTTCCACTGATGCTTCAGCTCTAACAAAACCTACCTCTTCACATTCAGAGAAAGTGGGGGTCGCCAAAACAATTTCATGCATTAAAACCGTTTCACAAATGGCTGCCCGAACTCACACTGCCATTTCCCTCACCGCTACTCAACTGAATTTAATTGCAGGTACAGCTAATGGAACAGTTTTCACACTACTAGGTAGGTTGCATAAATGAACCTGTTTACCCAAAACTGGTTCTTTTATTTTTCATTTAAAAAAAGAAAAAGAACAGGCATAAAGGTAGCTTTATGCCAAACCCACTAGGAATCAGCACCATGGACACCCAACTTATCGTATATGGAACTGAGATCAAACCCAGTTGATTGGTATGTCCTTTAGAATACGATCATTTAAAGAAAAAAAAAACCAAATATAATGGAAGACTCAAAGAGATGCCTCTCTTGAACCCTGGACATTCACTAGCAACCAATATTCATATGCTTAAAATACCCAGAAGGGTATCCCCGAAGTGTGACAGCTTTCAAATGCAACCAGATCAAAGTGTGATCATCTTTTTAATTTAAACCTTTTGTTGCCTCAGTGATCTTAAGAGAGGCAGAGAGAAAGAGGGAGAGAGATCAAAATAAAGCTGAAACAAAAACATCTGCTTTGTAGTTGCGTTTTTCTCCCCATCTCCCCTCCCAAAAAAATCCTTTCTCCCCCCCCCCCCCATTTGCTTGAGTCCCTTCTCTCAATTTAGGCCGTGAAATAGGTCAGCTCTATTACCGATCAGCCTTCCCAGAAATATTTAAAACAAATTGAATTGCACACCCAATACCCATCACAATTATGCCAGCCACAATAACTAAATTAGCAATTCAACAAAATAATTGGAAATGCGATTCTCTCTATTCCGAGGCTTCCCCGAGGGCTTTTGCCTATCGGTTGGGGGGAAACTCCGCTTTACTAATTCAGAAGCTAATTAGAGCCACACTTGTAAATGAAGTTGTTTGTCTCAAAGTTGAAATTCAGTCCCCGCTTTTATTTATTTATTTATTTGCATTTGGGGGGGGGGGAGAGAGAGAGGGAGGGTCTTTTCTCCTTATACCCATGTTGCAAATCTAAAAAAAAAAAAAAACCCCAAACCCCACCAACCTTTACAACTTGTTAAAGTCATTTAAATTCTGTTGATCATCGAGGATATTAAAAGTAACATTTGTAGTGAGCTATGCCTGGATTTTCCTTTCCTTTTTTCTTTTTAAAAAAGTTTAAACTTTATGACTTTGCCTTTCAAAAGGATAGATAATGACAAACGACATGGTTTCAGCCACAGAGAAGCAACCTCATCCCAAATCTCCAGGGCCAAGAAAAGACACAAGGGCTCTCAAGATTGTGTCCATCTTTGGGCCAACATTGCTATGCCTTTGGGACCAAGTCTCAAAGTGGTTAGTTATCTTCCAGGGAGAAGTGGATAGTTCCCTTATTCCACACGCCATCCTAGGACTTGGAGGTCTTCTTCTAGTCCAACCCCCTGCCCAAGCCGGAAGACCTTATACCAACCCAGACAAATGATTATACTATCTTCTCTTGAAAACATCCAATGATGGAGCACCCTCAACTCCAGAAGGTAACCTGTTCCATTGATCAATTGTCAGGAAATTTCTCCTTATTTCCAGGTTGGATCTCCTCCTGGGGAGATTCCACCTATTGCTTCTTGTCCTGCCCTCAGGTGGCATTGGAGAGGGAATCGGCCCCCGTCATCGCTGGGGCAGCCCTTTAAGAGTTGGAAGTTGGCAGCTAGAATGGTATTTGCACAATACTGGAAGAACATAGAGATCCCTACAGAAGCGAATGTAATAAAAAGAATACTAGAATGTGCAGAAATAGATAGATTAACACTTAAAAATAAAGGCAGGGAAGACACTGAATATTTCTTAAAATGGGATTCGTTCTATCGATGGTTATCAAGCAGAAACAGAAGTTAGATTCTTTTAAAAAATACAAGAAAATGACTAACTGCAAAAATGGTTTGCTGAATGGATAAGTAAGCACTATTGGTAAGTTACTACTTACATATAAGTATATAACTAAGTTACTACATGTTTATTATCAATGTTATGATGAGATATCTTTATTATTAAACGGCTACTAATGTTATGAATGCTATTGTTATGAAGATGATGAATATTACTCAGAATAACTATACCCAGACAACACACTATTTATAGGTGGCAATATAAATCAAATAAATAAATATATGAAATTTTTCCTCTTTTTATAAATAGTAGTAGTAGTAGTAAAAAGAGTTGGAAGATGGCTGTCATGTCACTCCCAATCCTTCTCCCCATCAGGCCACACATACCTGGTTCCTTTAGCTATTCATCATATCATTTAGCCTCCAGACCCCTAATCATCTTTGTGGCTCTTCTTTGCACAATTTCTAGGGCATTTGCATTTTTACTGTATCGTGATGACCAGAACTGGATGCAGTATTACAAGTGTGGCTTCATTACTGAGCCTTGGTGGTGCAGTGATTAGAGTGCATTACTGCAGGCTACTTTTGCTGACTGCTGGATGACTGCAATTTGGCCATTTGAATCTCACAAGCAAAAGGTTGACTCAGCCTTCCCTCCTTCCGAGGTGGGTAAAATGAGGACCCAGATTGTTGGGGGCAAGAAGCTGACTCTGTAAACCGCTTAGAGAGGGCTGGAAAACACTAAGTCTAAGTACTATTGCTATTAATGCAGTATAGAACGGTATTTCCCCTTGTCATGATTTTGATGCCATTCCTTTTTTGGCCACAGCAGTACACTACACACACACACACACACACACACACACACACTACATTCCATTAATGAGGAATGAAGCTAATGTGGCTGTCAGCAAAACTCTTGGAAATTCAGAAACAGAGTTTGAGACTATCAACCAGTCCATGTTTCTTTTGAAGTGCATGATGCTGAATCTAGGAATCTTGGATTCTGTTAGGATAAGCAGGCAGTGCCATTCTTAATTGGACTGCTGGCCACCAAAGTGATGTCTCTTGTTTTACTTGCTGTCCCTCTTTTCCACTGTTAGCTCTCCTTAAACCAAGATGGGACCTATGGTTTGTTCAATACTAGCAAATTGCACATCCAACAGACAGACAGGGTAGATAATACAGAAGGATAATGCACTTCGACAACATCCGGTTTGGTGCAGTGGTTAAGGCATCAGGCTAGAAAGCAAGAGACTGTGAGTTCAAGTCCTGTCTTAGACACAAAAGCCAACTGGGTGACTTTGAGCCAATCACCAGGAGACTGTGAGTTCTAGTTCCATCTTAGGCATAAAGCCAACTGGGTGACTTTGGCCTAATCACCAGGAGATTGTGATAGTCCCACTTTAGGCAAGAAAGTTGACTGGGTGACTTTGGACCAGTCCTTCTCTCTCAGCCCAACCCACCTCACAGGGAAGTTGTTGTGGGGGGGGAAAAGGAGGAAGATGTGTTGGATATGATTGCCACCTGGAGTTATTTATAATGATAATAAAGGCGGGATACAAATTAAATAAATGAATACATCCAAAGCCTTTGGGTGCCTTAGAAAAGGCACACCAGAGTTGGAGCCTTACCATGTTTCAAATCTTTCTGGAATCAAATCTGTCAATACTAGCTTGTTACAGGTGACCCAAGATTTTGAGGTTTAACAACGCATGGCTCAAAGTCTTGGGAAAATCCAGAACGGAGTTTTGGACAAACACAGTGACATACCTCAAAGGGTACTGACACTCATCCATTTTCAACACCATAAAGCTACCAGGCAGAGGCTCACAGAACAATTTTGTAAATATATATGTGTGTGTGTGTGTTTAAATCATAAGCACTTTACCTCAGGACACTCCAAATGGCCATAAATGCAGGCCAGTTGCCGAGTGCCAAAAATGCAGTCATGCGACCATGGGAAGGAACTTTTGGAACCACAGAACCAGGCCGTTGGGGGATCTGTCATAATTTTAACCAGTTATTAAGTGATTGTTTGTATATCGAGAACTACCCGTAAGGGGATGGGAGGAGAAAAAAAGGCCTATGCCATTACTGTTCCCAGCCTTAATGGAATGGAAACCCTTTTCCACTCCCCCTATTTTAAGAACCCGTTTCTACTTTAGGTTTTAACTTGTGCTGTTTTAAACTTCCACGCTTCTGCACTACTTAAACTAATGACAAGCTGCCTATAGGAGCCACCTAGGTGGAAAGGAGGGCCATGATTCTCATTAAAATAAGCAGGAAGGCTCAAAGCCCTTTTCTTGCCGTGTGATTTTATAGAAAAAGCTACTTGTTAGACTTGGAAGCATTTTCTGACCTCGTGTGTGTTACGTGTCTCATCATTTCTCTCTCTCTCTCTCTCTCACGCACACACACACACACACACACACACAGGAGGGGGGAAGAGGGAGAGAAATGGAGGGGGGGGAATCTAAGGATGAGTCAGCAGTGTGCAACAGTACAACAGCAACCAAAAAAGCTAATACGGTGCTCGGTTGTATAAAGGGAGGCATAAGATAAAAACGATATGATGTATTAGTACCTCTTTATAAAACCTTAGTAAGGTCACACCCAGAATACAACATTCAGTTTGGTCATCACATTACAAAAAAGGTGTTGAGACTTTGGAAAAAGTGCAAAGAAGAGCAACTAAAATAATTGCAAACCTGGAGACTAAAACATATGAAGAATGAATGCAGGATTTGGGTTTGGCTAGTCTAGAGAAAAGAAGGACTGGGGGCGGGGTGGACATGATAGCAGTATTCCAATATTTGAGGGGCTGCCACAAGGAAGAGGGGGTTAACAGTCAAGTTATTTTCCAAAGCATCCGAAGGCAGGACAAGAAACAATGGATAGAAACTAATCAAGGAGAGAAACAACATGGAATTAAGGAGAAACTTCCTCACAGTGAGGACAATTAACCAGTGGAACAGCTTGCCTCCAGAAGTGGTGGATGCTTCATCGCTGAAGGTTTTTAAGAAGAGACCAGACAGTCACTTGTCTGAAATGGTATAGGACCTCCTGCTTGAACAGGGGGCTGGACTAGAAGACCTCCAAGGTCCCTTCCAGCTCTATTCTGATTGAAGACTAGAAGATTGAAGGCGCTAAAAATAACTCAGCTTGGCTAGTATGAACTTGCCATCAGAAACATAGCTGTTATTTCCAGTAGTAGCAAACCTCTCTAGATAGTTCAGTGACCTTGTGAAGATTAGACCGAGCTCCAAAATTAACCAAAGCAAAGCAATGTTTCTTCTAGACATTTACCATCTTCCTTTTGGGAAAAGAAAACGGATCTTTCGTGGGAGGTTAATAGATGTGAGGTTGGGTTTCCCTTTCGCTGAATTTTTTAAGGTCTGCATTTTTATGACATTGAATCATGTAGGTAAGGAGATATGTCCAACGTATGCTTAGGTGCTAAATTCAACATTTTGGCCTCTCCTGGACTCACCTTCTCTCTCTCTCTGACATTTCAAAGCAGGGGAAGGCCAGCAATCAGTGTTTGAGAGAGATTTCATGTCTATTCAGCTTGGCAAACTCTAATCACCGCCGAAGGGAAATTTACAAAGATCACACAAGAGAAAAATGAAGAGACACAAAAAATAGACTCAACCTCATTCATCTGAGATGGGAAACTTTATTTATAGTGACTTTCTGGCCCCAACTCACTTCCATGAATTGGGACCTGGAATGGATTGTTGTATTTGGGTTGTTTTATCCAGATTCTTTTGATATATTTGTGTTTTTATTGTGCTTTCTAAGTTGCTCAGAATCATAACAGGTTGATTTTATGCTTTAAAGGGGATCTTGTGTAGAAGTCTTCCCCATAAGGAGATCTTGAGTTGGTCTATCTCACTCAAGATCACTGGACCTTATTTGATGAAAAGAAAGCACCAGCCTCCTTATCAGGAAACTACAACAGAGAGTAGAGAGTCAGTAGCTGCCGCGCATTAAGGCAGCTCTGATGGAGGAGCAGGTGGGAGGTGGAGAAGAAGGTTGAGGGGAACGGCAGGAGTGGACAAGAAGAAGCCCCTCCTGGATTACCTATGAAACCAGTATAAGCAAATTTCCTCACCACTTTACATTGTCTGGACTTGACATAAGAAGTGGGGGGGGGGGGGAGCAGAGCAGAGGAAAGGAAGAGGAAAACATGAGAAGGAAACAAGAATAAAAATAAGGGAAAGAAAAAAGGAGAGGAGAGAGAAGAGAAGAGAGGAGAGGAAAGAGGAGAGGAGAAAAATCTTTATTGAGAAGAGAAGAGAAGAGAAGAGAAGAGAAGAGAAGAGAAGAGAAGAGAAGAGAAGAGAAGAGAAGAATCTTTATTGGGAAGAGAGAAGAGAAGAGAAGAGAAGAGAAGAATCTTTATTGGGAAGAGAGAAGAGAAGAGAAGAGAAGAGAAGAGAAGAGAAGAGAAGAGAAGAGAAGAGAAGAGAAGAGAAGAGAAGAGAAGAGAAGAGAAGAGAAGAGAAGAATCTTTATTGGGAAGAGAGAAGAGAAGAATATTGAGAATAGAAGAGAATATTGAGAAAAGAAGAGAATCTTTATTGAGAAGAGAAGAGAAGAGAAGAGAAGAGAAGAGAAGAGAAGAGAAGAGAAGAGAAGAGAAGAGAAGAGGTTTCTCAAATTACTCCATAGCACAGGATCTACCAACACAGGGACACAAACTTGTCCAAAGTCTTAATATGTTTCTGCCTCTATGCTCCATGTGCACCTAAATTTACCATGCTATATCTTCTCACCCAAAACTCCTTGCATGGAAAGCCATCAAAGACTTCTCAAACCATCACCTAAGCTTGAAGGCACCATTTCCAGGACTACCAAACACAGTTCCAAGTGTTTTCAGGCGCAGTGGCCATGCTAACTGCTGGATAATGAAATCCAACATAGATGGAAGGAAGTATATGGTAACCTACAATTTAATAAGCTGGCATAGAACTAGTCCTGCCAATCTCTAATCTACTGGTAGTCCTCAACTTACAACCAAAGAACTTCCACTGATAAGGAAGATGATCATCAAGTGAGTTGCATCCAATTTTACATCCTTTTGTTTTTGCCATGGTTGTTAAGAAGCAAATTCCTGCAGTTGTGAAGTGAACTGCATGGTCATTAAGCAAATCTGGCTTCCCAGATTGACTTTGCTTAAGGTGAAGCCAGCTGAGAAGATCACGTGATCCTGGGATGCTGCAATGGTCATAAGTGCAAGGACCGGTCATAAGTCACTTTTTTCAGTGCAGTTGTAAATTCAACCAGTTGCTAAAGAAATGGTTGTGACCCGAGGACTATCTTTATGAATACCAAGAAAGTCTTATTCATGAAAGAGAAGATTGTCAGCATGTTTGTAAACAGTTTTTATTAGTTTATAATGTAGCATTAAAAAATACAAAAGAAAATAGTAGGGGAAATAGGGAAGGGAAAAGTGAGGGAAAGGAAAGGGGAAAAATAAAAATAAAAGACACTGACTTTCAACTCTCTTTGGTGCAGTATAATAAGGTATTAACATCAAACCTCAGCTTTTTACTTTTACATACTAAGTTTAAACTAGCCATTTCTATAACAACAAATCTATCAAATCAGTAAAACCCAAAATCAAAGTTTTGTTTTTTTCCACCTTGAGCACAAAGTCCAGAAATAGTTTCCAAGTAGAAATAAAAGTATTTTATCTTTTTTTTTCTTTGATCAAAACAGTCAATTTAGCCATCTCTGCTAACTCCATCAATTTTTGCAGACATTCCTCCATTGTGGAAGGATTGAAATGACCGTCCTTTTTTGTGCATAAATTAATCTTACTGCCGTCAACATAAATAACATCAAAGTTCTGAATTTTTTTCTCCAGGGCTTTTTCCATTAAACCCAAAATAAATGTTTTTAAATTCCACCTCCCTATATATTCATCTTCTTGTATGTTTCAATAATCAAAGTGTGTTTACAGAAGATAGTAAGCCATATAAACCCATTAATAATCCACAGTTTACTTAGCCATGAGTGACCATGTCGTAAAACCCCAGTCCAAAGAAATATAACTGAGTTTATACACGGAAAGATTAAACTTGCAAATCTAATTTGCAGTGCTCAGAATAATAAACCTACTGTATTTATTAAAAAAACACACCAAAGTACACAGTAAATAATAAAACAAGACTGTCAAACCAATTAGTTAATTAGGCCCCTTTAGGTGAACTGAGTTAATGAATCATTACATTTGTAGAGTACTTGCATATTATCAAAATCTTAGTTCAAGCATCTTTTTGAAGCATTAAGGGAGGCCTGAAGTAACCCACAATTTAATAAGCAAAGCAAATTCTCCATATGCAAATAAAAGGCAGTTTTTCAGCGGAGAAATATTCTTTGCAGGAGTTTGCACAAGGATTCAAGTTTGAAATGTTTCAAAGTTTGAAATCCTCCAGTTTTGAAACACCCACTACCCTAATTAGATTTTTTTTTCCAGTCATTCCTGAAACCCTTAGAGCAGGGATGCCCAATCTTGGCAACTTTAAAACCTAATGTCATGGCCCCATTGAAGTCTGATGCCATGGAGGACAATGCGCCAGCTGGGGCTGATGGAGGTCGAGGGGGCGGCCTCGCTGGCTTTGGAGGAACGGGGAGGAACAGGACAAGGCAGCCCCTGATACCTCAGGCATGGGATGCAGCAGGGAAGAACGGGGCAGGATGACCAAGAGAGGGGGGAAGATAGGGCAGGCGATGGAGATGAGGAGCGACATAGCTCAGGCAATGAGCAAGGACTGCCGCCTCCTGATCCCTGAGCACGGAGAGTGGAGAGGAGGCGGGAACAGAGCATGCTGACCTGACAACTCGGGAGGAGAGCATCCTGCCCCTCGTCACAATGCACACCTGGGGACTGAGTCTTAAGGAGACCCTGTGGGGAGCAGTGTTTGTCAGGAACAAACGCTGAATTTGTGGAGTTTGGTGTGCCATTGCCGATGTCTGGCATTCGATGGACTTCTTGTCTTCTTCCTTTGCCTTCCTGGACACATTGCTTTGTTCCTTTGCTTCGTTGGACTTCTTGGCTGGTTCTCTTGACCCATTGGACTTCTTGCCTTGAAGCCATTGTGCTAATAGCATTTTGCTGGACTACTCGCAGTCAAAGGCTGCTGGAGGTGTTTACAGATAATCAGAGTTGGAAGGGACCTTGTAGGTCATCTAGTTCAACCCCCCGCCCAAGCAGGAAACCCTGACAAATGGCAGCCCAATCTCTTCTTGAAAGTCTCAAGTGATGGCACTCCCACAACTTCCGAGGGCAAGCTGTTCCATGGATTGATTGTTCTCACTGTCAGAAAGTTTCTCCTTATTTCCAGGTTAAATCTCTCCTTGTTCAGTTTCCATCATTTTTTGTCTGGCCTTCGGGTGCTTTAGAAAATAGCTTGACCCCTTCCTCTCTGTAGCAACCCCTCAAATATTGGAAGGCTGCTATCATGTCTCCCCTGGTCCTTCTCTTTACTAGACTAGCAAAGCCCAGTTCCTGCAACTGTTTATGTGTGTGTGTGAGAGCACTTTGCTCCGGGACTTGCCATAAACGTGGGAGGGTTTGGGGGAAAGTTGGAGCAATAAAGGGGAACTTTGAACTATCAGCTAGCTGTGTTGCCTCTGTGGCTTGCCCCAGGTCATCACACCTGTAGAATATAACTCCCAATATACATACCAGTTGCCCAGCATCCGAATTTTTATCACGTGACTGTGGAAAATGGCACAACGGTTGTAAGCGTGAAAAATGGTCACAAGTCACGTTTTTTAAGTGCTGTTTTTGAATGGCCACTAAATGAATGGTACCTGTACCATGCTACTCTATACCTGTACAAAGAGAGGGAGGGGATTCTTAGACCGAAGACACAAAACGGGCTGAAACTTTCATGCAAAATTGAATGTGGGTCGCTTGGAGGTGGGAGATACTTTCAATGTAATCTACTGGATCCCCTGCGTGGATTCCCCCTGTGACTCTGCAGGACAAACAGGGAGGAAGCTAACCCATCAGATTGCAAGAACACAAGCAAGCGGTCAGACGAGGAGATCCAAACGCATTGGTAGCCTCACATTGCATACATTCAATTTCGCAGCTACTAAGATTGTTGGCCAAGCAGGGACAAAAATAGTCAGGGAAGCAATTGAAGCCTGGGAAACGGGCCTCTTGTCAGTTAACAGGAGTGCTGATTTACTCCAGCTTATCAGGTACAGGAGCCATGGGCTTGGCAGCACAACAACAGCCAATCTCTAGCAAGCAACATGCCAATCAGCCAATAGGAAAGCACCACATAAACATAATTCACAGAACAGCCCAAAGAACATATTCTAGTGGAGAAATTCCCTAAAGATGGGCTCCATAATGAGTCCGAAAGCTCAGTAGAGCAATGACCAACCCAAATTCGATTTCACATAATTATCCTGGGACAAATATATTTGCCTTCATTCGTGAAACTTTCCTCGCTTGAAAATAATTTTCTGAACAGAACTACATAGAGTTGGAAGGGATCTTTGAGGTCTTCTAGTCCAACCCACAGGGAAAGCAGAAGACCCTATCCCATTTCAGAGAAGTGGCTGTCCAGTCTCTTCTTCAAAACTTCCAATGTTGGAGCACCCACAGCTTTGGGTGGCAAGCTGTTCCACTGGTTAGTTGTTCTCACGGTCGGAAATTTTCTCCTTAGTTCTAGGTTGCTTCTCTCCTTGATTAATTTCCATCCATTCTTTCTTGTCAAACCGCAGGAGCAGAAATGGCACACGGTGAAGGGCAACATTTGAAAGCAGCTTCTCTTGGGACTGTTTTCACACACACACACACACACACACACACACACACACACAGAGGCACCCTGAGCTGAGGAAAGAAAGGAATGCGAAGATGGATGAAAAGGAAAATAAGATGAAAAATCAATGCACTTCTCCAAGATCTACAGCCAGGACTCGGCTGCAAATGCACCTGAAGATTTATTCAGCTATGCTAACATACATTTTCCAAGACAAAATCCAATACCCACTTTGACACTTTCTGCACCCCAGCAGGAGGCAAAATTAGAAAATGGTTGTTGTTTTTTTGGTATGTTTTGGCCTTACATGCCCCACAACTTGGGTGAATACACGTTGATGGGAATTCACAAATTGTTATTTCGTTATCCAAAAGTAGCTTTGGAATTTGTGCAGGCATGTACTTTCTATCACTAATTATACTTTGCCTACAAGCCACCTGTGTTTGCAGATGTGTGATCTGGCACAGATGCAAAGCTTAGGTATGTGACAACACAGGTAGTCCTTGATTTATGACTGGTTGCTTAGCAATAGCAACAGCAGTTAGACTTATATACCGCTTCACAATGCTTTACAGCCCCTTTCTAAGTGGCTTAGAGTCAGCTATTGCCCCCAATAATGTGGGTCCTCATTCTGTCCACCTTGGAAGGATGGAAGACTGAGTCAACTCTGACTTAAAGATTAAGAGAGTTGGAAGGGACCTTGCAGGTCATCTAGTCCAACCCCCTGACCAAGGAGGAGACCCTACACCATTTCCGACAGGTGGCAGTCCAGTCTCTTCTTGAACGCCTCCAGTGATAAAGCTCCTACAACTTCTGAAGGCAACTTTTGTTCTGTGACTTCTTCCTGTTCTTCCTGTCAGAAAATTTCTCCTTATTTCCAGGTTGAATCTCTCCTTGATCAGTTTCCATCCATTATTCCTTGTCTGGCCTTCAGGTACTTTAGAAAATAGCTTGACCCCTTTCCTCTCTGTGGCAGCCCCTCAAATATTGGAAGACGGCTCTCATGTCTCCCCTGGTCCTTCTCTTTACTAGACTAGCCAAGCCCAGTTCCTGTAACCGTTCTTCATGTTTTAGTCTCCAGTCCCCTAATCATCCTGATTGCTCTTCTCTGCACCTCTTTCTAGTCTCAACATCTTTTTTTATACTGGGGTGACCAAAACTGGATGCAGTTTAGTCTAGGTGTGGTGTTACTAAGGCTTTATAGAGTGGTATTAGTACCTCCCTTGATCTTAATTGTATCCCTCTGTTAATACAATTTAGGATTGCATTAGTTTTTTTGGCGGCAGCTGCACACGGTTGTTTCCTATTTAGCTGGTTGTCCACTAAGACTCCAAGATCCCTGTCACAGTTACTGCTATTGAGCCTGGTTTCACCCAGTCTATATGTGTCCTTCTGGTCTTTCTTGCCTAAATGTAGGACTTTACTTTTCTCTACATGACTTACAATCATAATGGCCAGCTTCCATTATGGTCATATGATGAGGACTAGCTATATTGATATCTTTTGCATCAAAACACCAAAACAAGGCTAATCTTATGGGTAAAAAACAACAGCCGCAAGTAATATTGCTAATCTTTTATGTTTTAAAAAAAGAAAGCTCATACACTGGTGGAAAAGCTAAGATACTGAGTCAATTTGAAATATAAAAATTTTATCTAATTCATTTGTAATTTTAGCTTAAATATTTTGTCATTGAATTTACTAATTCTAGATTAAGTTTTATTTCACCTCTGAATACACTTTCATTTGTAAATTGCCCAGCTTAGGCAGCGAGATGGGCAGTATCTAAATTCCATAAAAAATATAAACAATATTCCTTGACAAACTATTTCATCAACTCTGTAATCCTTACAACATATGTGCTCAGTTCTCATTCTTAATTATTAATTTAAATAGCTAATAGGGAATATTCTCTTAAGTATTAGCTGAAACAATACTTAATTTTTAAGCTCAATAAATATATAGAAAAGTGTTTATCATTCAAAGCATATACACATATGGCATTAAGTCCACACAAACACGAACATATAAGACTATATATTTCATTAGCTACATTTGCGTGTGTTTGCATGCATTTGTGAGTGATGGTTCAAAGACAACCAATATAGCATGTTGTATTATTACATACATGGGCACATGTTTCTTATACAAAATAACCTTCATGGAAGACTGATCACAGCATGCTAATACATCCACTTTAAGGGGGGTTTAATTTCCAATGATCTTTCTGAATAAAAACAAGTGAATTGGACTTCTGTCTGTTAGATTTATCCTGGACCTAACTTTTTCAAAGGAGGAAAAGACATTTGGCCTCTTCAAATCCCTACCAGCAAAAATAATTAAATATATTAATAGCTCTGGACTAGTACAAAAATTCACAAGTATTTATCAGTTAGAATGCAGGGGTCTCCAACCTTGGCAACTTTTAAGACTTGTGGACTTCCAACTCCCAGAATAGAATTCTGGGAGTTGAAGTCCCAAGTTAGACAGATAAGCACAAACAGGAACTACCTTCTTGAGTCCTCGAACAGCCTCTGTTCCAAAGATGGATGTGAAAAGCATTTCAGATTTTTTTTAAGGGTGGGTTTCGGTTCAAAACACGGTCTCAAGTTAGGGGAAATTTTGACCGTAGAACACACTGATTTAGGTTCCAAATATTTCACCCAACATTTTTGGGAGGGTGGGATGATGGAGCTTACAATGCTGTTCTAAGAGACGGCCCGAAGTTTAGGTCTTGACTTTCAAACTGCAGGAAAGGCACAACTGAACAATGGAGGTGGGATGTTTAAGAATCAAATCAAAAGGGCTTAAACTGTTGTCCTGGAGCACTCACTGAGAATGGCAGCTTTTTCTTCATAAGGAACACGTGTGTACACACACACACTCACACACACACAAAGAAAGAGAGTCTTTGTTTTTCTAAAAGATTTAAATCCAATTTTATTACACGACCTTTGGGAGCCATTCACTTATTCCACATGTCACCAAGTTTTTTCAGGAAACTTGAAGGAAGGCCCTTTTTTATCAAGTAAGTTGCTTTGGCATCCACCCATCCACCCACCTATGTTTTCCTGAAAATAAGCACCTGGTCTTATTTTGGGGGATGTCATCCACTGACTGACCTCCCTTGACTGTAAATGCACTAATCCTGATAGTGATTTAGTCAACATAAGAGTTTACATTGATGGGTGTTTTTGCTTTTTAACCGACTGCAAATTGCAGACAGTTCTTACTGCACAACCCTCTGAAGTTGCAATGGCTTGGAAAGTGTTGCCCCTGGCCTCCTTTTTGCTGTCAGAGGCCTCCAGAAACTTCTTCTGCAGCTGGCAAGGCTTTTCTGAAGGCCTCTGCAGCCAATAACAGAACCCTGAATCCATCCAGAGCTTTGTCATCAGCTACAGAGGCCTTCAGGAAAGCTTTGCCAGCTGCAGAAGAAATGGGCCAGCAAGGCAGCTGTCGAGGTGTGCAAGGCCTGGCTACAACTCTCCAAAGGTCAGTAGTAAGGCAGCTCCACAACCCCCACCCCCACCCCAGCTTAATTTTTACCTGTGCACTCTGGAGTGGGTGGGATCTTAATTAGGGCTTATTTTTTGGGGGGGGGCTTACATTGGGTGCACATGTAAAAATCAAGCTAGGACTTACTTTCAGGGTAGGTCGTATTTTGGGGGAAACAGGGTATATGCAGTGACAGTGGTGATCTTTGGCAATAGTGCTGCCCTGCCAGAATGACGAAGAAAATCCAAGCTGACTTCGTGCTCACTGTGTCCTTGAAGGTCCCACAGGAAACAGCCTGATGGAGTTGACATGGCTCATCTTGAGGGAAGTTAAGAAAAAGAGAGGAGGAAGGGGAGAGTAGGACAAAAACGCTGTCCCGTGTCCCAGTGTGACCCTGGCTGGTAGATTCCTTAGGTTCTTCTCCATCAAATGGATGGATGCCATCTTGGCTCCCCTCAGCGAGGCCTATGGGGTGGTGGGACTATCCAAACATGAGAACGTCTCCCACATTCCAGAACCTCCCAAGGTGTCCTATGGACCACTAGGTTTGGTGTCCTTCTTTCAGGTGGGCCTGCTTGCCAAACAGTGACCGATACAGTTCTGTCCTGGAGGGGAGAGAGACAGGAGGCAGATTAAAAGTTATTCAAGTTTGTATGCCTAGCTCATTCCAGAACCAGGAGAAAGCGAGAAAAAGCAATACAATGAAGTCAATAAAATAAGGAGAAGGAGAGACGGGTCTCCACAGGTTTCGGCACCTGGCCTACTATATTTGGAATAAGCAGGACTGGACACACCTCCACCAAAACTGGCAGGGCAAATTACTATATATCAACAGAGAAGAAACCCCATATTCCCTCAAACTGATGATGTGACAAGCAAATAACCAAGCTCAGAGACCACCAATGACACCCAAGTCAAAAATATCTTCACAAAAACAGCCAGCTTTTCGATACAGCAGCAAAACTTAGTAAATAGAATAGAGCTGGAAGGGACCTTGGAGGTCTTCTAGTCTAGCCCCCTGCTCAAGCAGGAGAACCTGTACTATACCATTTCAGAAATTGTACAATGCGAGAGCCGATTTCTCCATGCTGGAGTTGCAAATTGGTCTCCAGAAGATAAACCAGAGATGACCATCTTTCACTATCTTTAGCATCTCAACCTACCACTCTTCAGATATTAACATATTATTAACTTACTAACATTGTTAACACATCATTATTCAAATAATTGGACAGACTAGAGGTGGGGAACGATGGCCCTTTATATGACTTGTGCATGGCTGGCTCAGGAATTCAGGGAGTTGAAATCCACAGGTCATAAAGGAGACATTGTTCCCCACCTTGCTCTCGAACATGGCTAATTGGGGAATTCTGGGAGTTGAATTCCACAAATTATATTAAGGGCCATCATTCCCCACTCTGGGGAACTACAAGATCCAGAGACACTCTGAATAAATGGGGCTATTGGGTGGCTCCTGCCCTTTGTGGTGACATGCAGACAACAACACATACGTGTACCTGCTCTTAGCGCCCTGCTCAGTGTACACTTGAGGAATTCACGGCAGTGCGACAGAACATAATTAACTTGCTAGTTTCTGGGCAAGAGCTGTTTGATTTGTACCTATTTTAATCTTGTATTTTAAATTTTTATGTCATATGATATGTCCTTATTTTAGTTGGGATGCTTCTGACACGAATAAACAAACAAACAGCATCTCCACAGCCCCCATGAAATCATGTTGCTGTAGGCGCATTCTGAAGGGATGTGTGTGTGTGGGGGGGGGAGGCAGGAAAAGTAACTTCTCAGGGACAATTTTATACAAGGCAGGACCTGCCACCGACATCATCTGGTTCTTCAAGCAAAAAGGCCACCCGCTAATTAAAAACGCATCTTTATTAATAAACACCACGACTGCAGAGACCTTGCACAAGGCATCTCTCTCTCTCTTCTCTTCTTTCTTACTCTCCCCTCTCACTCTCCGCTCTTTCTGTCTTCTCTCTTCTCTCTTCCCTCTCACTCTCCTCTCTTCTTTCTCTCTCTCCCCTCTCACTCTCTGCTCTTTCTCTCTTCCCTCTCACTCTCCGCTCTTTCTCTCTCCTCTCTTCTTTCTCTCTCTCCCCTCTCACTCTCCGCTCTCTCCTCTCTTCTTTCTCTCTCTCCCCTCTCACTCTCCGCTCTTTCTCTCTTCGCTTTCTCTCTCCCCTCTTTCTCTCTCCGCTCTTCTTTCTCTCTCTCCCCTCTCACTCTCCGCTCTTTCTCTCTCACTCTCCGCTCTTTCTCTCTTCTCTTTCTCTCTCCCCTCTCACTCTCCGCTCTTTCTCTCTCCTCTCTTCTTTCTCTCTCTCCCCTCTCACTCTCCGCTCTTTCTCTCTTCTCTTTCTCTCTCCCCTCTCACTCTCCGCTCTTTCTCTCTCCTATCTCCCCTCTCACTCTCCGCTCTTTCTCTCTTCTCTTTCTCTCTCCCCTCTCACTCTCCGCTTTCTCTCTTCTGTCTCTCTCTCCCCTCACTCTCCGCTCTTTCTCTCTCCTCTCTCCCCTCTCACTCTCCGCTCTTTCTCTCTTCTCTCTCACTCTCCGCTCTTTCTCTCTCCTCTCTTCTCTCTCTCTCTCCCCTCTCACTCTCCGCTCTTTCTCTCTCCCCTCTCACTCTCCGCTCTTTCTCTCTCCTCTCTTCTTTCTCTCTCTCCCCTCTCACTCTCCGCTCTTTCTCTCTCCTCTCTTCTCTCTCACTCCCCTCACTCTCCGCTCTTTCTCTCTTCTCTCTCTCTCTCCCCTCTCACTCTCCGCTCTTTCTCTCTCCTCTCTTCTTTCTCTCTCTCCCCTCTCACTCTCCGCTCTTTCTCTCTTCTCTTTCTCTCTCCCCTCTCTCTCTCCGCTTTCTCTCTTCTCTCTCTCCCCTCACTCTCCACTCTTTCTCTCTCCTCTCTTCTCTCTCTCTCTCCCCTCTCACTCTCCGCTCTCTCTCTCTCCCCTCTCTTCTCTCTCTCTCTCCCCTCTCACTCTCCGCTCTTTCTCTCTTCTCTCTTTCTCCCCTCTCACTCTCCGCTCTTTCTCTCTCCCCTCCCACTCTCCGCTCTTTCTCTCTCCTCTCTCCCCTCTCACTCTCCGCTCTTTCTCTCTCCTCTCTTCCTTCTCTCTCTCTCCGCTCTTTCTCTCTCCTCTCTTCTCTCTCTCTCCCCTCTCACTCTCCACTCTTTCTCTCTTCTCTCTCTCTCTCCCCTCTCACTCTCCGCTCTTTCTCTCTCCTCTCTTCTTTCTCTCTCTCCCCTCTCACTCTCCGCTCTTTCTCCTCTTTCTCTCTCCCCTCTCACTCTCCGCTCTTTCTCTCGTCTCTCTCTCCCCTCTCACTCTCCGCTCTTTCTCTCTCCTCTCTTCTCTCACTCTCCGCTCTTTCTCTCTCCCCTCTCACTCTCCGCTCTTTCTCTCTTCTCTCTCTCTCCCCTCTCACTCTCCGCTCTTTCTCTCTCCTCTCTTCTCTCTCTCTCTCCCCTCTCACTCTCCGCTCTTTCTCTTTCCTCTCTCTCTCTCCCCTCACTCTCCGCTCTTTCTCTCTTCTCTCTCTCTCTCCCCTCTCACTCTCCGCTCTTTCTCTCTCCTCTCTTCTCTCTCTCCCCTCACTCTCCGCTCTTTCTCTCTTCTCTTTCTCTCTCCCCTCTCACTCTCCGCTCTTTCTCTCTTCTCTCTTCTTTCTCTCTCCCCTCTCACTCTCCGCTCTTTCTCTCTCCCCTCTCACTCTCCGCTCTTTCTCTCTCCCCTCTCACTCTCCGCTCTTTCTCTCTCCTCTCTTCTTTCTCTCTCTCCCCTCTCACTCTCCGCTCTTTCTCTCTCCTCTCTTCTCTCTCTCTCTCCCCTCACTCTCCGCTCTTTCTCTCTTCTCTCTCTCTCTCCCCTCTCACTCTCCGCTCTTTCTCTCTCCTCTCTTCTTTCTCTCTCTCCCCTCTCACTCTCCGCTCTTCCTCTCTTCTCTTTCTCTCTCCCCTCTCACTCTCCGCTCTTTCTCTCTTCTCTCCCTTCTCACTCTCCGCTCTTTCTCTCTCTCTTCTCTCTCTCTCCCCTCTCACTCTCCGCTCTTTCTCTCTTCTCTCTCTCTCTCCCCTCTCACTCTCCGCTCTTTCTCTCTCCTCTCTTCTCTCTCTCTCTCCCCTCTCACTCTCCGCTCTTTCTCTCTCCCCTCTCACTCTCCGCTCTTTCTCTCTCCTCTCTTCTCTCTCTCTCCCCTCTCACTCTCCGCTCTTTCTCTCTTCTCTTTCTCTCTCCCCTCTCACTCTCCGCTTTTTCTCTCCTCTCTTCTTTCTCTCTCTCCCCTCTCACTCTCCGCTCTTTCTCTCTCCTCTCTTCTTTCTCTCTCTCCCCTCTCTCTCCGCTCTTTCTCTCTCCTCTCTTCTTTCTCTCTCTCCCCTCTCACTATCCGCTTTTTCTTTCTTCTCTCTCTCTCTTCCCTCTCACTCTCCGCTCTTTCTCTCTTCTCTTTCTCTCTCCCCTCTTTCTCTCTCTGTGTTTCTGTCTTCTCTCCCGCCTCCCCTCATACATACGGCCTCCCAATATGTAAATACAACATGAGCCTTAGATTCCATATCTCCGGGGAATGAGAGGTTGGTTTTTTTTTTGGTTCCTCCTCAAAGTTTGCCCTTTCCATACAAGCCTTTTCAAGGAAGGAACAAGATTGAATATTTTAATAGGAATGCATGAGAACTGGGGCAATGAAAGGACGGGCTATTCAATCAGCCAGGTTTGTATGGGATTGTAATTTCGTTTTCATTTATGTTCTCCTTTCTTCCTCCAGACTGACATAATACTTGAAGGAGAGGCAATCAACCCAAGCCCACAACAATGTTCAAACTGATTGCAGTTTTGGACAAACGGAATGTTGTTTGCTGAATTAAAATAAAAATTGGTTAGTTTTTTTTGTGGGGGGGAGGGGGAAGTTACATGTGATAAAAAAAAAATGGTCATAGGTCCAAACGCCAGGAAGGTACTGTAACAACAGATTTAGAAAAACAACAGCTGAGCAGATAATGCAGATATTAAACATATAAATATACAATAGGAGATACTATTTAGGTCAGGGATATCCAAGCTTGGGGACTTTAAGGTTTGTGGACTACTTCAACTCCCAGGATTCCCTAGCCAGCATGAAGTCCACAAGTCTGTTGTGGTTTGCTGGCAGCCTGTGCAGATGGCAGTGGAATCAGAAAGTGGGGAACAACGGGGACCAGTCCGGGAGTCTGGGGAGGACTCAGACGAGGGTCCTGTGTCCAACGCGGAGATGGGGCCAGGGCCATCTGGGAGTGGGGTGCTGCTGCCTCCGGAGTCTTTGGAGTCTGGCAGCAGCGAGGCTGAGGAACAAGGGGAGCCTGTTCCCAGTGTGTGTGTGAGCGCAGAGCTGCTAGAAGGCAAGAGCAACTGAGAGAAAAGGGGCGACTTGGGAGTAAGGCTGGGAGGTGATTGCCCCTCCCATAAGGTATAAAGGACAGGCAAAGATGACAAAACCTTTGCAGGAAGCAAAGTCGTTTGTTCTGTTTAGATTAATCCTTGAAGCTCTGTGTGGACTTTGTACTTCGGTTAGTTCTTTTACAATTCATTTGGCACTTTTGTTGTTGGCAGCACTTCACAGCAAAGAAAGGTGGGTGCTTATCTTGAGGGACTGTTTGAGACTCATTACTGGCTGGGAATGAACTTAATTCCCAGCTTTGAAATAAAACAGGAATTGTTTTAACTGAGCGTGTGCTTAATTACGGTCTTGAAAGCCTTGGTCAGAACAAAGTCTGACATTTGACTGGCTGGGGAATTCTGGGAGTTGAAGTCCACAAGTCTTGAAGTAACCAAGCTGGGGCACCCCTGACTTAGATAGCTGTCCAAAATTCCTAAAAATCCCACAGATAATTAGCCGAGCTTTGCAAAGTGTAGGGTCAATAATTTTCAAGAATGTATAAGTTTAGTCCAGTCTGGTTTTTAAATCCTCAGTTTCCTAAACATTTTCTTCCATGCTTGTATGTTTTATCATGGTATGGAAAGAGATGCATCCATTCGTCGAGAATAATTCAAGCATTATTCATAGGAAGCAATATCCAACAAACTGAACTACATGCTACACAAACAAGGCATGCTTTCCTATTTTAGAACTAATGAAATCCAGATACAAGGTACTTCCAAAATTACTCAAAGCACCAGTGCTAGAATAAAATAAAAAAAATGCGAATGGATCCAATCCTCCCAACTTAAAAAATAAACAAGAGTGCAGGAAGGAGAGAAAAATCCTGTATTTTTCAGACAACTCCCGTTTCCAAATTGAAACTGGAAAGGAACTATGTGATTAAATTAAAATGGAGGATAGCTGATGATGCAATTAAAGAAAATTAAAGTACAAAGATTCAATATTTAAAAATATGTATAATATGTATATAAGATATATTATAAGATGTAAGACAAAAAGATTTGTCAAAAACAATTCCACCACATTCAATGTTTTTAAATAAGGTATTCAATAAAAAAAAGAAAAGAAAAAGAAACTGGAAAGGCACAATTCTGTTTGTTTGCCCTCTCTGCTGCAGCAACTTTGGGTGGCTTGCAAAATGATAAAAAATGATAATACAAAACAATTAAAATTAAGAAGATTTAAAAAAGAAATCATAAGGATTATGTTGGGGGAGGAGATGTGCCCAAAATTCAGTCACAGGACTGTAAAAGAGATCCAACCATCATAACTTCGAATCGGGGTCGCAAGTTTTTTGGATCGGTCATAACTTCAAACAGTTTGCTAAGTGACCGGTCATATGTTGAGAATTATCCGAACGGAGACTGAATCTTTGATTTATTAGCAAGATTCCACCTTATCCAGCTTAGAATACAGTGGAACCTCAGGTCACAACCGTAATCTGTTCCAGGACTACGATCGCAATCCGATTTGGTTGTGACCGGAAGTACAACCGTCTGCACATGTACGGACCAAAAAAAACAAATAAACAAACAAACCAAAAAATTGGTGCCAAAGAGGAAATCACCGCAGCAGGGAAAATTGCCGCAGTGATTTTCAGGTTTGCTTGGCCGCTACCCAAAGTTCTGTTTGTGACCAGAAGCAAAACTATTGTGAAAATTCTGTTTGCCACCTGATTTGGTCGCAAACAGAAGTGTTCGCGACCTGAGGTTCCACTGTACTAACAGTGATTCACTTGGTTTTTATTTTCGGGAGGGGGGCAGGTCGATGTGACCCCCCCCCCGTCAATTTGCCAATCTCTGTGTCTTGTCCAGACACAAAGGGGCAGGAGACCAGGAGCCAGGAGGGGTGAGGTGGAGGAAGAAAAAAAAAAAAGGAGTAATAAGACCACCCAAAGGCCAAGAGTAACTTACAACATTCGTAATTTCTGGGGCTTTCAACTGGGTGGAAGGCCCAGGATTGAACCGCGAGACTTGCCTGAATTAAAATTTAACTTTATCGCAATCTGTGCAAGTAAGTAATGAGCAGTAACATTTTTATTTCTTTTAAACTGTCATTTTAGGCTGAGCTAGGAATAATTACCTAGTTCCACCACAGTAAGGTTTTATCACCCTGAGTGAGGCATTTTCTAATTTAATATTTTTACTATATTATCATAAAACCTGGTTTTGGGGAGAGGCGGGAAAAAGTTATCATGAGTCATTGGCTGTAAAACTCCGTGAGTGCCTGAGCTTAATTATTCATGTCAGTGTTTCTCAACCTTGGCAGTTTGAAGTTTTGTGGACTTCAACTCCCAGAATTCCCCAGCCAGCAACATAGGGACTTCAATTCCTAGAATTCCCCAGCCAGCAACATGGGAACTTTAACTCCCAGAATTTCCCAGCCAGCAACATGGGAACTTCAATTCCCAGAATTCCCCAGCCAGCAACATAGGGACTTCAATTCCCAGAATTCCCCAGCCAGCAACATAGGGACTTCAATTCCTAGAATTCCCCAACCAGAATTGCTGGCTGGGGAATTCTGGGAGTTGAAGTCCACACATCTTCAAACTGCCATGGCTGAGAAACACTGATTTATTTACTTTCCTTAAGCCAGAGGAGAGAAGCACCCTCATATTTTTATCATAAAAACACATTTCCACTCATTACAGCGTTTCAATATTGGTGTTCACTCACATTGACATACTATCAATTATGTAGGTTGCTACTATATATTACATATTTGTTTTTACATTCAACATAAATTGAATATTTACATGCTTACAAACAGTATTTATCTCAACTTACTATAGCTTCTACATACCCTTCATCTATCAGCTGTGCGTCTACCTTCCAACCAGTTGTACCATAAATTCCAAGTCTCATAGTACTCTGTTTCTTCTCTATCTTTTAATTCCATTGATAACCTATCCATCTCTGCACATTCTAAAACCTTTTTTATAATCATTATATCGGAAGGAGTGTTATCTTGTTTCCAGTTCTGGGCAAAGGTGATTCTGGCTGCAGTTATTATATGAAGTATTATGTATTGTAATTTTCTTTTACAAATATTATACCTTAATATACCCAATAAAAATATCTCAGGTTTCATCCTGATTTTTTGTTTCGTGATTTCTTCTAGCCAATTCTTAATTTTGCACCAATGCTTCTTAGCTTTTGGGGCAGGTCCACCACATATGAAAGTAAGTTCCCTGAAGAAGCACTCTTTGACATGCCTCACAGCCCATAGCAGAGAGAGAGAACCATGTTCTAGACCAAAAATGTTGAGATATTAAGTGAGTGCAAAATTTTCCTGCAATTTAGGCTTTGCAAGGGAACTGATACAAGGAGGAAAGCCAGTTTGGTGTAGTTAGTTAAGATGCTGGACCAGAAATCAGGAGATAGTGAGTTCTAGTTCTTCCTTAGCTATACAAGCCAGCAGGGTAACTTTGTGCCAATCCCCAGGAGACGGTGAGTTCTAGTTTCATTTCACAACTCTCTTGTTTAGCAACAGAAATGTTGGGCTCCATTGCGATCATCATCTGAGGACTATCTGTTTTCTAAATTTTCTAAAGCTTGCTGCTTGTGTGGATTTGCGCTATCACAGATTTTAAACGTCGTTCAGACGAAGCAGATACTTTTGTTCCTCGGGAATACAATCTGCTTACTTTCCGTTTTCCTTTCTGCTTGCACTCTTCCCATCTCTTGAATTTATATCCAAGCGCTGGCCTAAATCTATTCCTTGCCATAAATCCTTCGTTCATTGATCTCCTTTGTCTTTGCATTTTCAGACAAAGGGGTGACGACTTGGGAATGGACTAAACTCCGCTTGCAGAACGGAGCTGAGGCGCCTTCCCTTCATCTGCTTGTGAGGCTTTGGATAATCACATCCACAGAAGGCAATTAAAACTTTCAATTATTACTCAGGATGAGCTTTTACGTTTTTTACACATTTTTAAAATCCGAATGGAGATGAGTCTTGTTTTTGTTGTTGCTGTTGTCTATTTATTACAGCGATTCTTAGGCCATTATGTTCCAATGCTTTTGGAACAAGGCAGAATATTAAGCCAAGTTCCAATTGTAGTTTAATAAATCCTGATCTGTTCTGAAAACTTCCAACACCTTTTTCCCACTTCAAATGAACTAGGAAACTATGATTAACTGAAGCTGGCTTGTTCTCCAACTCATGGGCAGAATGCCTCTATTTGTGTAACTTAATTTTGGGATAAGTTTGTTAAACACAAATCTGAAGCCAGGTTTCAAGATGAAATAAGTAACATGGGACAGAAACAATAATTATTTCTATGCTTGGAAAGCAAATGTGCAAAAAGTACTCCCTCTGCCTTTTAACTTTGCAATTATTCTTTTTAATCCTGTTTTAATTTTGTTTTTAACTTTGGGTTTTGTATAATTTTGTCATTTTATCTGCAAACTGCCAAGATGCGCACAAGTCTGACAGGCAGCACAGAAATTTGATGGAAGAATGGACAGACAGACAGACAGAGAACATAGCTTGTTTGCTCAAGCTACAGAAGACTTTTTGAAACTGTCTTATCTCACTTGCCATTCTAAATTATATTTAGATCATTAATCACTGCTTCTGTTTTATGTTTAGAATTTATCTGTTCTCTGTTGAATGTTTAATATTCATAGCTGTGAAACTTTTTCAACGTGGCATAGCTTGATTAATTTAATTTACTGCAATCAGAGCTTAAACCATGAGGCTGAGTTGGCCCAATGGTGCTGTTTTCAAGAGGCAACCGGACTTTCTGGTTTTTCTTTGAAGATGTTTTTGCTTCTCATCCAAAAAGCTTCTTCAGCTTTTTCTTCTTGGATCAGGAGCTAAACATCTTTCAAAGAAAAACAAAGAAAGCCCAGTTGCCTCTTGAACAAGCAACTTTGGGTCAACCTTGACCTGGATGACTGAGAATCTCCATGGACATGCGGTTGAGTTGGGTTTTCCTGTTCTGTATCACACATTTTATAACTGATTTTAAGGCTTCTATTGTACATTTACTTTTGTCTGCTGGTTTGTTGCAAAACCTAATAGCGAAAGGTATAATCTCCTTTAAAAAAAAGTGTTTCAGATTTATCTATAAAAGGTGCTCTCAGTACGTCGGACTGCAAAAACAGCAGAATCGTCACCTAAAACTTTGCTTGGGATTACACTGTTGCAGAAGACTAAATGGAGACAGAATTCAAAGCATTGCATAGCCCTGCTTGAAATATGCAATAAGCAGGACATATTAATGTGTTTCTTTAATGACTTCCTGCCAATACTGGTACATGATCTCATTCTTTGAGTCCCATGCGTTTGATCCCCTCTGTCTTCTCGAACTACTAGGAAGTGCTATGGATAATAAAATGTTTCTAGAATAGAATAGAATAAGGGGACCTTGGAGGTCCTCTAGTCCAACCCCCTACTCGGGGAGGAAACCCTATAGCAGGGGTCTCCAACCTTGGCTCCTGGAAGCCTGGCGGACTTCAACTCCCAGAATTCCACAGCCGGAACTCTGGGAGTTGAAGTCCGCCAGGCTTCCAGGAGCCAAGGTTGGAGACCCCTGCCCTATAGCATTTCAGACAAATGGTTATCCAATCTCTCCTTAAAAACTTCCAGAGTTGGAGAATTCACAATTTGTAGAGGCAATTTGTTCCACTGGTTAATTGTTCTAACTGTCAAGAAATTCCTCCTTCGTTCCAGGTTGCTTCTGTCCTTGATTCGTTTCCATCCATTGCTTCTTGTCCTGCCTTCAGGTGCTTTGGAGAATAGCTTGACTCCCTCTTCTTTGGGGCAGCCCCTGAGATATTGGAACACTAATATCATGTCACTCCTAGTCTTTCTTTTCATCAGACTAGACATACCCAATTCCTGCAACCAATTCTTCATATGTTTTAGCCTCCAGTCCCCTAATCAGCTTTGTTGCTCTTCTCCATACTCTTTCTAGAGTCTCAACTTCTTTTTTACATCATGGCGATCAAAACTGGATACATTTACCAAGGCCTTATAAAGTGGTATTAACACAGTGATTCAATGTTTTTACAATATGTAATTCTACACTAGAGATGACAAACTAGATGAGTTGAGTTGGGTGGACTGAGCTAAGCTAAGCTAAGATTTATTGTTACTATATACATACCCATACATAGCAATAGCACTTAGACTTATATACACAGTGCTTTTACAGCCCTCTCTAAGTGGCCCCCAACAATCTGGGTCCTCATTTTACCCACTTCGGAAGGATGGAAGGCTGTGTCAAACTTGAGCCTGATGGGATTTGAAGTGCCAAATTGCAGTCAGCTGGCAGCCAGCAGATCCACGTCACTGCAGTTGTGCTTTTAAAGTTGGAGCAACATTTCAGCAGAATCTCATCTGCCATCATCAGGCTTCTGTGAACACTATACAGAAGCCTGATGATGGCAGATGAGATTCTGCTGAAACGTTGCTACAACTTTAAAAGCACAACTACAATGACATGGGAAAATACCCGAACATAGCTGAATGCCATACATACATATATACATACATATATATACAAACATATATATACATATGTACATATATATACATATATATACATGTTTTCTTAAGTTTTCGCGGGTACTTACATGTCTGGCATTCAGCTTTGTTCGGGTATTTTCCCACGTGGTGCTTTTAAAGTTGTAGCAACGTTTCAGCAGAATCTCATCTGCCATCATCAGGCTTCTGTATGGTGTTTGTCTATGAGTCAAACTTTTACAGTGGTTTCAGATTTAAATTTGGGGCAGCCTATTGCTGTGTCAGAATGGTTTTTTCTTCCTTCTGATTGGTTGAGAGTCTTGGTCTGTGTTTATTGGTCTTGGAGTTTGCTGTGTTCTGCTACTAATATCTTCTGTCTTTTTTTGGGGGGGGGCTCTTTTTGTATCTTGATTGGCTGGCAACATTGTGTTACTTTATTGGAGGCCTTTAGTGCAGCTTGGCTTCGGGTAAATGGACGGCTATCATTAGTTAGGAAGCTGGGTTTCATCTGGGTGCCTGGTTGGGGTGTGTTTGAGCTGGAGGTATCAGGGGGGATCTGTTTGTGCCCAGGTGTTTGCCTGGCTTGTGGTGTGGAGATTTTTTTTGTTTGTGAGTGCAGGCTTCCAAATGATTGACAGCCTGGTGGAATCATCTCTTCTGTTCATGCTTTCTGGTCTTTTTTCAATCTCTATGGCTTCTCTGATGATTCTGTGGCTGGGATTTTCTATGGTGGCTAGAGTTTTGGTGCCATTGAAGTTGATGTTATGACCTGTGGCTTCCATGTGTTGGACGAGTGAGGAAGTGTGTTCCAGCTTTTTGACTGCATTTTTAGTTCTGGTATTTTTAAAGTCAATCTCATGTCCTGTGGCTTTGAGGTGTTGGACCAGGGAAGAGGTCGGTTCTTCCTTTTTTGATTGAGTTCTTATGAAGAATTGAAGCATTGAAGAACATAAGAACTCAATCAAAAAGGAAGAACCGACCTCTTCCCTGGTCCAACACCTCAAAGCCACAGGACATGAGATTGACTTTAAAAATACCAGAACTATCGCCAAAACCGAACACTTCAGCAGCAGAATCATCAGAGAAGCCATAGAGATAGAAAAACGCCCACACAGCATGAATAAACGAGATGATGCCTCCCGCCTACCAGCCATTTGGAAACCCGCCCTCATGAACAGACGCGTACCTAACATGAAGAATGACACCAGACCCACACCCCTGAGAGCCACACAAGATGCCACCACCACACTTCCACGTAGAAAGCAGACTCACACCCACACAGAAGATGAAACACGACCACGGACCAGAAGCCGCACTGCAGCTGCATCACTACCCACCTCAAACCCCTCTGAGCCATACGTGAAGCGAACTGACCCCCACCATGAAGATGCAGCACGACCACGAACTCGAAGCCAAAAAGCAAGATCACAGCTCACCAGCTCAAACCCTCCAACAACTAAGACTAACCTGAGCACAACCAAGCCCCCACCTGAACAGAACACGCCTCCAGCCAATCAGAGCACAGCCAACCCCCCAACCAATCAGAACACAGCCAAACCCCCAACCAATGAGAACACACCCCCACCCAATCAGAACACAGCCAAGCCCCCAGCCAATCAAGTCACACCCCCACTAGCAGTTAAAAGGAAGAAGCAGCTGCAAGCTCACATCACTCTGAGAAGCACAGAGCTGAAGACACAAGCCTGAAGATGATGAATGAGACTTCATCGAAACGTTGCCTAGATACTTCCAATCTTACGCGGGAGAAAACCCGAATAACCAAAGATCCACATACAAATACCCGCGAGAACCAAACAAATATATATATATATATATATATATATATATATATATATATATATATATATATATATATATATATATATATATCCATACCCATACATGCACAATGTGTGTACTACACACACACACAAAATATATGTATTAATATATTAATTACAGCCCATTTTGAGTACATAGTGGAAAAAAAGTCTTGAGACTTAACAAGATTAATACTACATGGTACAAAGTTGTGAATGCTCCAATACTGGATGTTTTCAAGAGATTGGACAACCATTTATCTGAAATGGTGTAGGGTTTCCTGCCTAGGCAGGGGGCTGGACTAGAAGACCTCCAAGGTCCCTTCCAACTCTGTTATTCTATTCTACAATCCTACACATATGAAGATGAATAAACTAGGGGAAAACTGAGGCAACACCATAGGAATGCTTGGTTCTTATACCCACTTGGACTTCCCCAAGCTGTACTGATGAGTTTTATTGTCTCTCTTTCAGACAAGTGGTTGTCCAATCTCTTCTTGCAAACTTCCAGTGTTGGGGCACCCACAACTTCTAGAGACAAGCCGTTCCACAGGTTAATTGTTCTCACTGTCAGGAAATGGTTCTAGGTTTCTTCTCTCCTTGATTACTTTCCACCAATTGCTTCTTGTCCTATCCTCAGGTGCTTTGGAGAATAGGTTGACTTCTTCTTTTTGGGGGCAGTCCCATAGATATTGGAACACCGCTATCATGTCCTTTTCGTTAAATTAGATATGCCCGGTTCCTGAAACCATTCTTCGTATGTCCTCTGTCATGCCCTTGTTAGAGTCAGGCTCTGAGGGAGAGGAGGAACAGCAGACAGGGAGTGGAGGTATGGCTCCAGGGGTTGTGGAGGAGGCTGGGAAGGGCAGAGGCCGACTGGGAAGTCAGAGGAAGAACCAGACCCATCCCCTCATCATCCTAGGACATGCAGGGAGGAACGGAGAAGGAAACAACTTGGCTTACGAGAGAGGAAGCAGCCATGATCCCCCTCATTGGTTGCAGCTGGGGAGAATAGTATATAAGAGAGACGATTACAACACAGTGTTGCCAGAAGCAAAGTGTGTGTTATTTTGGGCTGAAGTTATCTTGGTTGGCATCCTTCCAACAGACTGTGCCTTGTTATCTCCTTGAACTTGGTAATTACTTATCCTGGTCCGTTGTGGAAATTCCTTCACTGTAGTTTGTTTTAGTTTTTTTATTTCACCTCTATCTGCTCATTAAGTTCGGAGTGTATTGCTTTCTTTTGAAGACTACTTTTGAATATGTTTTATCTCCAGCTGAGAATTATTGAACAGTGGGGCCAAGTTGGAGGCATTACAGGACATTTAGTTACGTTTTGGTTTCTGTTACGTTTGTGTTCCACTCCTGATCATCATACCTCTAATCACCGTCGCTCTTCTCTGCATTCTTTCTAGAATCCCAACAGCCTTTTTTTTTCTATTGGGGTGACACAAACTGGATGCAATATTCCAAGTGTGGCCTTACCAAGGCATTATAAAATGGTATTAACACTTCACTACAAGAGGCTTACAAGACACCCAATGTCAAAGAATGTCCTTCCTCTTGGGGAAGAACCATGTAACAACCAAAGCCAACAGCAGCCTTGGATCCCAGCCAATGGGGAGATGCCCACTGCAAGGAAACCTCCAACAACTTGAGGAAGTGAATTTTCCTTCTCCTGCTTCCAGCTCCCCTGCCTTCCCCAGCTTGAAAAGAAAAAGAAAATGAACACTAGATGGCAATCTCACCCTCATGAAGCCACAGCAACTGCAAAATATATATACATATATTTTCAAAAAAGATGATGGGGTAATGTTAGCCTATGCATACACGTTCACAGAGAAACCCACCGAAGAACATGGGTAAAACACGGGCCATAAATTAATCCACAAACCTGCCTAGGCCTGCAGGATCTCTGGCTGCCCCAGGGAAGGTTGATCTTCCTAGCCCCACACAGATCTGCTCTTGCTAAAATTGAGCCCTGACCTCCGATTGGCTGGCCTCCTGCCTGGATAAAGGATAAGATCTATATGGGCTTCGTGAAAAGAGAAATGAGGAAGGGAAGGAGCCTTATATTCCAATGATGCTGCACAAAGGGGGAGAGTTGGTCATGCCAAGTGCTCCTACCCCCCCCCTGCCCTTCACGCTCCATGCAATTTCACCCTCCAACGTGTCTCGTCCCACCCCAGAGCTATGATCTCTTTGCCGGTTGGCCTGCGAGGAGGCACCCGAGCTACCATTCCACTCTAATTATAGGCTTGCATGTGGCCATTGCTGAAATTGTCTGCTTGATGTGACTGAAAGTTGAACCCAGGGCCGGGGTGTCCTTCCCCACAGGAGCAAATTCCCCAGGAAAAATTTGGGGACGGGCGAAGACGCCTTTCCTTCCCCCCTAACTTTGATCTCCCGCCTTTCGGCTTGGCTGGATGACCCTCGGGTGGTCGATTTGGCTGTAAATCACGGTGCTACGCAAGCCGTTTATTTTTTTAATTTGTATCTTGCCTTTATTATTATTTTTTTTAAAAAAACAAACAAACTCAAGGCGGTGAACATATCAAGCACTTCTCTTCCCTCCTATTTCCCCCCCCAACGATGACAATCCTGTGAGGTAGGATGGACGGAGAGAAGAGGGGATGGCTTAAAGCAGGGGTGTCAAACTGGCAGCCCACAGGTGAGATGCCTCACGCGCGGGCCACGCCCACCTCAGCTCCGTGAAGGAGGGAAAACGTCGCGAAACATCACATGACGGAGTTTGACACCTGTAAAATCGCCGAGCTGTCATGAATGCCCAAGGCAGGTTAGAACTCACAGTCACCTGATGATTGGTCCAGAATCACCTCATCGTCTCCTGATTTCTAGCCTGGAGTGATGACTCCCTTGGGATGCTTCCCCCCCAGTTATCTCCCCAGGTGTCACTCAGAAGAACATGAAGTTCCAGGCAGGAACCTCTGGAGGAAAGTTGGTCAATGGGTTCAAGCAGCTGTCTGAGAGGGATGTGGCTGAAACACAGCTGCAGCGAGACAGCCCAGAGGCTTCAGGTGGAGAAAGTATGTAGCTGCAAGTCAGTCAGGGATGATGAAGAGGAACTGCCTGCTGCAGCTGATCCCAGAACACACTGGGCAGAGAAAAGGCAGGAACGGAGGAGGTCAGCCCAGTTACTTGCGAGGAGGCAGCCTCGCCCTTCTTGATGGGCTGCAGCAGAAGCTGGCTATTTAGCACAGCAGACAGATGGAGGCGATGCTGGGAACGACCTGTTCGTTTCCTAGCTGTGTGATTTCTGATGGTGGTGATTCTTGCCTTGCTTTGGATTGATGCCGTGCCTTGGCTTGGCTCGTGCCTTGTGAAGTCTGGGCTTTTCTTGCCTTGTGAACCCTCTTATATTGTGGGTTTAATTTTGTCTGGTGGGTTTATCTTGTTTGGGAAACTTTTAAGTGCCTTGTGGACTCCTTGGCCATTGTTCTGTGGACAAGCATCAGTCTGCTTGTGGCTGGACTTAATCGGCACAGTTCTGGTGAAGGGGGTTGCGGGGGAATATTAATAAACCCACTAAACCCACTTAGGTATGTGTGTGTGTGAGCAGGACAGCATATCTGGTGCTTTAACCACTAGACTACGCTAATCTATATAGAATACAGAAATCAATCACCCCTGGCTAGGCGTGCAGGAATCTGCCTTTGCCCTACACCAAACAAGGAACAGTGACTTGGAAATACAGATAGTCCTCGACTTACAACAGTTCATTTAGTGACTGTTCGAAGTTAAAATGTGGAGAAAATGACTTATGACCGTTTTTCACATGTACAACTTTTTGAAGATCTCCACGATCAGGTGAGGATAATTCAGATGCTTGGCAAATATGACGGATGCAGCGTGCCAGGGTCCTGTGATCCTTTTGTGACCTTCTGACAAGCAAACTCAATGGTGAAGCCAGATACACTTAACAACGGTGGCAAAAAAGGTCGCAAAACGTGGCAAAACTTGTTTCAGAGATGTCTCGCTAAGCAACAGAAATTTTGAGCTCAATTGTGGTCGTAAGTCGAGGACTACCTGACTTCCCCTCTCCTTCCCTTTCCCCCACTTGCACTGAAATTTGGATAGACTAATCAGTGCAAAGAGATGCAGAGGGGATGGGATGGTGGGGGGAGGGGAGAAGCACCTTCTTTGTGTACTTTAATATCTCCTGTGTCCCGGATGAATTCTCCTTTTCACAGCTTGATTGTTTTGTTAACAGATTCCAGGCAAGGGATGACAAATTGTCTCACAGGGAAAAGATGATAAATCACATCAGCCATTCGTAAAACAGGTTAGCTTTTTATTTATTTTATTCTTATTAATTTTTTCGTGCCTTTAAAGGATAGAAACCGCAGTAAAGAAAAAGCGGTTTGGCAAATGTATGGCTGGATTACCAAAGGGGAGTGGGGGGGGGAGAGAGAGAGAGAATGAGAGAGAAAGAATAAAAAGAGAAAGCGAGAAAAGGAGAAAGAGGGAGAGAGAAGAATAAAAAGAGAAATAGAGACAGAAAGAGAGAGAAAGAGGGAGAGGGGTAGAGAGAAGAACAAAAAGAGAAAGAGAGAGGGAGAGACAGGGAGAAAATGAGAGAGAGAGAAAAGAGAAATAGAGAAAAGAGGGAGGGAAAGAGAAAATAAAGAGAATAAGAGAGAATAAGAGAAATAGAGAGAGAGAAAAAGAGGGGGAGGGAGAGAGAGAAAAAAGAGAAATGGAGAGAGAAAAGAGAAATATATATAGAGAGAAAAGAGAAATAGAGAGAAGAGGGAGAGAGAGAAAATAAAAAGAGAAAATGAAGAATAAAAAGGGAAAAAGAGGGAGCGGGAGAAAGAGGGAGAAGTAATAAAAAGAGAAGGAAAGAGAGAGAGAGGGAGAGAGAGAGAGAGAGAGAGAGAGAGAGAAAGCCAACAACTTCACAAATAATTAAATAAGCAAATTCACTGCCTTCTTTATTAGGTTGGGTGAGTTTACTCTGTCAGGAACAGGAGTGGAAGGGGAAGAAACTTGTTCTCAGCATCAGGGAAATATGATGGCAGAAGATAAAAGCAGAAAAAAAAAACCCTGTAGTGATGGTCTTTTCTTGGGAATTGCAAAATTTCTACACCCAAAATACAGGTAGTCCTTGACTTACAACCACAATCAAGCCCCAAATTTCTGTTGCTAACTGAAGCATTTGTTAAATGAGTTTTGCCCCATTTTACGACCTTTCTTGCCACGGTGGTTAAGTGAATCACTGCAGTTGTTCAGCTGGTGATACAGATGTGAAGTGAATAGGGCTTCCCCATTGACTTTACCTGTCAGAAGGTCACAAAAGGGGATCATGTGACCCCAGGACACTGCAGCCATCATAAATATGAGTCTGCTGCCAAGCATATGAATTTTGATCACATGACACAGTCATGGATGCTGCAAAATGGTCATAAGTGTGAAAAATGATCATGTCACTTTTTTCAGTGCTGTTGTAACTTTGAACAGTCACAAAATGAACTCTTGACAGTTGAGGACTACTGTAATTTCAAAGCCAAATTCCCACACAGATCCAATAATTGTGTGTTTCCAGAAGCCGAATCCCAAAAGATGCAAGTTAAAAGACTATAAAGTAGAATGGAATGGAGTGGAGTGGAATAGAATAAAATAATGGAATGAGAATAGAATAGAATAATGGAATGAGAATAGAATAGAATAATGGAATGAGAATAGAATAATGGAACGAGAATAGAATTGAATAGAATAGAATAGAATAGGAATGATAATAGAATATAATATAATAATGGAATGAGAATAGAATAGAATAATGGAATGCAAATAGAATAGAATAATGGAATGTGAATAGAATAGAATAGAATAATGGAATGCAAATAGAATATAATGGAATAGAATAGAAAAATGGAATGAGTAGAATAGAATAATGGAATGAGAATAAAATAGAATAGAATAGAATAATGGAATGAGAATAGAATAGAATAATGAAATGAGAATAAAATAGAATAGAATAGAATAATGGATTGAGAATAAAACAGAACAGAATAGAATAATGGAATGCGAATATAATATAATAATGGAATGAGAATATAATATAATAATGGAATGAGAATAGAATAGAATAGAATGGAATAGAATAATGGAATGAGAATATAATATGATATAATAATGGAATGAGAATAGAATAGAATAATGGAATGAGAATAGAACAGAATAGAATAATGAAATGAGAATAGAATAGAATAGAATAGAATAGAATAGAATAGAATAGAATAGAATAATGGAATGAGAATAGAACAGAATAGAATAATGGAATGAGAATAGAATAGAATAGATGGAATGGGACAGGATTGAACAGAATATATGGAATGGGAATAGGAATAGGGATGGGATGTGATAGGATAGAATAGAATAACACTCACTTTATCACTTTGACTGTACACTAATCAGCATACATTAAAATGAAATTTTGTTGCATATAGCTCTCAAAGGGTGACCTCTTCCAATATATACATAAAAATGACAAACTAAATAAATAAATACAAAATTATGCATATACCCACATATATTATATGACACAGAAACAACACAGTCTAGTTTGGATTTCTCTGACCCAGTCCCTTTTTATGCCATGGAAATATATTGGGGCATTAAGGCAAGGTTCTTCAAACTTGGCAAGGATTTTAACTCCCAGAATTCCTGAGCTAACATGACTGGAGGAGGAATTCTGGGAGTTGAAGCCCACAAATCTTCAAGCTGTCAAGTTTGAAGACTTCCGCATTAAGGCTTTGATTCGGTGTATAGGTTCCTGACTTTTACAGAAGGGGTATCCAAGCTTGGCAACTTTTAAGGCTTGTGGACTTTGATTCACAGCAGGGGAATTCTGGGAGTTGAAGTCCACAAGCCTTAAAACTGTCAAGCTTGGATATCCCTTGCTATACAGTAAAAGGACCAGAAAGGAAAACTGGAGAATCACCTAATCTAAGAACAAGATAATCTCAATTGGCAGAATCATGCTCCCCTCAGTGGATGGTGCAGCTAAAACCTTTCAGGCTCTCCTGCCAAGGATTCTGCCCTTGCATCCTTTCCTCTCTATCTATGCCCTTCGGGATACGCCCAGGATCCCAACCTTAAATGGCAAAGCAAAATTGGGAGCACAGAAGAGTCATTCCAGTTGGCATGATGGATAAGCGTTGAAGATTCAGGCACATCCATCTGAGCTTCCTGCATCTCACCTAGCAAATCTGAGGCTAGACCCAGAACTGCCTTCTCCCCAGCCATGATTCAAAATAAGGGTCTTCAAACTTGGCCACTTTAAGGCTTGTGGACTTCAACTCCCAGAATTCCCGAACTAACATGCTGGAGGAGGAATTCTGGGAGTTGAAGTCCACAAGCCTTAAAGTTGCCGAGTTTGGGGACCCCTGCTTTAAACCATAACTCCAATGGCAGGCAGCAGTCACATAATGAATTATTTCGATTAACCTTTATTAGTAACCGGAGTTGGAGGATTGCTGGAAAAATTGGAATTGTAAACTCTTTGGGAAATGCAGCTTCTAATCATTTCTTCCAGGAAATCGCAGCAAAATCAGAAGTCCCTGCCAAGGGAAACATCGGCAAGGCTTCATTATATCACTAGGAGAAGGCGTGTGGTTGAAGCACTTGCAGCCAATTAAGTGTTGCAGGACATATTTTATCAGAGGAACTTTCCCCCTTTAGCTGCTCCTTCTCTCCAGCTCTCTTTCTTGGAGGACTGAGTGGTTAAAGAGGGCTACTGACTTGATAAGTTCTTGCAATAAGTTCTTGTGTACACCAAGATTAATGGTACAATCCAGTTTGCTGAGGCTAAATTTTTTCTTTACTGATTTATGATTTCTATGCCAACCGTCTCATGTAGAGGCAACCATTTATTTGTATCCTGTCTTTTAAAAATAATTTTTAAATATTTTTAAAAATAATTCAAAGTGGTAAAATATCCTTCCTTCCTTCCTTTTCTCCAGGAGAGAGAGAGAGAGAAAGAAAGAGAAAGAGGGAGGAGGGAGGGAGAGAGAGAGAGGGAGAGAGAAGGGGGGAAGAGTGTAACTGGCCCCTAAAATCTATCCACCTTGCAGGCATATAACTCTAATTTTAGCCATGCTTGGGATTTTATAAACTCGCTAACCCCTTTAACCTAATTCAGGAAAATGTGTTGTGGGGGTGAGGACATTTGTGAAGATGGACCCCTTTCAAAATATCACTTTAAGCCACCATATGGAACTCCAAGGAATTCCCAATGCGTCCCATTCTGTAATTATAATGACTTAGATTCTATATAATGCTCAATAGTGTTTGTTAACCCGAGCAACTTTTAAGAGATGTGGACTTTCGGAATACCCCAGCCAGAATGTGTTAACAAGGATGGATTTCAACTCTCAGAATTCAACATGGCTGAGGAATTCTGGGCAATGAAATGCACCCATCTTAAAGTGGTCTGGGTTGAGAAACAGTGTCCTAGAGTGCTTTTTACTATTCCTATGGTTCTCTACCTCAAAGACGCCCTTAAGAAATAAAGGTTTGGCTTTGTAGTCTTTCCTCAAACAACAGTCTAATTTATATCATGGCTTAGATGGTTCATTAAACCCATACAGGTTTTTTTTTTTTTTTTGGCTTCTCCATGTTTTATTCTCTGGGGACAATTTCTGGTTTAAAATCTGGGCAAGGGAGAACCATTCATGAGTAACTGTTTTCCAACAAAGGGCTCTGGTCCCAGATGGATAGCTCCTACATCTGAAGATTATCTGGTTTTCCTTCTTTAGTTGGGATTCAGTGTTGTCAGCCATCTCTGTACAATTAATTTATTTTATAGGTAGTAAGCACAACCCTGTTTTTCTGATTTTTCACAATCTAAACATGCAGCGCTTCCCACTGCACGAGACTTTATTTGTTTTGGGGTGAAGCCTCGAAACTAACAGAGCAAAAGGCTGAGCGCATGATCACACCACTGTGAAATGTATATTTGCATTTTCAATCCAGTAATTCACACTTGCAAACAATGAAATTACCTTCCACTGCCACTGAAGAAAGCAGTGTTATTATTATTACTGTTCCCTCCTTCATGCATATATGAGCTTTGCATTACAACACACACACACACACACACAACGTACGCAAACACAGGGGAATGGGAAGATATAAACTGGAATTTTAAATTGGACAGTTGTCTTCACATACATTGTAGGCATCAACAGCACTGACTATAGGTCTCACAACTGTATCATGAAGCAGAAATCAGTGCATGTTTAGCAACCAGCATTATTTAGCATCGCTGATTTTTCTTCTTCATTTAAAATCTCCCAGTGAGAAGCTGTGTTAGTCTGCTGAAAAAACAAAAGCCATATTCAAATGACACCTGAGTCATTATTAAGAGTTGCTGAAAACAGTGGTTTGTTTCAAACACCATTAAACAAAGTTTCTTGGGTTGGCTAAAACAAGGAACTGTAGTTAATGGAAGACTTCATGATATTTGATTATTTGATAGTTCACCAAAGAATTAAAGAGAGAAAGAGAGAGAGGAGAGAGACAGAGGGGGCAGAGAGAGAAAGAGAGAAAAGGGAGAGAGAAGAGAGAGAGACAGAGGGGGGAAAGAGAAAGAGAGAGAAAATAGAGAGAGGAGAGAGAGAGAGAAAGAGAGAGAAAGAGAGAGAGACAGAAAGGAGAGGGACACAGAAAGAGAGAGACATAGAGGGCGGGGGGGAGAGGGAGAGAGGGCAGAGAGAGAAAAAGAGAAAAGAGAGAGAAGAGAGAGAGGGAGAGAGAGAGAGAGAGAGCACTCTTAAGCCAAGAAATTATTGTCTGATCTTTTGTAAAGTGTCTTATGGCACCTTACAACCTAATAAATTCACCATGCCATAAGCTTTCACGGACTAGAATCCATTTTATGCCTTTGATTAAACGGACTAAGCCCACAAGAGTTGCATATGTTTATCTTGAATTTGCAACAATATCCTGTCAAAGAAAAAAAAAAAAAGACACCCCCCCCCCCAAATAATCTAATTCCAGAGGGATCACCACAGGTAACATCTGTTCTAGCAAAAGAAAGGAAGGAAAAATTCGGTGGCAACTTTAAAACCGAAACAATTGGGGGGGGGGCGTGTGTTTTGCGGGCCCGCGCTTACATCCTTGTAAATCTCTTCTTTTAAGATGTCACAAAAGGCATTGCAACACTGCAATTCTCCGTCTGTCCGCCCCCCCCCCCCACTCCCGGCTGCAGGAAGAAAAAAAAAAAAAAGGAAATTAAAAGCACACAGGCAGTGCACAAACTCAGCTCTCCCTGAAGCACTGAAGCAGCAAATATCAAGGGCACAGGCTGGGCTGAACTGTGGAAAAACGCCGTGTGTAATTTGGCACGGGTGTGTGTGTGTGTGTGTGTGTGTGTGTGTGTGTGAGTGGGTGCAGGGAGTGTGGGAAGCATTCACAGCTGGCTCAGCCTGCAGAAAGGGGGCGGCCTGGCCTGTGACAAATGGCTGGCTGATACAAAAGAACCTGAGACGGTGACAGGCTGAAGAACAGGTCAATATCAAGCTGTCACAAAGCCCTTCCAGAAGCGTAATTAACTGCTTACTAACCTGGCATCATCATTCATTGTGCAGTGGTCAATGGGTGCCATGAAGCTCACCAGCTTGCTGTGGACATGATACCTGGAAGGCCGGGGGGGAAGGAGGGGAGGAAAGGTAAAGAGAAGGCATTAAAGAAAAGCTTCCGATAGAAAAGCTTTACCCGTCCCAGGGAAAAGGGGCTTTAAGAGAGGGGCTTGGTGGAAGAGAATGTGTTTGCAGCTCTGAGTTGAACTGTGGGGGTCCTGGGTACTTTCTGAACGTGGCTGTTTTCTTGCAGAGGTTTCATGACCTAGTTTGGTCAACAGGGCTAGAAGGCAGTGGGGTTTGTGGAAAGGAGGAGGAGGAGGAGGAGGAGGAGGAGGAGGAGGAGGAGGAGGAGGAGGAGGAGGAGGAGGAGGAGGAAGAAGAAGAAGAAGAAGAAGAAGAAGAAGAAGAAGAAGAAGAAGAAGAAGAAGAAGAAGAAGAAGAAGAAGAAGAAGAAGAAGAAGAAGAAGAAGAAGAAGAAGAAGAAGAAGAAGAAACAGAAACAACTCTGATCCTTGGTCCTCTCTCAGCTTGGTTGTTTTTCTTGCAGACATTTCATGACCCAACTAGGTAACATCATCAAGTCTAGAAGGGAGTGGGGTTCGTGGAAAGGAGGCGATGGAGAAGGTGGTGATGGAGGTGGAGGAGGACTCTGGGATCCTTGATACTCTCTCAGCTTGGCTGTTTTCTTTCAGATGTTCCATTACCCAACTAGGTAACATCTACAACAACTTCAATTTGCAAACCCGAATCCCTTTTCACACTGGTGGTGCTACCTAGTTGGGTGATGAAAATTTTGTTGTTCATATTATTCTGGTTCTCTGGGCTAATTCAGATCAGCACCCACACAATAGTTCAGAAATGGAGGCTGCCTTGTGGCAGTTGAATTCTGCGAAGTTGTTTGGGTGGGTACTGGAAGTTTTTTTGGAAAAAAATTGATTGGTGGTTTGGAATGATGCCTCCTCCCACAAAGATAAATGATATGGATGGTTATACTGAGGTCGACTTGCTGAAATATGAGGTAAAATGTCTATAGAAAACCTGAGCTTGGTATTAATCTTCTGCAAGCATGAGGGACCCCAACAAAAACAATGCAGTTTGAAATATTTCATCATTTATTTCAGAGGTCTCCAAATTTGGCAACTTGTAGACTGCAACTCCCAGAACCCCCCAGTCAGCATGGCTGGCTGAAGAATTCTGGGAGCTGAAGTCCACAAGTCTTAAAGTTGTCAACTTTGGAGACCCCTGATCTATTTTAATACCCGCAGAAAACCAATTATTAAAGAGCTAAACAGAATTTTTTGGTAACATCACTATTTTTAGCTTTTTCATAAAAGGGGATGACAGAATCCAGAAGTTAAGAGAGCAGAAAATGCTGTGCCTCTTTCTACTCACCGGATTTTCCTTCCTTTACTGGCCTTGGTGTCCACTTTCTTCCGAATTCTGCTCCTCAACTTCTGGATAGCCAACCATTGTCTATGGGAACAGAATGATTCCTAATGAATGTATCTTTTCTTTTATGTATACTGAGAGTATTTACACCAAGACAAATCCCTTGTGTGTCCAATCACACTTGGCCAATAAAGAATTCTATGATAGGGTGGCATTTGGGCTGTACAGTACAGAAAGGGGTTCTATCTCCTTCTCAAAAGTGATGGAATCAATAACTGCAATCCAAAAACCCAACCAACCAACCCATCAGCTGCTGCCTCCATCTTCTGAGACGCCTTGATGGTACAGATAGTCTTTGACTTATGACCGGTTCAAAGTTATGACAGGATCTCCCTTGCGGATACTTACAATCCAGTTCATAAGTTTTGACAGTCACTTCCCCCCCCCATGGTCATGTGACTGCATGTGGGTTGCTTGGCAACGGGCTTGCGTTTACGGCCATTTTCAGTGGCCCAAGGTCACATGACTATATTTTATGATGGCTTTGTTAAAAACTGCCACTCATTTCTGGTTTTCGATGAAATGGCTGACAGCGAACAATGGGTTTCTCTTTAGGACAGCGGCATTCGTTCTACACATCGCAAAAGAGATGGTAAAAGTGGGTCAGATACATGGGTGACTCGCTTTGCAACCGTCGTGACTTACGATCCTAATGGGCAGGCTCCATTATGTTTACAAGTAGAGGCCTACCTGTGTTCCCTTCTCGGGATTGTGACATTGTGGGTTCAAGATCAGGCCTGCTGGAACTCAGCAACAGCAGCAACAGCCTCAGGTGGCTTGCTCTTATGCCCACGATTCCATATAGTCCTCAACTTACAACCACAATTGAGCCCGAGTTGTCTGCGGCTTACGTTGAGACCATTGTTAAGTGAGTTTTACAACCTTTCTTGCCACAGTTGTTAAATGAATCACGGCAGTTGTTAAGATAAGAACACAGTCATTAAATGAATCTGGCTTCCCCATTGACTTTGTCAGAAGGTTGCAAAAAGGGGATCACATCACTTGGAAGACTGGAACCATCATAAATATGAATCAGCTGGCTGGACATGTGATAAAGCAAAGAAATATTGGACTAGGATTCATCTACGTATATAAAATATCACTCACGCATCATCACAAAATCTCTAGAACCGTAAAGCGCACAAACTTGAAATTAGACATGTATGTTCCTCTTGGCTTCTAGGTGCTCACAAAGAAAGGATTTTTCGAAATGATCCTTGGAGCATTAGTATTTTGTATATTATTATTATTAACATGTTTTGATGCTAAGGAGTTCTACTCCCCCTTCCCCACCTGAAAAGAAATCTGTTCCAAATGCAAAACACAAGCAGAGGAGAGGAGTTTCAGAGCAGCAAACAGCTTTAGTACAGAACAGTTGAGCTAAGCCACGCCCAGGCTCGTTCCTGTCTCCTTCTTACTCACACAGCAAATACAGTTTCAGTTTCCAAACAGCCCTCAACTCTCCCACACACTGACAGGATGCTAGTCAGATGAATACCGATGGATGCTGGTAGGCTGAATTCCCCCCCACCCATTTTCCTCCCCAAAAACTAAGCCCGATCACATAGTTTCATAGCGAAGCAGGATATCGAGCTAGTATTCTAATACAGAAGAGTCTTAAAGTGAATATTAAGACCAGAAACTTTAGTTTTGGGTTTAATGGAAAAAGACTTGGGGGAAAAAATTGGGAACTTTAATGTTATAGATGTTTACGCACAAAAATGGAAGGACACTTTGATTCCCACAATGGATAATTGTTTGCAAAGTGTAGAGTTAGCAGAAGTGGCTAAGTTGACTGTTTTGATAAAAGAAAAAAAATAAATAAATACTTTTGTTTCTACTTGGAAACCGCTTCTGGACTTTGTGCTTGAGGAAGAAAAAAACTGAAACTGTGATTTTGGGTTTTACCGATGAGATAGATTTGTTGATATAGAAATGGTTAGTTTATTATACCAGGGGTCTCCAACCTTGGCAACTTGAAGACTTGTGGACTTCAACTCCCAGAATTCCTCAGCCAAAGCAGATAAATTCTGGGAGTTGAAGTCCACAAGTCTTCAAGTTCCCAAGTTTGGAGACCCCTGATTTATACTACTATGTAAAAGTAAAAAGTTGAGGTTTGATGTTACTATCTTATTTTACTGCACCAAGGGGAGTCGGAAGTCGACTCCTTTTCTTTCTTTTTCCCTTCTTTTCTGCACTTTTCCCTTCTCTTTTCCCTCACCCATTTTTCCTACTATATTTGTTTTTGTATTTTATCCTGTAAAGTAATAAAAAATAAATATTGAAAAATAACAAATATTGGCAAGCATCTGAATTTTGATCACATGACCACAGGGAAACTGTAATGGTTGTTAGTGTGAAAAATGGCCATAAAGTCTTTTTTTTCCCACTGCCGTTGTAACTTCTGTCACTGAACAAAGTTGAGGACTAAAGTTCTTTTAAAAATTAGAAATTAAAAAAATCCAAATAAATGCAGTGCTATGGGGCAAATTCTCTATATTTCCAATTCTAAGAGGAAGAGGGGAATAAACCCCACATATAAATGCAACTTTTTTTTTAAAAAAAAAAAACAACCTTATTTAATTAACCGCTGGCTAATGCATAGATGTGTTCAAGGAAACCCAAAATGACATTTTAAAAAAAACACCATAGATTCAAAAGGCTGAAACAGCAACTCACTGCTGGAAAAAAACCCCAACAACTCCTGGATGCATTAGAAAAAGTCCAGGTGCTCTGGCAGAATGGTCTCACTCTTTCTTAAAATATTGTCTGAGCTTCGAGTGCTGGGTGTCAAATATATTTGGTGGTTTGGCTGGAATAGCTTGGGTAACTATAATTTAATGGGATGGAGACCAAAACACCCCCCGCACTTAAGCAGTTATTATACCGCACATTTATCTGACTTTACAATAAAATAGATTACAGCAATTAAGATTATATTAAGATTGCGGTAATTGGATTTTAAGATTTGCCTCCCTGATCCAGGGCTCCCCAACAAGTAAATCAGATGAAAGCGGTGCCATTTGGGGGTCTTAAAATAAAAATGTTTGCAATTTCAATTCCACTTTCTTCGCAGTTTTACTCTTTGGCGCAAAACTGAAGGTAAAAAAAGAAACTTTTTAAAAACATCTGTCCTATTTTTCTCCTTGACCCAAACATCAAAGTGACATGCCAGAATCAAAAAAAAAAAGAAAAGAAAAGAAAAGAAAAAAAGAGAAAGAGAGAGAGAGAGAGAGAGAGAGAGATTTGCAGGATGGCCAAAAAACTGAGTTCTGAACAAATTATAAATACCATGTTCAAAATGTTGCTTTATCACTGAGCTGCAGGACCCTCAGCTCCAGAAATACTCAGAAACAGCACTAGCGCTTAGATTTATATACCACAGTATTTTTCTGTCCTGTTTAAGCTGTTTTTACAAAATCCACATACTGCCCCCAAGAGTCTGGCTCCTCATTTTACCCACCTTGGAAGGACGGAAGGCTGAGTCAACCTTGAACCTGGTGAGATTTGAACTGCCAAATCGCAGACAACCTGCAGTCAGCAGAAGTAGCCTGCAGTACTAGACGCTAACCACTGTGCCACCAAGGCTCATGGTTCTTCTCCATGGGCTGGCTCGGGGGATGTGGGGGAGCGGAGAGTGGGAGACAGGACGGACACCCCCTGCAGCACCCTGCTGGCCAAAATGGAGGACAGGGGGGCCTCGTACAGCCACCCTGTGCCCCGTTTTCGGCCTGGATGGCCTCCTGTAGCACTTTGCTGGCCAAAGCGGGGGGGGAGGGGGGGCTCATATGTCCTTCCATGGCCCATTTTTGGCTTGGGCAGCCTCTGCAGCACTCTGCCAGCCGAAAACAGGCTTTAGGGGGGTGAGATTTGGCCGGCACAGGTACCATGGGCCAGTCCTTTGATATTTCCAGGCCGGTCCCATGGGCTAGATCTGAGCACCCCGCGGGCTGGATCTGGTCCGCGGGCCTTGAGTTTGACACCCCTGCTCTAAGAGATTTGAACCTGCCCTAGTTTAAGAAAAAAAATTATGCCAGCCATAACATTTTACCCTCAGTCGGCAAACATAATACAGGTAGTCTTCCATTTACAACCATTCATTCAGTGACCAAAGTTACAACGGCAATGAAAAAAAATGGCTTAGGATTGTTTTTCACACTTACAACTGTTGTAACATCCCCATGATCACATGATCAAAATTCAGACACTTGGCAACTGGCATGCACTTAAACAGTTGCAATGTCCCAGGATCATGTGATCATGATTTGTAACCTTCCCAGCCAGCTTCTGACTAACAAAGTGAATGGGGAAACCAGATCTGCTTAATGACATGATTCACTTAACAGCTGCAGTGATTTGCTTGACAACTGGGACAAAAAATGGTGAAATGGGGAAAAAAACTCACTTATCAACTCACTTTGCTTAGCGATGGAAATTTTGGGCTCGTTTGTGGTTGGAAGAGTGTAAAACTGCATTTTAAGCATATATGCCCATGTGATTCTGCAAAGATTATAACTTTTTGTTTGTGCTTGTGTTTTTCATTGCAATTTTTACAGAGATGCTCATGAACTTTACATATCTAGTCTTCAGAAATTTCTAGGAGGAACAGATAAGTTTTACACTAAACTTTTTTTAAGATATGCTCATAAGACACAAGAAATATAGTAAAACACTTGCCTCATTGCAGTGTAAATGCAGGAGGTATTGACTTCATCAAACCAATATGAACCTTACTTCCCAATTTGCATTTTGTGATTATGCATTTAACTAACTGGATTATGACATATAACGGTAGTCCTCGCTTAACAAATACTTACTTGGGGATCATTTTAACTTACAAATTATGAACGAGTGGTTTTTAGGACCAATCTTTAGAATTCTGGTTGTTGCAGATTTCCTGTGGTCACACAATTGTAATTGGCAATTTGGTGCCCAGTTCACAATCATAATGTTGCAGTGCCCTCATGAACATGGGGAAGCCTCATGGACTTCACTGCCAGCTCTTGACAAGCAGACCACAGTGGGGAAGCCCGCAGGTCACAAACGATGATCATGTGATACTGCACTTAAATCACATCCTGGAATTCATTTAAGGACTGCAACTGGAAGTGCTGTTGCTAAACTGTGCAGTCAGCGTAACATTGTGCTTTCAACCGAGTCACTTAACAGAAATTTCGGTCCTGGTTGCTATCGTTAATCGAGGACTACATATATTTATATCTTTTCCTTATTTTTTGTGGTTTCTAATTGACTGTCCGATGCTTGCGTGTAAATGATTAAATATGTACATTCAAAATGTGAAACTCTTCTGGCTCTCACAACTCAGAGGTTCAATGTGTTGGCAGGATACCCGGCTGAATATAAAGGTCTTTTTCAATCTAAGTGCAATTTCCCTGATTTAAGTAGGAATAGATCCACTTTATGAATCAATCCGTGTAGACCTACTACGTCTGGTTTTTTTTAAAGGATATAAACACCCTGCCTTAAGCTGAAAGATGGACCCTTGACTTGTATTCTTTGTTCTCTATAAACTGCAGGGTCTGTTTAGAAGTGATAGGGCCCTGAGCTGACATCGTTTGTGCTATGGATGACCAACGATATGAATCAGCCCTATCAAACTTCTTTGGCCCCAATTAAATACCATCATGAATTCTGCACCCTTTTACTTGCATCCAAAAGAGGAAAAGTTTTGTCTTCCACACTGTGAGTTCTAGTCTACTCTCTGCTGCCACCCATTTATAAAAAAAAGGCTGCCCTGTCCTGACTTTGTTTCTCTTCTCTTCATCCATCTCTGCCTCCTTCCCACATCGGCTCTGACGGGGACTCATAATTAATATCGAAGGCAAGTTAGTATAATAAATAGCAATAACATAAAATATACAGACAAGCAAATTACCAAGAACAAAGTACGTTTCAGTGAGGTGGGGGAGAGTTTTATTCTTGTTTATTTTAGGATTGTTTTTACACTGCCTTTATTATTTTTATGAATAACTCAAGGCAGGGAACATACCTAATGTTCCTTCCTACTTCTCTTTTCCCCACAACAACCACCCTTTGAGGCAAGTTGGGCTGAAAGAGAGGGGCTGGCCCAAAGTCACCCAACCAACTGTCATGGCTAAGGTGAGACTAGAACTCACTGTTTCCTGGTGATTGGCCCAAAGTCAGCTAGTTGGCTTCCATGCCTAAAGTGGGACTAGAACTTGCCACCTCCACTAGCTTTCATGCCTAAGAGCTCAGTTTACTGGTTTCTAGCCTAGTGCCTTAACCATTAGACCACACTGCTTTTAAAAGCAGAGCCTCCACAAAAAAAGGGGGTGGAGTGGGGAATTTACTAGATTTATTTGAGACATATTGGTCAACATTCTACTAGGGTGGACAATGTATGTTTAACATTGGTTTGATGTATGCTATGCACATTTTTTTAAAATTATTTTTTGTCTTGTTTGTAACCTTTGTATTTTTGTTTCTGTAGGGTTTTTTTTTTACAACTTATCTTTGAAATAAATAAAGTGTATTAGAAAAAAAGGGTCTGAAAGTGAGCTATCAGTTGCAGAGCCTCTATATCTTGTTCAAGGCCTATGATATTGAAGTATTTACCTGCCCATCGCCACTTGGTCGTTGGGATCCAAGGAAGTGGTTTTGCGTTCAATAAGTTCCCGGAGAAGCTAGAAGCAAGAAAAACGGGAAATGACATTGAGAAAGAGCAGATCAAGACGAAGGTGGAAGCAAAGGATCATGGTGATCTTTCTTAGATTTGCATCATGACTTCTGAAGCTAGGAGCCATGCTTTCCAACAGCTGTTCTCTCCTGATTTTTCCTTCCTAGAGAGAATATTCCGAGTTATAACTTCTTGGTTTGGAAAAACAACTAGCTTGTGTCCATTGCTTGACTCTTAAATCTGCATTGTTACCATTTGATGTAGCTAAATTAGGGTGATATGAATCTGACAGTCATATACTTATGACCTGGTTCCTAAGACCGGATGGCACCCCCTTCCCCACGCATAAACCAGACCATAGCAAATAATGGATTTGTTTAACAACCAGGGTGTTCACTTAACAACTGCCACAAAAAAAGGTCAGAAAATTGAATCGGTCATGGAGCTGACCTGCTTTACGATCATGACTTGCAACAGTGATCGGCGCAGGCTCCATTATGGTTGTAACTTGAATATTATGAATCTATTGTTCTTGATTATATTCTAAGCCAGGGTTCGTGAAAATTAGCCTGGAATTTCCTCAGCAGATTTGGCACCTTTCAAAAAGAATAACAACTAAAACGAAGTCGTCTATTTAATTGCAGAGACATTTTGCAAATAGCTCAGTCAGATACAAGTCTTCAAGGGTCTCCAACCTTGGCAATGTCAAGACTTGTGGAATTCAATTGCCAGAATTCCCCGGTCCCTAGAAACCACCTAGAACTAAGGAGAAATTTCCTGACAGTTAGAACAATGGAATGACTTGCCTCCAAAAGTTGTGAATGCCCTAACACTGGAGGTTTTTAAGAAGAGATTGGACAGATATTTGACCAAAATAGTATAGGAACTTCTGCTTGAGTAGGGGGTTGGAGTAAAAGTTCCCTTCCAACTCTGTTATTCTGTATTCTGTCATCTCCAGTAGCTTTCGGCCATCGTCATAGAGATATCCTACACTTATTCTGGAGTTTCTGTCAAAAGTATGTCACATGTAAGAACCAGCTTTCTTTCTTCATTCTGTGCCAAGATTGAACAAACATGGGATCTCCTACTCATAGAAGATGAGAAACTAAGCTATACTGTGGAGACACCATACAAACCCAGTTTATCCAAGACAAGCCTTGAAACCCTTTAGGGCCTAAAGGATGGTCTGCCACAAAGAAGTGGGGTGGTTTCAACCTATTCCCCAAAGCACCAGAAGGCAAGGGAAGAAATGTATGGAAACTAATTAAGGAGAGAAGCAATTAAGGAGAAATTTCTTGACAACTAAAACAATTAATCTGTGGAACAACAACTTGCCTCCAGAACAACTCCCAGAATTCCTGAGCTAACATGACTGGAGGAGGAATTCTGGGAGTTGAAGTCCACAAATCTTAAAGCTCTCAAGTTTGACGATGCTCCAGCACTGGACGTTTTTAAGAGATTGGACAACCATTTGTCTAAAATGGTATAAGGTTTCCTGCCTGAGCAGGGGGTTGAACTAGATGACCTCCAAGGTCCCTTTCAACTCTGTTATTCTATTCTGTTCCAGAGATTCTATGGAGATTCTCAATCATCCAGGTCATGGCTGTCCCAAAGATACTTTTTCAAGAGGCAACTGGACTCAGGAATTCTGGGAGTTAAAGTCCACAAGTCATGAAAGGGCCACTGTTCCACACCCCTGGTATAGGATTCTCCTTGCTTGAGCAGGGGGTTGGACTATAAGATCTCCAAAGTCCCTTCCAACACTTATTATTCTGTATTCTGTCATCTCCAGTAGCATTCGGCCCTGATCATAGATACCCTACACTGAGCTTGGAAAGGAAGCTGAGGAATGAATGCAGTATCTTTATCATCAAAGGGGAAGGGGGGGGGGATTTTTGGTGTGACAGAAAGCGGGAGGGAAAAAAGTGAGGAAAGCGGAATCCACTTGGGAATGCAACACAGAACGCCATTAGGAAGACTTATTGTACTACAGTTAATTTCAGATGAATCAATGAGCGTTGCAGCATTCCCTTCATCATTTTATGATTAGTTTAATCCGCCCCGTCTATATCAGCTCAGGATCTTTGAAAGATCAGGCAGAAAATACAGGGAGAAAAGTGGGTGAAGCATCCATCTCTGCCCTGGTGGGGTGAAATAAGTTTCATACACGTTCAAATCCCGAGCAAGAGGACGGTGGGGTCCGGGATTAGCAGAAGGTTGCAATGTTCCAGGGTGATGGGATTGCCTTTTGCAATCTTCTGACAATCAAAGTCAATGGAGAAACCAGATTCATTTAACAACTCTGCTTACTAACTTAACAACTGCAGTGCTTCTCTTAACAACTGTGGCAAGAAAGGTCATAAAATGGGGCAAAACTCACTTAACAACTGTCTCACTTGGCAACAGAAATTTTAGGGTCAATTATGGTCATAAATCATGGACTATCATTCTTCTGTAAAAGGCTCACTATCCCATTGATGGGCACAACATTCTTGAGTACTGAAAAAAGAACTGAAAAAGTCCGATATTGTATAATTAAAAAAAAAAACAGTGATTTTTTTTTTAAAGTTGGTAACTCTTTCCTACACATTCAGGAATCAGTTGCTTTATCTATGCCTCTGTGCTGTGATCTTCTATATAGATAAATCTATCGATCATTCCCCAGGGTACCAATTTAAAATTTGGCTAAATAAATAAAAATAAATAAAAAACTTACCATGGGATGAGATGGGCCAAGAGAGAAGAAATAGCTTTGCTCTCTATCTGATAGCTGTAACTCAAATCTTGGTAGTCTTTCTCAACCTTGGTAACTTTTAAGATGCATGGCCTTCAATTCCCAGAATTCCCCCAAACTGTGTGAAGTGCCCAGCCAGCACAGACTTCAACTACCAGAATTCCCAGCCAACTTGGATTGGATTCCCCAGCCAACTTCCAGAATTCCCTAGCCAGTAAGATTGCTAGGGAATTCTGGGAATTGAAGTCCATACATCTTAAAATTGCTATGATTGAAAAAATTCTATTCTGGCATCTTTACCAATTAGACTTCAATTCCCAGAATTCCCTACCTAGCCATACTAGCTAGGGAATTCTGGAAGTTGAAGTCCATACTGGTTGGGGAATTCATAACTGGGCTAGGAAATTCTGGGAATTTTGAAGTCCATACATCTTAAAGTTGCTAAAATTGAAAAAAAAAACAACCCTGTTCTGGCATCTCTACCAATTAATGTTTGCTGAACAAATATTATACATTAATAAAGCAAAACCATAAAACCCTTCCTCCTTAAGTTCTTTGTTTATTCTTCCCTTTAAAGAAAAATAAATACAGCCAGCCGTTTTAAAAGCATCCCATGATGGTTTTTCAGTTTATTTTACTACCAAATTATTATGACTGTAGCAATTATATTCAGGGCCCTTAAGTGCAAAGGAACAACAATTTTGTTCTCAAAAGGCTAAGAAGAGAAACCGGGAAACCCAACCAGCTTCCTCCCTCCATGCCGCTTCTCTGATTGATTCTCCCACATCTTCCTGGGCACACAATCTATCAGTTTATCTTCTCCACTTCATCACAGTCACTCCTGGCAGCTAAATACAAGGTCCAAATCCACCCCATACAGATGGGTAACACAGCAAACCGATGTAAGGACAGCTGAGTTTTGTAAACAGCAGCCCTGCAGGGCTCGGCTGAAAAGCATTGTGGAGTTGGCAGCCAATACTGTCATGTTGGGGGTCTCCAACTTTGGCAACTTTAAGACTTGTGGACTTCAACTGCCAGTATTCCTCAGCCAGCAAAGTAAGAAATAGGAATTCCTGGTTTTTTAAAAAAAAAAAAAAATTAACAAAAAAAAATACTTTGGAGGGTACTTCTTCCTACTCTGGGGCACCATTTTGTCATTTTAGTTCATTATTTTAGAGCAAAGGTAACCACCAGGTATTTCCTCCGGGGTAAGCGAGCTTGTTAGACAATATTTATTTATTTTTATCTTCTGCAGAAAATGACCTGTTAAGACTTTTAATAAACATGTTAGTCTTTAAAGGTGGGATTTCCCCCCCTACTTCCCCCCCCCAAAAAAAACCCACTTTCAATGTGTGTGAGGGTTTCTTTGTCTGTTTGTTTGTTTTGACAAAGTATGTATTCTTGTCTTTTTGGTCATTGCTTTTTAGACAGTGAAACCAGTCAATTTTTTAAATAAATACATTTCAAGAGGGTGGCTGTGTTTGAAATTTTATTTTCTTTCTTTCTTTCTTTCTTTCTTTCTTTCTTTCTTTCTTTCTTTCTTTCTTTCTTTCTTTCTTTCTTTTCTTTCATTATTTTTCTTTCCTTCCTTTTCTCTGTTTCTCCTTCCTTCCTTCCCTTTCATTTGTCTGTTGTTTCTTTTCTTTTCTTTTCCTTCCTTTCTTCTTTTCCTTTTCTTTTTTCCTTCCTGCCTTTCTTCCTGCATGTCTTTCCCTCTTTCCTTCCTCCCAATGGAACAGAAATTGCCCTTGGAAGTTGTGGGAGCTTCATCACTGGAGGCTTTCAAGAAGAGACTGGACTCCCATCTGTCTGTCAGAAATGGTGTAGGGTCTCCTGCTTGGGCAGGGGGTTGGATTAGATGACCTACAAGGTCCCTTCCAACTCTGATTATCTGTTTAATCTGTTTAAATCTTCCTTCCTTCTTTCTTTCCTTCCTTCCTTCTTTCTTTCCTTCCTTCCTTTTTTCTTTCCTTTCCTTTCTTTCCCTCTCCTTTCCTCTGCTCTCCTTTCCCTCTTTCCTTTCTTCTTTTCTTCCTTCCTCCCTCCTCTCTCTTTCCATTTCTCAGAAACCTCCCATTAAGTTCTTGTACCACTTGAAGTTCTGCCAATCTGAAAAAAAACTGGTTTAGGCTTATATGTTAGTCAAAGCCAATTCATGGCAATGTGGAGGAAAAGTTGGTTTTCACTGGCTGGCAAAATAATAATAACTAAAATCAGGACATGAGGAGCAACTAGACCTGAGGATCCCAACATAACCAGGGAATGTTAACAAGGAGGGCTAACTTCTGAAGTCTGAATCTTAACTGGCCTGCAGGCTGCAAAGTTGGAGAAGCCGGTCTTACTAAAAACTCTGAAGGTTTTGTTGTCGCAAAGAAGTTTTTGAACCCAAACAGGGCATACTAATAACAGTACAGGAAATCTCAAGTTGTGACTGTAACAGAGCCTGGCCATCATGGTCATAAGGACAGTTGTAAAGCAGGTCATCGTGTGACTGGGCCTGATTTTGCCCTTGAAGCAAATATGGCGGTCACAAAATGGCAGTCCTTAAGCAAATCCATGGGTTGCTATGGGGTGTTTTCCCCCCTCCCAGAAACCAGAAGTGAACACCGGTTTCCAGGGGAAAAAACATTGTCAATTGCAGTCATGTGACCACGAGATGCTGCAAATGGCCATAAATACAACCTTGTTGCTAAGCGCTCAACCTGTACTCAATATGACCATGGAGGGGAGATGTTGTAACTTCAGAACTGGGCCATAAACCCCTTTTTGGGGTGTCTATTGTAATGTCAAATGGTCACTAAGCGATCAGTCATAAGTCGAAGGCTATCTGTAATAAAGTAACATTAAACGTACCAGCATGGAAGGGAAGGGAGGATACCCCATGGGAAAAAAAAATAAGATTGCTTGCACATAGGCACGTGCACAGACACACACATACACACACTCTCACACACACACACAGTCTTGTAGCATTTCATTTTTTGAAAAATACAATTAAATTTTCTGCCTTTTGGTCCATGGCTTCCCAGCCAGCCAGCTCCCCCCCCCCCACGCCACAGCTCTCCCCAGATGGATTCCAGAGCCAAGCAAGGGCTTCAAAATACAGGATAAATGATAAACTAATTTACTGAAAGAACTGGTCTTTTTTTTTTTCCATTCTAGCACGGTGTCTTAAAAAAAAAAAAAACAGGAAGAAGAACAAATATCCCCTGTCCTTCTCCTGAAGCTGTAATATTTCATGGGGCCTCAGCAACTCCGACTGAAATGTATTTGCCAAAACAGTGAGGAAAAAAAATGTAGCCAGGCCCACACATATTCCCATTAGGGATGACAAATATAAGGAAATCACATCCACAGCATTAAAAAATAAACAATAGTAAAAACAAAAAATGCCTGGGAAAAGTGACTGCTAAATCCAACTGGCTTCTTCTTCCCATGGTTCCTGAAAAATGGGCGCCATTTTGACTTTTTCTGTGAACCAGGTAGCTTGGCTCACTTGCGTAAGTCATCTTTATCTGAAACGGTATAGGGCCATGATGGCAAACCTGTGGCACGCGTGCCACAGGTGGCATGCAGAGCCCTCTCTGTCGACACATGAGCTGTCACCCCAGCTCAGCTCCAGTGCACGCGCTTCCTGCCAGCCATCTGATTTTCAAGTCTCTGCTGCGCATGTGTGGGGCGCGTGCGGGAGACCTCTGCGCATGCACAGGGGGGAGCGCGGGGTGGTGGTGGCATGCACATGCGTGAAGGCAAGGGGAGTGCAGAGGGGAAGCACAACCGTGTCCCATTTTTGCTCCCAGGAGGCTGCAGGGAGGCCTTCTAGGCCCAAACAGGGCGGGGGGGGGGGGTGCGGCATGGCCCACCTGCTGCCTGTTTTTGCTCCCAGGAGACTGCAGGGAGTCTGTCTGTCTGTCTGTCTATCTATCTATCTATCCACCATCCATCCATCCATCCATCCATCCCATCACCCATCCCTATCTATATATGTATCTATGTAACTATGTATGTAAGTATCTATCATCTATCATCTATCCATCTTTTATCTATCTATCCATCCATCCATCCATCCCATACCCATCCCTATGTATGTATGTATCTATCTATCATCTATCCATCTATTTCTCTCTCTCTCTCTCTCTCCATCCATCCCATCACCCATCCCTATCTATCTATCTATCTATCTATCTATCTATCTATCTATCTATCTATCTATCTATCTATCTATCTAATCTATCTATCTACCATCCATCCCATCACCCATCCCTATCTATGTATGTATGTATGTATGTATGTATGTATGTATGTATGTATGTATGTATGTATCTATCATCTATCTATCATCTATTTATCTATTTATCTATCCATCTATCCATCCATTCCCCCATCCCTATGTATGTATGTATGTATCTTCCAACCAATCAATCAATCAATCATTTATCTGGAAAATTTATATGGCTACCCACTCACTCCCAGGGACTCTAGACAGTTAAAATCCATTATAAAAATTCCAAAAAACCCCAATAACCCACCCACCTAGGCTTAGCCACTTGATATGCTCCCTCCCACCCTGGATTTCCCACGCCCATTTGGCAAAACCAAGGCTTCATGGTCATAAGTGGAGGAGTACCTATAGCCGGTCACTACAGGATGTTGGATAGCACAAGCCAGTGGAGTTTCTTCTTTAATCTCAAACTTTAGAGAAACGACCGGAAGGATGATCCCCTCCCTCTCCAGCTGCAGGAGATTAGAGGTGGATTACATCTATTTCTAGCTCAGCCACAACCTTGTGGGGATCGCAGGGAAGGGAATCCCCTCTCACTGCTGATGGGTCGCGGTTCCTGCTTGTTAACTGCCCAAAGCAGTTGACAAGGTGCCGTTTTCTTCATAGACTATTAAGAGAGAGACCCCCCCCCCAATGAAGCTTTAAAACGTGCTATTAACCATCTACTCAGCCATTCTGGAGATGCACGCCGATGATAATATTCCTGCCTCGCCATTAACCTACGCGATGGCTGCAGGCGTTGCCAATTTCTGCAAAAAGAAAAACCTAAACGCCCGCCTAATGAGAGCCACGAGATCAACTGTCCGTATTAATCACTCACCAGTTTAATTAAGGTAAACCGGCTTGTCAGAAGGAAAGAAAGCCAGGGGGGTGATGATGGGGGAAATGGGCAGATCCTCTCCATCTTTTACTAACATCGGCGGGCAGTCAATCCGTCGCTGGCTGGGTTTTTGTTCATCGCGCCTCGAAAATTCAAGATCAGACATTTTATACGTGGGTACAGAATATTTGCCACTTTTAGACTTAAAATCCATTAACCCAAATCCATTAACAAATATAAAAACACAAAAAAAAAATTGTTGCAACGTTATCGCCAGGAATCGGTTGCTAGCTATGATCAACACAAAAGTTCTTATGGAAAGGATAGGCAGAAGCAGATCAAGATGTCGGCCCTGAAACTGGCCTCACTGAGGAGCACTAGGGAGTGGGGAATAGAGATAGTTGGGGTGTTGTAGCCAAAACAAAATACTTTCTCGTGAGAACCAAGGACATTTTTGCAGGTCCTCGGAAGGAGTCACCTAGCAACTGGACAGTATCCTGATTGGACCATATGACTGTGTGAGGACACATAATTCACTGTCACCCTTGACCCTGGTTTTCCCCCGCCCCACTGGGTGTATTGTAATTCATATTCTCCAATGGGACAAATCCATAGCTAAGAGTCATCAATCATGTTCTCCAGATAGAATTTTGCGTGGCAGAAACTTCAGTCACCTAGTTACTATCTTTGAAAACCATTCATGGAATGCACTTTTGATTTCCAAGCTGCCGCACTGCTCCCCCCTCCCTTTCTGTTGGCAACTCTAAAAAGACCACAGAAATAGTTTATGAGTTGACAGACTGGCTGTTTTGAGCAAGTGACAAACGTTTACTTTTAATTAGGTGAAAACCACGGGAATAGTCGGAGTCGGTTTTCACCAGCCTGTGCCAATATGACATATCCAATAAACTTATTCTTCGAGGAATATATTTGCCTCAGGGTTTTGTATGTTACTTGGAATCCTGACACGAGATTCACCATTATCGTTTTTAACATCTGTAGAAAAATCAACAGTTTTAACTTCCTGGGTTTTTCTACCCTTGAATGAAAGATGACGTCAAGTCATAGATAGTTTGTTTGTTTGTTTGTTTTTGAGATATGTATATGCTGGGTCAGTGATGGTCAGGAGGCAGTTCCTTGCCAATTTTGACCGAGCTCAAATAGCTAAGCCAAATAGGACCATTTTAGTACTTGAATGGGAGACCACAAAGTGATCCTTAGACTGAAGATTCATCTGGGAAATCCATGAAAAATGCCCAGAAAGTACCAATAGTAAACAAATTGTATGTGGTTGCCAGGGGGATGGGTGGGTGAGTAATTTTTTTTCTTATTTTTATATTTTTTTATAATGTGTTTTTATTATTTGTAAGCCGTTTAGAATCGTTGTAAGCGAGAAAGAGACTATATAAATTTTCAAAATAAATACATTCTTCAGACTGCCCAGAAATTGACATTGATACGACCACAAAAATTGACACGTTGAGCTCTACTGAAAATGTTGAGAATTTTTTTCATGATACAAGATGCTTAATTGCTATTTTAGAGTGTTATGGGCTCTCTTTCACGGAGCAAAGGTTCCAATTACAGCAAAAAAATCAGACCCCCATAGAGCAAGGGTCTTTAAACTTGGCAAGTTTAAGACTTGTGAACTTCAACCTCCAGAATTCCTGAGCTAACATGACTGGAGAAGGAATACTGGGAATGGAAGTCCACAAGTCTTAAAGCTGTCAAGTTTGAAGACCCCTGCCATAGAGGCATGAAAGCCAAGGACCATCCCAAAGTTGTTAATAAATCAGGTTTAATTACTTTTAAATATAAAGGCATGGGTTAATTCTCTCTTGAAACAGAGTCAGCTCCAGCTAACTTCAAAGACCCATTTGTATAATAAGCCAGTTAAGTCTAGTGGTTAAGGCACCAGGCTAGAAATAAGGAGACCATGCGTTTTAGTCCCACCGTAGATCTGAAAACTGAATGGGTGACTTTGGGCCCATCCCCAGGAGATTGTAAGTTCTAGTCCCACCATCACCATGAAAACTGGTTGAGTGACTTTGGGCCAATCACCAGGAGACTGTGAGTTCTAGTCCCGCCTTAGCCATGAAAACAGGTTGGGTGACTCTGGGCCAATCATGGTGACTCTGGGTCCATCACCAGGAGACTGAGTTCTAGTCCCGCCTTAGCCATGAAAACTGGTTGGGTGTCTTTGGGCTAGTTATTTTCTCTCAGCCCAGCCCACCTCACAGGGTTATTGTTGTGGGGAAAATCAGAGGAGGGGGGAGAAAGTATTAGGCATGTTCACTATCTTAAATTGTGTATAGAAATAACAATAACAAAGGTGGGATAAGAAATCTAAGAGAAAGGGAATGTGCACAGAGGAGCACTCACTAGCATTGATGATGTTGCCTAGTTTGAATAATGAAACATCTACAAGAAAATATTCCAAACTCAGCGTTGGAATGAGGACCCTTCATTTCAAGACTGAGCTACAAACATTCTCCTTTATTGGTAGAATCAGAAATTCTCTTATTAGAGCCAACCTCAATAAAAGTACTTTTAGCCTTTCTCTGGAGTTGGATTTTCTGCTGTGGTTTCATTAGTGGACTCACCCCTAGTTTTCTGGCAATAATGATCTGTCTGCCATTGGGTATACTTTGGATCCCCATTCAGATTTGGGACAGTGCTATCTGAGGGCACTCTCTAATCTTGACCTACTTATAACTTTGAGGCCAGCTGAGGTTGGCTAGATACTGCCACCTGCTGCAATTTACATCCATGATAGTTTTATGTAAATGCTATTCCTGAAGTAAGCAGAATTTCGTTCTCAATGAAAACACATCTGATAAGGATTCAACCCCATCCCATTTGCTCCTTGGGTGATCTACAGCAGGAGCCCACCAAGCCCTGGGCCACAGCCTGTCCGGAACTGGGCCACAGAAGCAATGGGTGAGCATGTACATGCACCAGCCAAGCTGCATTCATGAAAGCACATGAAACAATCCCTTTACCCCCTACCACCACCTCTGCCAGTCGACCGAGCCGGAAGTTGGCCTACAGCCCAGAAAAAAAAAAAAAATCTGTAGATGCAAGAATCTCATACCAAGCAAAAATAACTCTCCAACTTTACATTAACATTAACAGGTTAACAGAGTTGGGAGAGACCTTAGAGGTCATCTAGTCCAACCCCCCTCCCCCTCCCAAGCTGGAGACCCTACACCATGTCTGACAGGTCTCTTCTTGAAAGCCTCCAGGGATGAAGCTCCCACAACTTCCGAGGGCAACTTCTGTTCCATGGGTTGATTCTTCTCCCTGTCAGAAAGTTTCTCCTTATTTCCAGGTTGAATCTCTCTCCTTGATCAGTTTCCATCCATTATTCCCTGTCTGGCCTACAGGAGCTTTAGAAAATAGCTTGATCCTCTCCTCTCTGTGGCAGCCCCTCAAATATTGGAAGGCTGCTATCCTGTCTCCCCTGGTCCTTCTCTTCACTAGACTAGCCAAGCCCAGTTCCTGCAACCGTTCATCAAATGTTTTAGCCTCCAGTCCTCTAATCATCCTGATTGCTCTTCTCTGCACTTTTTCTAGAGTCTCCACATCTTTTTTATGGTGTGGTGACCAAAACTGGATGCAGTATTCTAGGTGTGATCTTACTAAGGCTTTATAGAGTAGTATTAGTACCTCCCTTGATCTTGATTGTATCCCTCTGTTAATGCAATTTAGGATTGCATTGGCTTTTTTGGCTGCTGCTGCACACTGCTGACTCATATTTAATTGCTTGTCCACTAAGACTCCAAGATCCTTCTCCCAGTTACTGCTAAAATAGTTTGCATGGGCTTATTCTCCTTCAAGAAAGTTTCTGGCATCTGAGTATAAAATAAAAGCCAATCAACCCAGAGATGTGATATTGGGGGGCTCCATTTTTTATAGGGAAAGAAGCAAGAAAGGGGTAAATCAAATTCCCAAGAAACACAATACAGCTATATAACTTAACAAAGAAACTAAACTTGCCTCTGTCCCAAAATGAAACAAGGCTCTAAAAAGCTGACCCTAACCCGCTGATGGATTAGTCCAGCTGGGTGACTTTTGGCCAATCACCAGGAGATGGTGAGTTCTAGTTCTGCTTTACGAATGAAAGTCAGCTGGGTGACTTTGGGCCAGTTACTCTCTCTCAGCCCAGCCCACCTCACAGCATTGTTGTTGTGGAGAAAATAGGAGGGAGGAGTACTATGTATGTTTGCTGCCTTATACTTGTAAAATCTAATCAATAAAATAATTGCAAACCAGTACACGTTTAGGACTTATTCATGGGGGGGGGATTAAACTAGGGGCCCAATCCCTTCCCTCTTCCCTTCCAAAGCCAACGAACATCTTTCATGAAGTCTGTTTAATTGGGAGGGGAAAGGAAACACACTTCCCCCATTTGCTCCTTATCAATACCTAAAATTTGAGCTCCAATCTGTCTGCCAAATCCTGCTAAGTAGCGGAAGAAGCTTAACCAGGTCAGAAAAATGGGTGCTGCACCTCTGCCTGTCAAGAGGTGTCCCCGACCACCACTATTACACAGACAACACGAAGGGGCAATCTTTAGGGTCTGTCTCTTCCGAGAAGCCACCTGGGGAAGAGGAAGGGAAGAGAGAGAAAGAGAGAAGGAGGGAGAGAGGAGCGGGAGCATCAAAAGAGCAGCTGCCTCTTTGCTGAGCAGGTGTCTACCTGTGATGTACGAGGGGCTGCTAAGCTGTCACAACTGCTGCCAGATCCAGGTAAATGACGGAAGCTACCCACAGCTCCGTATTTAAGAGATAGCAGGCATCCCAAAGCCAAGCCTGTTTCACCTTCAGCTGCCAGATGTTGGCATCTGGGACTTCCCTCCTTTCTCTGTTTGACAGGTGTAGACCGTTGTGGTTCGCCAGCAGCTGGTGCAGACAGCAGAGGTTATCTGACAGTGAGGACGAAAGGAAACCAGTCAGGAAGTCTGGCAAGGACTTGGGCGAAGGTCCTGCATCTGATGCAGAGATGGGGCCAGGACTATCTGAGAGTGGGGTGTTACCTCTGGAGCCTTTGGAGTCTGGCAGCAGTGAAGCAGAGGACCCTGGGGAACCTGTTCCCAGTGCGTGTGTTCGCAGGACTGCTAGGAGAGAGCAGCTGAAGCAGCAGGGGTGACTTGGGAGTAAGGCTGGGAAGTGATTGCCCCTCCCATAAGGGATAAAAGCCAGCCCTCGGGGATGTGCTCTTTGCAGGAAGCAAAATAGTTCATTAGACTCTGATTCCTCATTGAAGCCCTGCGAACTCTGGTTTGTCTTTGCTGGAAATTCTGTGGGTGGATATTTCTCAGTAATTGGACTTCTGTTTCTTGGCAGCCTTTTACAACCCTGAAAGGCGTGCTCTTATCTCAGACAATTGTGTTTAATGAGTTTTGGCTGGGAATGCAAAGAACTCCAAGTGTCACATTAAAAAAGGTTTGCTTTTACACACAGTTTGTGTTTTCTTAATTTGAACGAAGCCTGGGTCAGAACACAGATGTGTAGACACGCCATTGGAGCACCAAGTATGCAAGCACCAAACCTCTTTAAAAAAAACCCCAACACCCCAAATTTCAGACTGGAAGTGCTCCTGTTTAGTCGACGCTCTCGGCCTGCGGGCCCCCAAAATCTACGTCTGAAATCCTGAAGCAAGCAGGCGACAACTCTCGGGAACCGAAGGTGTTTAGATTCAGATCGTTCTTGTCTCCTCTCTGAGCTTTAATTTGGATTAACCTTGGCATCCCTGCTCCTTGGAGGAGGGATCACACAGCTGCGACACTGTTCAAGTCTGAAGCCAGGGAACAGCAAATGAAAAGTATCTTGGGGGGCAGAGGGCACAATATGATTCGAAGTCCCAACACTGTGAAACTTTACCGGCTCTGTATCCCAGCAATCGATTGCCTGTCTGTTTATTGATTGACACAATCTCCTTTAAGGCAGCGGTGGCAAACATGTGACACACTTGTCAAAGGGGAAACACCGCGGCCTTTTGGGTGACATGCCAGCGTTCACCAACACCCAGCCACAATTACTCTGAACGGCATGCCCCATTCTCATGCAATTTTCTAACCATCTCCTCCTCTGCCGTCCCCTTCTCCTTTCGCCTTTTGTGACCTTCTGACAAGCAAAGCCAATGGGGGAACCAGATTCACTGAATCGTGTTACTCATTTAGCAATCGTGGCATTCCGGCCCTCTCAAATTCCTGACAAATAGATGGGGAAGAAATGGAGGTAGTGACAGATTTTATTTTCCTGGGCTCCAAAATCACCGCAGGTGGGGACTGCAACCAAGAAATTAAAAGATGCTTGTTCCTGGGGAAGAAAGCTATGGCAAATCTAGACAGCATACTAAAAAGCAGAGACATCACCCTGCCAACAAAAGTGCGTATAGTCAAGGCTCTGGTTTTCCCAGTTGCAATGTATGGCTGTGAAAGTTGGACCCTAAGGAAGGCTGAGCGCTAAAGAACGGAGGCCCTTGAACTCTGGTGCTGGAGAAGACTCCCTTGGCGAGTCCCTTGGACTGCAAGGCCATCAAACCGGTCAGTCCAGGAAGAGATCAACCCTGACTGCTCTTCAGAAGGCCAGATCCTGAAGATGAAACTCAAAGACTTTGGCCACCTCATGAGAAGGAAGGCCTCCCTAGAGAAGAGCCTAACGCTGGGAACGACTGAGGTCAAAAGAAGAAGAAGGGGACGATAGAGAAGGAGGTGGCTGAATGGAGTCGCTGAAGCAGTAGGTGTGACCTTAAATGGACTCTGGAGGATGGTAGGGGACAGGAAGGCCTGGAGGAACATTGTCCATGGGGCCGCGATGGGTCGGACATGACTTCGCAACTAACAACAACAATTTAACAACTGCAGGGATTCACTTAACAAATGTGGCAGAAAAAAAGTCGTAAAATGAGACAAAATTCACTTAACAATTTTTTCACTTAGCAACACAGACTTTGAGCTCAATTATGGCCATATATTGAGGTCTACCTGTGCTCTACTGCAGAGATGGACATTTTGTCCCTGGGTTCAAATACACCCCACCTTTTTTTTAAGGAAAGGAAAAGAAGAAAAGAACCTTTAGGGGCCTTTTAGAATGCAGAATTGGAGGCTAACTCTGCCCACAGCTGAAGTTCGATCCTGGTGGGTCTCAAGTTTGACTCAGCCTTCCATCCTTCCGAGGTCGATAAAAGGAGGACCCAGATTATTGGGGGCAATATGCAAAATAATGCTTTCATGTTGTAAACCACCCAGAGAATGCTGAAACAACCTGGGGCAGGATGCAAGCCTAAAATGCTGTTGCTATTGCTATTTATTCACAATACAGATAGTCCTCGACTTATGGCCAGTCATTCAGTGACCGTTTGAGAGCACAAAAGATGAAAGATCTGTCTGGTGGTATTGATGAGCCAGTTCTGAAGTTTCGATGGCCACCCTCACCCACAGTCACATGATCACATGTCGGATACAGGTAGTGTTCTGACCCAAACCTTGTTCCAAGGAAACAAACATGAAAAGGAGGTAAACAGCAAAACCTTTTAATGATTCTTTACTAATTCCATCCCGGTTAAAAGGCTGTTTCAAACTAATTGTCTCTGATAAGAACGAGCCTTGCCAAGGTTGTGCAAGGCTGCCAAGAACACTAGATAAAGTTGCCAAGAAATATTTCAAACACAAAGAGTCTCCAAACACAAACCAAGATATTCTGAACGTCCACAAGTCTTGAGTGCAAAAGTTTCTTTGCTTCCTGCAAAAAACTCCGGTTTCTCAGCTGGCTTTTATCTCTTAAGGGAGGGGCCATCACCTTTCAGCCTTACTCCCGAGTCACCTGTGTTGCTGCAGTTGCTTTTTCCTTCAAGCAGCCCTGCACGCATGCGCACTGGGCACAGGCTCCTCAGGGTGCTCTTCATCACTGCTTCCAGCCTCCATAATCTCCGAAGGCAGCATTCTACTCCCTGATGGTCCTGGCCTCATCTCTGCATCACACGCAGGCCCCTCATCTGTGTCTTTGCTCTCCGAGACCTCAGCTATCTGTACCTGCTGCTGGAGAACCACAACAGGTAGTCCTCAACTTACGACCACAATTGAGTCCAAAATTTATGTTGCTAAGTGAGACACTTGTTAAGTGAGCTTTGTCCCTTTTTACAACCTTCCTTGCCACAGTTATTAAGTCAATCATTGCAGCTGTCAAGTTAGCAGCATGGCCGTTAAGTGAAGCTGGCTTCCCCGTTGACTTTGCTTGGCAGAAAGTCGCAAAAGGGGATCACCAGACCCAGGGACCACTGCAACCGTCATAAATATGGGTGCCAAGTGTTTGAATTTTGATCATATGATTATGGGGATGCTGCAGCTGTTTTTTCAGTGAAGTTGTAACTTTGAACAGTCACTGAATGAACCTATCATAAGTCAAAGACTACCTGTACTCGGCTATACATGCAGCACCCCATGGTCACAGTCCCCCTCCCCAAAAATGGCATTTATAAAACCAGCCCACAGTGAACCATTGGTTTCTTTTAATGACCGCAACAGTCACCTTACAACTGCACTGTTCACTTAAGTGACTGTGGCCAAAAAGATCATATAATCAGGTCAGTCATGTAAGTGATTTATGATGGTCATGACTTACAGCTTGTGATGGGCAGGCTCCATTGCGATCATACGCCAAAGAGTACCTGTAACGTTTTTCAGTTCATCAGCATGCATGTCGGGATGGAAATGGGCATCCAAGGAGAACATCTGAATGTCATTTTAGAGGAACATTTTTCCCTACTCATGCTCAGGTATGCTGGCCTCAGCAGCAATCAGATCAGTTGAGAGGTTTTGTGTGTTTGTGTGTATGTGTGTATGTGTGTGTGTGTAAAACTCTGTTTCACACAACTCTTCAGAGCCAGATGATGGGGAAACACCCCCCCCCCCCCGCAGTAATGGACACTTAACATATTCAGGTGGCTTTCCTTCAACACGCTGCGCTTGTCAGGCAAGACTCACTTGGTGATAAAAGTCATCGTCATCAAATATCTCCTCGTCCAGGTCTTTGAGGTGGGCATTTGACATCGCCGGAGGAAGCGTCTCCTAGAGGGCCAAGAAAGAAAGAGATACTTCCATGAGGACTGTCACAGCTCCAAGCTAGAACGGTGGTTCTTAAACTGGGGGTTATGTGTGTGTGTGTGTGTGTGTAATCTGGGCGTACCCTGAGGGTAGTGGAGCCATTTGCGTTTGCTTGTTTGTGAATGCCACTGCCAAAACTTGTGTAAAACAACAGATCCTGGGGAGGTGAAGACAATGACAGCATTTGAGAGTGGGAAAAGGTAATTGGGTGAAACGGTTTAAGAACTACTGATCTAGGCTCACAGTGGCTTTTGTAGATAGCAATAGCACTCAGACTTTTATACTGCTTCACAGTGCTTTATAGCCCTCTCTAAGCAGTTTACAGAGTCAGCATATGGCCTCCAGCAACCTGGGTCCTCGTTTTACCAACCTTGGAAGGATGGAAGGCTGAGTCAACCTTGAGCCGGTCAGGAATTGAACTCCTGGTAGTGGCCAGAGTTTGCCTGCAATAGCACTTATAGAGTTATATACCACTTTACAGTGGTTTCCAGCCCTCTCTAAGCAGTTTGCAGAGTCAACCTATTGCCCCCAACAACCTGGTCCTCATTTTACTGATCTTGGAAGGATGGAAGGCTGAGTTAACCTTGAGCTGGTCAGGAATCGAACTCCTGGTAGTTGGCAGAGTTTGCCTGCAATAGCAATAAGACTTATATACTGCCTCAAAGTGCTTTCCAGCCCTAAGCGGTTTTACAGAGTCAGCCCTCTATTGTCCCCAAGAATCTGGGTCCTCATTTTAACCGACCTCGGAAGGACGGAAGGCTGAGTCAACCTTGAGCCTGGTGAGACTCGAACTGCCGGCAGCCAGCAGGAGTAGCCTGCAGTATTACAGTATGTAAGTCTAAGTGCTATTGCTATCTGAAGTTTTGTTTGACAGTCAGTGGTGGCAGTCAGTCATTCTAGCTTCCTCCATTTGACCTACCAGATCAAGAGGTGTAACCAGAAGTAAAGCAATGTGTAGTTCAGACATTTGACGAATGTCTCCTTACCATCCTCTATACTACTGAAGATCTTGCGGCACCATAAATATAAGAAATCTATTATTACTGAAGCTCTTCTTGTGCATGCAATAATACATTTGCTCATGTTTAAGATACCACAAGTGTCAGAGATTCCTTGCTACAAGTCAGGAACAAGTAAGCAAGAACTACACAGATTTTATTCCATGCTCCTCTGGGAGCAATGGAGAATTTTGGGCAGCCTAAGAGGAATTTCCCACCTTCCTTTCTGGTGAGTCCATTAAGATGGAGATGCTTAAATATACATTGAAATGCTTCTTCCCAGCTTTCTCTACACCAGAGCTGAGTTGCCATTGAAGAGATAAAGCAGAATCTCTTAGGATAATTTAAACTTTTTTTCTTCTCAGCTTTCTCTTCACCTGGACTGAATTGCTGTTTATGAGATAAGCTGCCAGCAGGCTCACTTTCTTTCTTTCTTTTTGACTGACTTCTCTTCCTTCTTTTGCTAACCTCCCCACAACTCTCTCGCAGTGTTTCGCTATTTGTTGCTCCAGAAATCTTCAGAACATGCAAAAATGTTTCATTCTGAATGTGAAATACCATGAAATCTCCCATTTCAAAAGGGTGACTACTGCCTTGAACTTTAAATGAGCTGTTTCAAGCATCTTGGGGCATGCTTTGACTTCAAAACCAAGAGAAGCTTTTGTACATACACAATTTGTCGATAATAGATGTACACTCAAATGGACACCGAAGGCAGGGCTATTTTGTTCCCTTTCCTATGTGCATTCTTTCTGCAGTGAGAAGGTCCGGGAAGACCTTCCATCCATCAAAAGTCTTTGCACAGCTCAAGCAAACAAGTCCTTGATTTTCAAATCAGATGATAGCTTATAAACATGACATATTACTCTAGTTATCCAGGATTTGAAAGGGGAGGGGGGGGGGGGCGGAGGGAAGCCCACTGTGCATGCAAAATAGGGTATTTTCACAAGATGTGGCTCTTCAAACAAACATTGTCACCCCAGCTGCACCGAACAGCTGTTTCCCATGAAGGAAACTGGTAATGCTGCTCCATCTCAGTCCACCTAACCTTGCAGGAAGCAATTTACAGGCAGTCTTCACTAAGCGACCAATCACTTAATGACCGTTTAAAGGCCCTTGTTACCTTCTGGGAGGGGGCTTCATGGCATCTGAAGAACATCTAGATTCAATCACAGTTTTGTTCCATATAGCATCAACGTTATGAACTCTCAAGTTTCCTCTTTTCGTTATGTATTCAAAACGAACAGTGATTAGTGTGTGTGTACACATACAAAGAGGGAGGGAGGAGGAAGGGAGAGGGGGGAGTGGGAGAGAGAGGGAGGGAGGCAGGAGGAGAGAGGGGGAGGGACAGGGGAGGAGGGAGAGAGGGAGTGGGAGGGAGATAGAGAGGGAGACAGGGGTGAAGGAGAGAGAGAGGGGGAGACAGATAGCAGAGGGAGGGAGAGAGGGACAAAGGGAAACAGGGGGAGGAAGAGAGGGAGAGAGGGGAGGGAAGGATAGGGGAGGGAGGGAAGGAGGGGGAGAGGGGGAGGAAGAGAGGGAGAGAGGGGAGGGAAGGACAGGGGAGAGAGGGAAGGAGGGAGAGAGGGGGAGGAAAAGAGGGAGAGAGGGGAGGGAAGGAGAGAGGGAGGGAGAGGGGAGTGGGAGAGAGAGTGAGGGAGGCAGGAGAGGGGGGGAGGGAGAGGGGAGGAGGGAGTGGGAGGGAGATAGAGGGGTGAAGGAGAGGGAGGGGGGGAGACAGACAGCGGAGGGAGGGAGAGAGGGACAAAGGGAAACGGGGAGGAAGAGAGAGAGGGAAGGACAGGGAGGGAGGGAGGGAGTGGAAGAGCAAGCGAGAGAAGCTATATATTTATATATGTATGTAGCATATGTACGTGTGTATTCTGTTTGTGTTTGGTTAGATCTACACTTTCTCTAAAGCAGGGTTGTCAAACTCGCAGCCTGCAGGCTGGCCATGCCCACACCTGGTTTAGCAACGGGGGAGGGGGGGGTCAGGATATGTCACGTGACGATGCAAGTTTGACACCCTTGCTTGCTCTAGAGAGCAGGCAAAAAATGTTCATATTTAATGTATACCAATGTGTTCACAGGTTATCTTAGCTTAAAGTTAAAGAGACTTGGAGTTACGACAACTGCACACGCATGCACGCACATTTTGTGGTTGTGTGGTTGCGTTTGGAGCACTAAGCAACCGGCTTGCATATATGGTGACTTGCAGTGTCCCATAGTCACCTGAACCCACACACACACACACAAAAACGCTGATTGCTTTAAATGGATTCATTTAACAACCACCACAGTCGTGTAACAGTGCGTGACAGGTAGCCCTTGACTTACAAACACAATTGGGACCAAAACTGTTGCTAAAGGATGCAGTTGTTAAGTGAGCCAGGCCCAATATTGCAACCCTTTTCATTGCGGTCGTTAAGTGAATCACAAATCCGGTTCCCCCCCACTCCACTGACTTTGCCTGTTGGAAACCCCTTGGATAGGTTGCAAATAATGATCATGTGACCTGGAGCATTGCAAATATTGCTGCCAAGTGCCTCAATTGTGGCCATGTGATCACAGGGAAGCTATGACGGCTGTAAGTTGAAGGACCAGCTGTAAGTCACTTTCTTTTGGACACTGTCGTAACTTCAATCAGTCATTAAATGAATGGTCGTAAGTTGAAGACTACCTGAAATTTGTTGCGATTGGCTTCCCCCCCCCCATCAATTTCTTCCAACTAAGAGAGCCAATGTGTTCCCCCTCCTTAGCCCAATCTGCGTCATTATTCCTTACCGTCTCATCCAGTTCGGTTTCTGGAAGCACCTCAGCATCCAAAGGGTTTTTTCCCAGCACCCTGTATGCTGACCTCTTGGTCTGGGTCCGACGGAGCAACCTCTCTTTGTCCATCAAGATGTGATCTACTTGGGTCAAGATGGATCGCTCAAAGGCGCCAAAGCCCTGGAAGACCATCAAGCGAGGTCAGGGAAGAGCAGAAAAGACGCTATGGTTTCTCCCACTTCCTAACCACCACCCTGTCTTTCTTTACCAGCCAATGATCAGCATATTTATCTATCTATCTATCTATCTATCTATCTATCTATCTATCTATCTATCTATCTATCTATCTATCTATCTATCTTTCTATCTAATCTATCTACACACACACTATCTATCTATCTATCTATCTATCTATCTATCTATCTATCTATCTATCTATCTATCTACACACACACTATCTATCTATCTATCTATCTATCTATCTATCTATCTATCTATCTACACACTCTATCTATCTATCTATCTATCTATCTATCTATCTATCTATCTATCTATCTATCTACACACACTCTATCTATCTATCTATCTATCTATCTATCTATCTATCTACACACACACTATCTATCTATCTATCTATCTATCTATCTATCTATCTACACACACACTATCTATCTATCTATCTATCTATCTATCTATCTACACACACACTATCTATCTATCTATCTATCTATCTATCTATCTACACACACACAATCTATCTATCTATCTATCTATCTATCTATCTATCTATCTACACACACACAATCTATCTATCTATCTATCTATCTATCTATCTATCTATCTATCTATCTACACACACACTATCTATCTATCTATCTATCTATCTATCTATCTACACACACACAATCTATCTATCTATCTATCTATCTACACACACACTATCTATCTATCTATCTATCTATCTATCTATCTATCTATCTACACACACACTATCTATCTATCTATCTACACACACACTATCTATCTATCTATCTATCTATCTACACACACACTATCTATCTATCTATCTATCTATCTATCTATCTATCTACACACACACTATCTATCTATCTATCTATCTATCTATCTATCTATCTATCTATCTACACACACACTATCTATCTATCTATCTATCTATCTATCTATCTACACACACACTATCTATCTATCTATCTATCTATCTATCTATCTATCTATCTATCTACACACACACTATCTATCTATCTATCTATCTATCTATCTATCTATCTATCTACACACACACTATCTATCTATCTATCTATCTATCTATCTATCTATCTATCTATCTATCTACACACACACAATCTATCTATCTATCTATCTATCTATCTATCTATCTATCTACACACACACTATCTATCTATCTATCTATCTATCTATCTATCTATCTATCTATCTATCTATCTACCTACACACACACAATCTATCTATCTATCTATCTATCTATCTATCTATCTATCTACACACACACAATCTATCTATCTATCTATCTATCTATCTACACACACACAATCAATCTATCTATCTATCTATCTATCTATCTATCTATCTATCTATCTATCTATCTATCTATCTACACACACACACACACTATCTATCTATCTATCTATCTATCTATCTATCTATCTATCTATCTATCTATCTAATCTATATCTAATCTATATATCTATATAAATCTATCTATCTCTATCATCTATCTATGTATATCTATCTATCTCTAATCTCTCTATATATCTATATCTATAAATACAGTATATCTACCTACCTACCTACCTATCCATCCATCTATCTTTCTCATCTATATATCTATATAGTCTCCTGGTGACTGGCCCCAAAGTCACCCAGCTAACCTTCAGGCCTAAGGCGGGACCAGAACTCAAGAGTCTCCTTCTGGATTGGCCCAAAGTCACCCAGGAAGCTTTGGTGCCTTAGGCGGGACTAGAACTCAAAGGCACCAGGCTTCTTGCTGGTGAGTTCATACCACGCCTGACTCCTCAGCACCTCTATAGAGAAGACATACTTGCCTTGCCCAGTTTGCCAGAAGCCAGTTTGGTCCTGTCGTGCCACTTCTGTAGGGTGTTGTTTCTGTAGACCCGAAACTCCGCAAACCTCTTAGATGCGAATTCGGGGTAGTCCTCCATCTCCAGCTTCCGTTTGGGCAGCCTCCGCACAACCCTCTTCCCTTCCTCAGCTTCATCGCTGCCACTTGAGATCTCTTCATCGCTGCCAATAAAGATGGTGGCGTAATTAGCCTACAGCAGGGGTCTCCAACCTTGGCTCCTGGAAGCCTGGCGGACTTCAACTCCCAGAGTTCCACAGCCAGCAAAGCTGGCTGTGGAACTCTGGGATTTGAAGTCCACCAGGCTTCCAGGAGCCAAGGTTGGAGACCCCTGGCCTACAGAGTTTTCCGAGCATCTCCTGATCGCTTCCTTTCTTTAGTACGGTTTTATCACCAAATCTGGTTAGCAACAGGCAACCTAAGAGCAAGGCTGTCAAACTGAAGGAATGGATGGAAACTAATCAAGGAGAGAAGCAACCTGTTTTTTTTTTTTTGTTTTTTTTTCAAGAGCCAACTGGATGTTCTGGTTTTTCTATGAAGATGTTTCACTTCTCATCCAAAAAGCTTCTTCAACTCTTCAATCATTCTTGATATAAAGAATGGTTGCTGGAATTGGGCATGTCTAATTTAAAAGGACTAGGGGTGACATGATAGCAGTCTTCCAATATCTCAAGGGTTGCCACAAAGAAGAGGGGGTCAAGCTATTCTCCAAAGCACCTGAAAGCAGGACAAGAAGCGATGGGTGGAAACTAATCAGCAACCTTAGAACTAAGGATAAATTTCCTGACAGACAGAACAATTAATCAGGGAAGAATTTGCCTTCATAAGTTGTGAATTCTCCAACACTGAAAGTTTTTAAGAAGAGACTGGATAACCATTTGCCTGAAGTGGTACAGGTAGTCCTCAAGTTATGACATCCAAATTTCTGTCACTAAGTTAAGTGAGACAGTTATGTTAATTTTGCCCCATTTCATGACATTTCTTGCCACAGTTGTTAAGTGAATCACTGCAGTTAAGTTAATAATTCGTCAGGTCACAAAAGGGGATCTTGTGATCCAAGGACACTGCAACCGTCATAAGTACAATTCAGTTGCCAAGTGTCTGAATTTTCGGTCACAGGCTGCAATGATTGTAAGTGTGAAAAACGGTCATAAGTCACTGTTCAATGCCGCTGTGACTCCTACGAGTCACTAAACGAATTGCTGTTAAGTCGAGGACTACCTGTATAGAGTTTCCTGCGTGAGCACGGAATTGGACTAGAAGACCTCCAAGGCCCCTTCCAACTCGGTTACTCTGTCAAAGCGGCATATTTATCCTTTGCTGCTTCAGATCATCTTGGCCTTTGATGGTATACTGCCCCTGAATATGGCATTTCCATTTAGCCTTATGGTCAACAGACGCTGATTGCATTTCCCCCCCTCCTCTATGAATAGCTAATCCCCCTTAAAGCCATGTAATCACACAGGCAGATAATACCCTATGAAATGGGAACAAGTCTTTCAACAGCTCTGAACCTTATCCCTGGATAAGCCTGAGGCCTAATGCAAAAGGGAGAATGTATGTATGTATGTATGTATGTACGTACGTATGTATGCATGCATGTATGTATGGTATTCAGCTTTATTCAGGTATTTTCCCACGTCATTATAGTTGTGCTTTTAAAGTTGTAGCAACATTTCGGCCGAATCTCATCTGCCATCATCAGGCTTCTGTATTGTGTTCGTCTGTTCATCTGTATTGTGTTCAGACGAACACAATACAGAAGCCCGATGATGGCAGATGAGATTCTGCCAAAACGTCGCTACCACTTTAAAAGCACAACTACAATGATGTGGGAAAATACCCGAACAAAGCTGAATACCATACATATAAATACCCGCAAAAACTTAAGAAAACAGAGATAGATATATAGATACATACATACATACATAGGGGATGGGATGGATACACACACACACACACACACACACACACACACACACAGAGTATAAGTGGGCAAGCGAGGTATGATTTCAGAAGCCTCATCGTGGCCTTCCAGTGCCCACCCAGATCAAGACATTGGTGTTGCCAGATGTTTTCTGAATCGACTCTTTTTTGGCCTCAGCCAACATGGCCACTTACAACCGGGGGTCTATGTTTAAATCGGAGTGGGGGCCACTATGGAAAATTTTACAATGTGTGGACTTCAACTCCCAAGAATTCCTTACACAAAGTTAAATTTCAATTTCTCTTAAACTAGCTTAAATGAGGCTCTAGAAAGAGTGCAGAGAAGAGCAACCAAGAGGATTAGGGGGCTGGAGGCTAAAACATACAATGAACAGTTGCAGGAACTGGGCCTGGCTAGTCTAGGGAAGAGAAGGACCAGGGGAGACATGAAATGGTGGGATTCAATTTTTTTTTACTACCAGTTATGTGGGCGTGGCTTGGTGCGCGTGGCAGGGGAAGGTTATTGCAAAATCCCATTCCCACTGCACTAACCTGCTTTCCAGCTCCGTTCTCCTGTGCAGGGCAACAAAAGGAGACCCAGCCAATCAGCTGGGACTCGGAAGGCAGAGAAGAGATGGGGGTGGGGCCAGTCAGAGGTGGTATGTGCTGGTTCTCTGAATTACTCAAAATTTCCGCGACCGGTTCTCCAGAACTGGTCAGAATCTGCTGAATATCCACCTCTGGAGACATGATGGCAAAGTTTCAATGTTTGAGGGGCTTCCACAGAGAGGAAGGGGGTTAAGCTATTTTCCAAGGCACCTGAAGGCCAGACAAGGAATAATGGATGGAAACTGAACAAGGAGAGATTTAACCTGGAAATAAAGGAGAAATTTTCTGACGGGGAAAACAGTCAACCAATGGAACAGAGGTTGCCCTCAGAAGTTGTGGGAGCTTCATCACTGGAGGCTTTCAAGAAGAGATTGGACAGCCATTTGTCAGGGTCTCCTGCTTGGGCAGTAGCTTGGACTACATGACCTAGATTGGTCCCTTCCAACTCTATTAACTCTTGCCTGTAGCTTCAGGGTTGCACCACCAGATGCTGGACAGGCCTACGTCAATGGGGAAGCCGGATTTACTTAACCATCGTGTTACTAACTTAACAGCTGCGACAATTGACTTAACAACATTGGCAAGGAAGGTGGCATGATGGGGCGAAGTTTACTTAACAACCAACTGGCTTAGCAACAGAAAGTTTTTTGGGCTCAACCCCTATCTCATTTTTTTCCTGCCCTCCTCCCTGTTGTTGGAAAGGTGTTTTGTGGCCTTTGCCTGCCCGTTTCCCGGCCGTTGCCAACGCTGCCCTCTTTACCTCTCCTTTTTCTTTTCTCCTGCTACCAAATGTCTGGTCCCCGAGTTCTGGTGCCACAGCTCATCCTGAAGATCCACCAAGCTTCTCAGCAAAGCCTTTAACGCTTTGTAACCTGTGGGGCAAAAGGAGAAAGGGCCTTAAGAAGACTCTCTGCAAGGAATGGCGCACCTTTGATAGGAGAAGGGGATGTCGAGAACCTGACAGGTTGGGCATGGCCCAGAGGGAGATTTCTCTACCCCTGAAAGTCTGTAAAAATTCTCACGTCATCCAGGCCAGTGGTCGCCAACCAGTGGGCCAGGGACCACTGGTGGTCTGCGAGAAAATTTTGGTGGTTCCGCAGAGAAATGTCACCCCCCCCCAAAACAATTGTGTGCGGGAACACAATGCTGCACCGCCCACATGGCTTGTGGGAACACAAGGCTTGCATTGCTTGCATTACGAACAACGTGAGGTAGTGAGGGGAGGGGGAAAGGGTGGAGGGGAGGGGACTTGCCCCACACGCCTCGCCTGGCCACTAGGCTGCTTCTTTCTTCTTCTGCTTTTGGTTGCACACAAGCCTTGGGACCCTGCAAGGCCTCCTGCTCCAAGAGGCTGCGCTGGCAGGACAAGTCTCACAAAGACTCATTTCTGACGGAGTTTGGGGGAGAGAAAGAAAGACTCCTGCTGCTTCTGCTGGTTTCCTTGCATGAAGCCAAAAGTCTCTCTTTCTAACCCACTGAGAACGGAGCTGGAGATGGTATTCTGTGATGGTAAGAAAACAGGGTGGGGAATTTTCTTGCAGACTTTTTTGGGGATTTTTCCAGGGTCTCTGGTCCTCGGGATTTAAAATTATGAGTTTGATGGTCCCAAGGTCCAAAAGGTTGGCGACCCCTGATCCTAAATGAATACCCTGTCAGCGTTCCAGCAAACCCTCCATTCGAGTCAATAACTCCGAGACAGACATCTTCTCAAAGGTTCCTTTTATTTTGTATAGTAAACTCGCACAACTGTGGAACCCCAAATCTGAAAGTTCTGGGCTTCCTTACAATAAGTAAAAACTACAAAATCCATCCCCTGCATCCATCATCACATCACATGGCCACAATCACTATCCGTCCCAAGTTAAGATTTCCTCTCAGTTATGCGCAACACAACTTGACCTTGAATCAGAAAAAGAATGTTATTATGTCTAACTAGATATACTCCAGTAAATTCCCCTCTCCCACTTTCCCAGGCTCAAAATGTGGCAGCGTGGGAGCATCTGGTCTCAATATGGCTTCCAAAGCTGACACACCCTTTGGGACAAACACTCTTTGAATGGTATGGGAGTAGGAATGGATTTCCACACAAAAAAATTGCAGATGACAAAATCCAGAAGCACTACTCAGGTGTTCCTGAGGACACAGATAAACCTCCTGTCAGGATTCTGGCAGTTACCCCAATTAAATCATGAGTCTTGAGCCAAACTTCCAAAAGTAAACAGAATTTATTGGGAGTTAACATGCTCCCTCCAAGTTACCCTCATAGAATAATTTTTTCTTCTTGTATACATCCTTTTTAAAACACGTTTCTTTAACTTTCTCTTAACAACAGATAACAAAACTTAATTTTCCTTTATATATAATTGTAAAATATTATTGAAAGCGTATTTGAGTAGTTCAGATTCTTGCAGAGAATGTTGGCATGCGAGTAACCTATAGTCACTTGAACCACCTTGTTTCCTGATTTCTTGTGCCCGACCGGGCTCAATTATTGTCCCATAAGTCAGGACTACCTGTAGTTCATCCTGGACTACCTGTACATGCTTCTTATCTGGACTGCCTCGCCAAGCTGACAACTTCCTCAGAAGAATTCTGGAATGGCCAATTATCGTAAAGGAAGTTGACAGAGAATGGAAATCTTTTGAAGAAAGAAAACACAAAACGCTGCCTTCCACTAAATTAGATCACTTGTCTCATAGCTCCGCATCACAAGTAGCTCCCGGAACCTCTTATGAAGAACTTGGGCCTCAAACTATTAAACTGGAACAAAAATTATTAAGCTGGTTTGAAAGAGGAGTCAAAGAAGCCATCTATGTTCAAATTGAGCGGCCCGCTCTCAACAGAGAAGGAGGGACAGGACATCATCTATCTCCTGTTTACAACACAGTCCTTTCAACAGTTCCAGGAAGGCTCCATACTCATTTGCACCACTCAGGTGACCCTGAGGACACAGATAAACCTCCGGGTGGCCTCAATGACTCTGTAAAACAATGCAAATGATCAGCTGTCTGCAAGGAATATACAATCCTTCCATTCCCCACCACCCAGTCAGAGCTGAAGAAGCTTCTTGGATGAGAAGTGAAACACCTTCAAAAGAAAAACAAGTCCAGTTGCCTCTTGAAAAAAGCACCTTTGGGACAACCATGACCTGGATGACTGAGAATCTCCATAGACCTATTAAACTGGAACAAGGTTTCTTAAACTTTCCAACTTTGAGATGTTTGGATTTCAACTCCCAGAAGCCTCTAGCCAGCTGGAGACTTCTGGGAGTTAAAGTCCACCCATCTCAAGTTGCCAAGGGTGAGAAACACTGAATAGACAAACATGAGATCCAATGAAGGACTTTCTGTATCTAAGAAACATGCAATCTTGATGAATAAGTGGAAGGTTTGCAAAGCCTAAGAAACTCCTTTGAGCCGTAAACTCTGACCGGAGATTCTGGAAATGGAAGGTGTGGCCTTCTCCATGGAAAGAAATACTATTTCCCAAATTAGGGCTCCTTCATGCTGCCATTAGGGGAAATGGACAGACTTGGTTGCTTATATTTTAAATCTAGAAGTCTTCCACAAGCCACGTTTCTGGATTAGCGGTAAGAAAACAATCCAGGACACACGTCCCGTTTATCCTGTGCCTGCCTCCCTCCTTTCTGCCAGCTTTAGCAAATCAAAAAGAACAGCCTATTCATTCCAAACAGTGGTTTAGCCAGCGACAAGGCGGCCACAAAAGAAGGTATCGTATCACCTGCTGGAGGGATGGCAGGCAAGCTTTCCAGAGGAACAAAGCCGAGATAAAGTGGGGGAATTATTTTTGGCTATCAAGCACATTACATATTTATTCCTGAATGGTGAAGGCACTGGAGATGTATTAAAGGGGGAAGGGGGCATCCCTGTCGCTGACAACTGGCACATGCAGAGAGACAACAACGTATGTATTACTTCTGCTCTGGGTGCCAGTTTCTGAAAGGGCTATGAGAGAAGGACTGAGCTGCCGTATTACACCTGCTAATATTGTGGCCTATGGGCCTACAGACTGGGATGTTGGGGAAATAGTCGTCTTATTTAGAAGAGCAACAAAGATGATTAAGGGAATTTGAGGCTAAAACATATAAAGACCATCTGTGGAGATTCTCAGTCATTTTTTTCCTCAAGAAGCAATTAGAATTTCTGGTTTTTCTTTGAAGACCTTTCGCTTCTCATCCAAGAAGCTTCTTCCGCTCTTCAACTGTTCTTTGTATAAAGAACGGTTGCTGGAATTGGGTATGTCTAGTTTAGAAGGACTAGGGGTGACATGATAGCAATCTTCCAATAGCTCAGGGGTTGCCCCAAAAAAGAGGGAGTCAAGCTATTCTCCAAAGCCCCCGAAGGCAGGGCAAGAAGCAACGGATGGAAACTAATCAAGGAAATAAGGAGAAATTTCCTGAGAGTTGGGACAATTAATCAGTGGAACGACTTGCCTCCAGAAGGTGTCAAACTCAAGGCCTGCGGGCTGCATCCGGCCTGCAAAGTGGTGAGATCTGGCCTGTGGGGTTGCCCTGGAAACAGTGGAGGCTCCTAGCACCTCGGCCCCAGCCCAGGTCAGCTGGGTGCTGATCTACAACTTGGAGGCGGCCATTCAGGTTGGAACACAGTCAGATCCACGGGGCTGCCCTGGAGCTGGCAAGGGGCCGCCCCCACCTCGCCCTCTGGGCGCATGCTGGAGTCAATGGATTCCCCCAGCCCCGCCTGGGCCACTACAGGCACCCTCCCCATTTGAGCGACATCAAGTTGGCCATGCCCAACCCGGCCTCACCCACCCCCTGGCCCCCCAAGGTCAACCACAATCCTGATGTGGCTCTCAATAAAATCGAGTCTGACACCCCTGGACTACCCTGTTTCCCTGAAAATACGACCTATCCTGAAAGTAAGTCCTGGCTTGTTTTTCCCCCATGTGCGCCCAATATAAGCCCTACCCCCAAAATAAGCCCTAATAGGATTCTTTTATTGGCCAAGTATGATTGGACACACAAGGAATTTGTCCTGGTGCAATTAAGATCCTGCTCACTCCAGTGTGCACAGGTAAAAATTAAGCTAGGTGTCAGTCTGTGCTCCCTTCAAAATCCAAGAAAGAAATACTCAGACTCCATGGGTTAGAGCAAAGTTATCCTTTTACTGGAAAATGAAGTGAAAGCTACAGATTTAATTCCGAATCTGAGAAATTGGCGCGCACATCACATATACAAAGGAATGGAAATGCTCCCACCCCCCAAAGTCCAAATGACTCTTCCAATTAAAAGTTCTGAATATGATTATGTGACCATCTCCAGGTGGTGATGAGGCTTCTGTCCGTTGACCTTGACATATTTTGATAAAAGTTCGCAAAAGGGGACAGAAGCTAGCCAAGAAATGGAAAGTTAAAGACAGGAATCCCCCTCCCCTTGCTACCCACAGCCAAAGGAATGCAAAACACCTCCAGCTTTCTTCCCCTCCAAGTCCCCCCTCCCCCCATTGCTAATGACAGCCGAAAGAAATGGATTGGCATAGCAGCAGAGAAGATGCAATAGTTAGGATGCAGAATATATTATGGAAGATATCTTGAGGCTGACACTAGGATGTTTTGGACAGTTGTAGCCAGGCCTCGCACACCCCGACACCTGCCTTGCCGGCCCATTTCTTCTGCAGCCAGCAAGGTTTTCCTAAAGGCCTCTGTAGCTGATAACAAAGCTCTGGATCGATCCAGAGCTCTGTTATCGGCTGCAGAAGCCTTCAGGAAAGCCTTGCTGGCTGCAGAAGAAATTCCTGGAGGCCTCTGACAGCGAAAAGGAGGCCGAGGGTGACACACGCTAGTGAGGTTAGTCAGTGGGTGACACCACCACTACTCCCAAAAATAAGACCTGGTGCTTTTTTTGGTGGCCAAAAAAAAAAAAAGACAGGGTGTTATTTTGGGGGAAACATGGTAGAAGACCTCCAAGGTCCCTTCCAACTCTGTTATTCTATTCTGTATTAATCTCACGGGAGAATTGCTTACTAAGAATAGCTGGCTTTTAACTTAGCAGTTCCACCTCCCTTTTCAAAGTATTTCTCTTGCACTATAGGACAATAACCCTTGCACCACCGTTATTTAAGGATAAGTGTGGATGTCAAGAGGAAGCCTAACCCAAAGCAGCAGAAGAATTAATGGAAGAGGGACGAAGGCAGCCAAGATTCATCCATTCAGAATGCAGCCACGGTGCCACACCGACTGCCAAAGGCAGCCAAACCAGCCCTACTCCTGTTATCTCTGCCCGTTGACAGGAGGACATTTTTATTCAATTTTCAAAAGCCCATCTAAGTCTGATGAGTTCTATCTATCAGGGCAAGTCCCACTGTTTAATTTTACTGCTGGGCCTTTTTATTCCCAGGTTTTCATCTCTTGCGTTTTCCAGGTTTTCTTTATCCTATTGCCTCTTTTATTAAAGACCCTGAGCACTTCATTTAGCCCTTAGTCTTTTCGCTGGTGAGATCTCAAGGCGGCTGGAAAGAAAGAAAGAAAGAAAGAAAGAAAGAAAGAAAGAAAGAAAGGAAGGAAGGAAGGAAGGAAGGAAGGAAGGAAGGAAGGAAGGAAGGAAGGAAGGAAGGAAGGAAGGAAGGAAGGAAGGAAAGAAAGAAAAAAAGAAAGAAAAAAAGAAAGAAAAAAAGAAAGAAAATTTGAAAAGTCTTAAGGGGGAGAAAAGAAACTAAAAACAAAAGATAACCAGAAGCTGGGGGGGGGGAGGAGAATAGCAGGAGGAGAACCAACAAGAGCTAACATGTCATTGATAAGTAAAAATCAAGCTTCCACTAGAATATAAAATAATAAGAGATGGAAGGGACCTTAGAGGTCTTCTAGTCCAACCCCCTGCTCGAGCAGGAGAACCTATACGATTTCAATCAAATGATTGTCCAATCTCTTTTTGAAAGCCTCCTGTGATGGAGCACCTACAACTTTTGAAGCCCTAGCCCTTTGCAGAACTGTGCCCCACACAGTGCTAAATTATGCAGGGAGAAAAGTACATCAGGGGTGTCCAACCTTGGCAACTTTAAGACTGGTGGATCTCAACTCCTAGAATTCCCCAGCCATTCTGGGAGTTGAAGTCCACAGGTCTTAAAAAGTTCTCAAGGCTGGACACCCTTGAGTTAGATCGAGGTTGACAAAAGAATTCATCTGATAGCAACCCCCTGGCTTCCGTTTGCATGAAATGAAAATTCACACTTCTTACGGTGCCTTCAAAAAAGGACATTCCTCAGTGGGGAATTCTGCAGAATTCTACCCCACTCACCGTGAAATATTGGGAAATTGGCAATTTATTGCGATTGGAGATACCGGAATTGGATCATAGCAAACCAAGGAGTGGAGTTTCCCCTTAACCAGAAAGCTCAACAAGTTACTTGTCCTGTCCTTTATTTTAAGAATAAGCCGCAGAGGAACGGTCTGCTGAAATAAGAGCAGAAGCCTTCGTGTTTTAGGGAGGGAACGATAAAAAATATCAAGCGAACTGAGGATATTTCAGTAAGCACCTTAATGTTTCTGGTAAAAATACAGTGATACTGTTCCTTCCTGATTGGGAAACCTGAGGGGGGGAAATACAGGCCGTCCTCAACTTACAGCAGTTCATTTAGTGACTGTTCAAAGTTACAACAGCACTGGCAAAAGGAACTTGTGTGTTTTTCATACTTGCAGCATCCCAGTGGTCACTCACGCAATGCTTGGTAACTACTTCATATTTATGATGGTTGCAGTTGCGGGAAGCCCCCCACACAAAGAATGAATTATTTTATGAAATATTTAAAAAGGCAGAATAGCGTGTATTTCCCTAAATGAGAAGTGGAGAAACATGCTCTTGGAGACAGAAAGAGACAGCCCCCAGCAGATATTTTTGTGCCCCATTAAGAAAGACCGGGCCATCCTATCTACAAAATAAAAAGACCTTCAGCTCCAAGATGATGGGATTAAGACATGACCCTCCAGGACATTATAGGATTGGCCCACTAGGAGCAGAACTCACTACATTGCACAATCTCCTAAAGACATTGCATCAGAATCCAAACTTCAGCCAAACCCTAATCCAGACAACTTACAGAGCCAGCTATGTGTCCCTACAACAGCCAATAGAATACATGTTCTTGCACAGGAACAGGAAGCCCAAGTGCAAGTCCAAGATAAGGTATTAATACCCCTCACTCTCAACTCCATGTGGTCAGCTGCCCGGAATCATACATGCTTGGTGGTTTTGTTTCATCAATAAATGGACCTTCTTTCCAATCAGCTGTTGTGGCTCTGATTCCCGAGCCTGTGCTGTTAGAGGAAGAAGACCTGGAAGATGAGGAGGAGGAACTGGGAATGCCTTCCTCCCCAGGACCTTCCTCTCTGGCAATGCCTTCTTCCCTGATAATGCCTCAGGTTTCATCAGACAACCGAGAGGAACAGCCTGGGATTAATCAGGAGGAAGGCATATTGGAGCAGCCCCTGACAGGGAGTCAAGAGGAAGAATGTTGGCTTGATCCTAGGCAGCGTCGTAGGGAGAAACGTGAGCAGCAACGTGGGAGGTGTGGGAGGGTCAGAGAGTGAGCTGAGTCATTGAGCCACACCCCACAGGGGATAAAAGTGGGTGTGTTGTCAGCTGGAACTTTGTATGGGACAAAGTTTGATCTTACTTCAGGTTTTCTTTGTGAATGATTTTCGTGGTCTGCCTTGTAATTTTCTGTAAGTAGCTTTTTATTTGTTATCAGTTCGGACTTGGCAGGCAGAGCATGTTGGAATGCCAAGGACATTATCAGTTCCAAAGAATTAACTCTGTAAAGTCCGAGCCAGCCTGCCTGCCTATGTTTGTGTGAGTTTGTACTCTTTCATCTTTTGAGAAAGAAGAAAGGTGAGACAGAACATCAGCCTCCAGCCTCCATTTTGTCTCCAGTGCCTTTCTCCCGGCTTGGAACTGAACCAGAAGGATATTTCTCCCAACACAGTATCCTAGGGTCCTGCGATCCCCTTTTGTGAACTTTTGACAAGCAAAGGCAATGGGAAAGCCAGGTTCACTTAACAACCACATCATTAACTTAATACAGTGGAACCTGGGGTCGCGAACGCTCCTGTTCGTGACCAAATCAGGTGAAAACAAAAAAAAATCCACCCAATTTTTGAATCGGGTCATGATTCAAAAATCAGCTGGCGAACAAAATCGGTGCAGAAAGATTCCCTTTCTGCGCCGATTTCCCCTTCAGCGCCATTTTTGTTGGACTGCGCGCATGTGCAGTTGGTCGCACTTCCAAACACAACCAAATTGGGTCGCGACCAAAGTCTGGGAACGGATTACTGTTGCGACCTGAAGCTCCACTGTAACTGCAGTGCAGTGGTTAGCTTAACAACTGTGGCAAGAAAGGCTGTAAAACGTGACAAAATTTGTTTAACAACTGCCTCATGTAGCAACAGAAATTTTGGGCTCCAATGTGATTGTAATTCAAGAACTACCTGTATCTACAAGGAGGGGCATTTCATGGTGGTCCAACTCCAACATGGAGGGTGATGTATTCTATCTCTGAGAAGGTATTTTTAACCTGTGTAAATCTCCTCCCCACATGCATCCGATAAATACTAGCAGGCTCCTAATAAATTGTAAGGATCAGCTGTACATATCTAACTAGAGTATTTGGACAGGAGGGAAACAGGATCTTGTTTTTGGACTATAATTGAGGAAATTTCACAAACGTGAATAAAACTCCTTTCAGATCTTCCCTTAGGAACATGTTACTGAGGCACCAAATACTGATTTGAACATTCAGGAAAAAAAAAAGAGGGCACAAGTAGTCCTCAACTTACAACCACATTTGACCCCCAAATTTATGTTGCTAACCGAGACATTTGCTAGGTGAATTTTACCTCCATTTTACAACCTTCCTCACCACAGCTGTTAAGTGAATCACTGCAGTTGTTAAGTTAGTAATCTCACCGCTAAGTGAATCTGGCTTCCCCATTGACTTCCACTTGTCAGGAGGGCGCAAAAGGGGATCATGTGACCCCAGGACACTGCAGGTGTCATAAAGACAAGTCAGTTGCCAAGCGTCTGGGCTTTGATCACATGACGGCTGCAGCAGTTCTAGGCAGGGGTGGGATGCACATATTTTTACTACTCGTTCTGTGGGTGTGGCCAGGTGGGTGTAACCATGTGACTGGGTGGGCGGGGCTTCCTCCTTTTTTTTTTTTTTGCAGCACCTTCCATGCTCTGTTTTTGGCCTCCTGGGCCTCAGGGAAGCCTCCTGGATGAAGGAGTAAGACAGCGAGGGGGATCCTGGCACAGCTGATCATCAGAACAGCTGATCGTCAGGAGGGGAAAAAAAGAAATACTGGTTCAGCCAAACTGGTAGCTGTTTTTTTTACTAGCTGTTCGGCTGAACTGGGCCAAGCCGATAGAATACCACCATTGGTTCTAAGTGCAGAAAACAGTCATAAGTCGGGTGCTTTTTTCCAGTGCCGCTGTAACTTCAAACGATCACTATAGGAATTGTTGTCAATCGAGGACTCGTTGTATTCTTTCAGAGGGAGCCTTCCTCTCTCAGGATTCTAGCAGTTACCCCAATTAAATCATGAGCCCCGAGTCACACTCCCAAAACTAAAAAAGATTTATTTGAAGTTAACATTCTATGTCTAGCATTTACGGGACACGTAAATGTTTTATGAGTTGACATTCTCTTCACCAACTGCTCCAGAACCAAGTTAAAACATAGGTCAAACACAATGCTTGGTACGTTGGCCCAAGAACAATACTCCTCATTCAAACCCCACGCCAGACCCCCCCTTACCCGCCACTCTCTCTCCCCTCCCAGTCATCCCTGACAATTAATCCCCCAAGAAACACGTTTGATTAAATCTTTTCAAGCAAATCCTTTGCTTTGCTTTTGTTAGTTCACTTCTTGTCAACATCTATTAAAATATGCCTTTAATTCTCCCACAATCTTAAAAAACACTGATTCCACTGTCTTCAACTTTAATCAACTGTATGGCCGGCATTTTTCATTTCATAATAATGCGCTGCTTGGAATTCAAGAGGCGAGCTCCACATCAATCATTCTGCGAGAATTTTTCCACTGCAATAAATATGCAAATGAGCAAAAGCCAGTCAGTCGTATTTCAGGCCCGAGTTGCTAGTGTTTTTTTTTTAAAAAAGACACAAATTTATTAATTGCCGTTGGCCAGCGGAATCCTATTACTTTGGGCATTGATTGCAAAGCTGTGTGAGTGATTATCGTGCAACTCACGGACCATCCAGGCATGAGGAAAAATTATTAAAGCAAAGGAGAGATGATCAACTCGGAATAACAATAAGCTGTAACATTTTAAGGCCCCTAACTTTGGCAACTGAGAAGATTATGCCACTGCTTTAAAACATCGCCATTCCCAAAGCTTTTTGGCACCTTGTGTCCTTCCTGTGGCCCATCATCTTTCAGCTTTTTGTCAAAACAAGAACAAGCCTGAAGTACTTTCCTCGATCTTTGTTTTGGCCACCACAAGGGAAGCAGACAGAAAATTCTTGGGTTTTCTTGGAAGTTTCTTGATGAACTCCAGGGAGAGGAAGGAGGAAAATTTTGGCCACTGATGTTCAAGAGATGTATATTTCTGCTTCTAAATACAGGTAGCCCTCAACTTATGACCCAAATTTCTGTTGTTAAGTGAGATATCTTTGTTAAGGGGGTTTTGCCCCATTTTACCACCTTTCTTGCCACAGTTGTTAAGTGAATCACTGCAGCTGATAAGTTTGTGATCTGGTTCTTAAGTGAATCTGTCTTCCCCATTGATTTTGCTTGTCAAGAAGGTGTGGTTAGCCGGCAGCAGGTGCAGACAGCTGAGGAGGGTGAAGACTCAGATGTGGGGCCAGGACCATTAGGGAGTGGCTGCTGCCTTCAGAGATTATGGGAGCTGGCAGCAGTGAAGAGGAGGTTCCCGAGGGGCCTGTGTCAAGTGCACTTGCACGAAGGATTGCTCGGAGGAAAGAGCAGTTACAACAGCACGGGCGACTCAGGAAAAAGGCTGCAAGGTAATGGCCCCTCCTTCAAGAGGATAAGACGGCTGTGAAATTAACCTTCTTTGCAGAAGGCAAAGAAGTTTTGAACTCAGCTTCATGGACATTACAGCTGGTATTTGAAGACTTTTGTACACTATTTCTTATCTGTTGTTTTTTGTCAGACTTGAAAAAACTTGGCAAGGCTCTTTTTTGTCAGAGCTAATTAGTTGGAAGCAGCCTTTTATCTGTGAAGAAACAAGGATTCTTAGCTGAAACTTAAACAGATTATACTGCTGCCTTCATCTTGTGTTTGCTTTCTGGGAACCAGGTTTGTGGGTCAGAACAGAAGGTTGCAAAAGGGGATCACATCCATGGGACCCAGCAACGGTCATAAATATGAACTGGTGGCCAAGCACCTCAATTTTGATCAGCTGGCCATTTGTGTGATCAAAGTCGTACCTGTGAAAAATGGTCATAACTCACATTTTTCAATGCCGTTATAACTTTGAATGGTCACTAAATGAACTGTTGTAAGTCTAGGACTACCTGTAAAGGTTTCCATGACAGAAACAAGCACTTTTTGAAAGCTCTTTTTTCCTCCCTTCAAAAACTGTTTCAAATTTCCAGGCACCAATGTAAAATACAAAGAGCCAGACATGCTCAACAATAGCAAGACCAGAATTTTCTCTTTTTAGATAGATGCTTTATATAGTTTGAAGTTTCTCTCTTCAACAATATGGCTGGATAGAATTAAATACTGTCGTTTTGGGCAGTATGTTATCCTTGCTCAGGGATTTTTCCTCTCATCTTCCACATTTGTTGAACAAAAATGAAGTACATAATTGCAACAGATTGCCTAGATTAATGATAAAAAGTCCAGATTAAGGAAATAGTTAATCTGTAAAAATCTATGCTTAGGTATGGTTATTGTTATGTTATGATGAACCTGGTTTTGCTGGTAGGATGAAATGAGAAGACACAGTGAAATTTGAAACAAAATCAACAAAATAAATGAAACTATAGGTTTACAAACGTTCTTTGCCCATTGTGTTCTGTCACAGAATTAGAATAAACTACAAACAAACCCACTTTCCCCTTTTCTTAGTAATCAATGTTAGCATAGGAATTTCTCTACTGTGGTGACCATGTCCTAATTCTCTATGTTGTATAAGAATGTTTTATCACCAATTTCATAGTGAGACCACATCTAGCCTTATTTATACATCAACAACCTTTTCTCCATTTCATGTTAAAATTGAGATCCACAATACTACTCAAAGTGGAGAAGAGTAGGGTAAGACTTAATACAGTACAAAATTCAAAGAAATGAAGCCAGTTTGGTCTAGTGGTGAAAGTACCAGATTAGAATTCAGGAGGATTCTAGTCCTGCCTTAGGAATGAAAGCCGGCTGGGTGACTTTGGGCCAATCACCAGGAGACAGTGAGTTCTTGTCCCACCTTAGGCATGAAAGCAGGTTTGGGTGATGACTTAGGGCCAGTCACTCTTTCTCAGCCCAACCCATTTCACAGCGTTATTGTTATGGGCAAAATAGGAAAAGGAAGGAATATTAAGTATTCTCACCACTTTTATTTATAAAAATAATAAAAGGCAGGCTCAAAACAAATATTTAAAATCATAAATGTCTATGGAGATTCTCAGTCATCCAGGTCATGGTTGTCCCAAAGGTGCTTTTTCAGGAGGTAGCTGGACTTTCTTGTTTTTCTTTGAAGATGTTCTGCTTCTCATCCAAGAAGCTTCTTCAGCTCTGACTGGATGGTGAAGAATAGAAATATTTATACTCCTTGAAGACAGGAATATAATATTGAGTTCAATTGCTGGCAGCTCCAAGTTTCCACTACCAAGCAAGGCAGTTGTTAAGTGAGTCAAACTAGATTTTATTGCCTTTTCTTGCCCTGGTTGTTAAGAATAGAATATAGAATAGAATAGAACTCTTTTATTGGCCAAGTGTGATTGGACACACAAGGAATTTGTCTTGTTGCAAATGCTCTCAGTGTACATAAAAGAAAAGAGACATTCGTCAAGAGTGAAGAATCATCAGATACAACACTTAATAATAGTCATAGTACAATAAGTAATCAAATCATACTAGGAAACAGTCAATAATTAATTAATTAATTAATTACCAAGCACCCAAATTTTGATCACACAATTGTGGGAATGCTGCAAAGGTTATACACGTGAGGACTGGTTGTAAGTCACTTTTTTCAGTGCTGTTTTCTCAGAAGGTCGCAAAAGGCGATCACATGATCTCAGGAAACAGCAACGGTCATAAATATGAACCAGTTGTTCGGCATCTGAATTTTGATCACATGATCATGGGGGAAATGTTGCAAAAGGTCGTAACTGTGAAAAATGCTCATAATCACCTTTTTCAGTGCCATTTTAACTTTGAACAGTCACTAAATGAATGGTTGTAAGTCAAGGCCCACCTGTAAGGGGAAGAAATGGAAGTCACACCTAACTTTGAGCCTCACATCATTCTAAGTAACAAAAAAAAGAAAGAAGCAGCTTGAAATTTTGCCTGCAAAGAACGAAGAAAGCTGCAGAATGACAGAAGATGAGAAAAAAGGAGATGGACTCTAGAAACACTGATGCACTGATGATGTTTCCTAGTCAGGTAATGAAATGTCTGCAAGACAAACAGCCAAATTCAGAGAGCACCAACGACCCTTCATTTCAACCCTGAGCAACAAATAATTCTCTTTTTTGGCAAGCTAGAAACAGCTGCTTTTTTGCATTTTTAGCACAAAAACGGCTGGTTCCTATTTCCATCCAGTACAAAAAAGAAGCAAATATATGCAAATTGGCCCAAATAAGGCAGGATGCTAATCTCCCGTTTTCTTAATGCAAGTTTTTAATTCCTCCAGTCTTTGGAGTTCACAAAGCTCGATCGAGGGGTGTATGTGTGTGTTCAAACAGACCCAGCTACACTTCCAATAGTGAAGACATGAACTTTTGCCCTGCTTTTTTTTTTCAAAATAAGGTCCTATTGAGAAATCTGACTGCCACCTCCCCAAATTAAAAGACAAAAATCCCCTCAGGTGCCCTGCTGTTTCAATTCCCAGCGGGCCGTCCATCTATGGCCTGCATTGATACTGTCATTTCAAAACTCCAAGAGCCATCTCCCTCATCCTCGCTCCCTCACTACAAGATTAAATGATTCATATATTGTTTAAATAGCTAGGATTCCCAGCTGTTTCCCCAGCAGCATGACGCATGGGCTTCCAGTCTGAGCAAGGATTGAAACCCTACCCTTCAAAGATTAGCTATAAATAAAAATAAAAAGATTGGAACTATAAATGGAGGAAGGGAGGGAGGAAGGAGAGTTGGTAATTAAGTCCTGTCAGGTCTTGTAAATTGACAGGGTTTACATTTACAGGGTGGGATTAAAAGAAAAGGATGGGTCTTGAAATCCCCGGCATGACAGGCAGTCCTCGAACTTACAGCATACAGCTCATTTACTGACTGTTCAAAGTTACAACGGCACAGAAAAAAGTGAATTATGAACGTTTTCAGATACCACCTTTGCAGCACCCCTATGATCAAAATTCGGATGCTTGGCACAACGGGTTCATATTTATGACCGTTGCTTTGTCCCTAAGTCTTTGGAAGGCCTGGAAAAACAGGGAAAAACAAGCTTTTTTTCCATCCCCCCCCTTTTTTCCCCCAAAGCCATTTGGAAAAAAATGGGGAAAAGACTCTTTCCCATCCCAATTTTTCCAGGTTTTTTGAGGCCTTCCCATGTGATCCCGTTTTATAATCTTCTGACAAGCAGTCAATGGGGAAACCAGATTCACTTAACAACCAACTTAATAACCTATCAACTGCAGTGATTCACTTAACAACTGAGGCAAGAAAGGTCCTAAAATGGGACAAAACTCATTTAACAAATGTGTCACTTAACAGAAATTGTGGGCCTCCTTTGTGGTCGTTAAGTCGAGGATGACCTGTATAGGGGACACCATATCTGACCTGTTCTGCATCCAGAAATGCTTACCTTGATTTGGTAACCGTGTTCCAGGACTCTGGACACACAGATAAAGATTTTCTCATCATCTCAATTGTTTTCTATAAACTCTGGGACCTTCTCTTTAGCTTCTCTCCAGGTACACAACTCGCTGATCCTTCCAGCTAGACGGTGTTTGCTGTGATGGGCAGAGTTTTGCCCAAATCTCTGGCAATTTCTTCACCTGGTCGCTATCTAGCAATAGCACTTAGACTTATATACCGCTTTACAGTGTTTTACAGTCCTCTCTAAGTGGTTTACAGAGTCAGCCTATTGTCCCCAACAATCTGGGTCCTCATTTTACCCACCTTGGAAGGATGGAAGGCTGAGTCAACCTTCAGCCTGGCGAGATTTGAACTGGCAAATTGCAGGCAGCTGGCAGGCAGCAGAAGTAGCCTGTAGTACTGCACTCTAACCATTGCGCCACTGAGGCTCTTCTAGCTCTTGAATACAATATGCCAGGGTTGCATGTAGAAAAGGTGGAAAGAAACAATGCTCTGTAGGGTCCTTTGTGCTCTCTGAGCTTGGTGGTTTTCTTGCAGACATTTCCTTACCGAACTAGGTAACATCATCAGTGCTAGGAATGAAACGTCTGCAAGAAAACCACCAAGCTCAGCGGGCACAAAGAACCCCACAATTCAACCCTGAGCTACAAAATAGGTTTTTCTATCGGCAAGGATGCTCTATTTCCATGGTCTTTCTTCTCAAGGTTCCCAATCTCCGTTCACCCTTCTTTCTCCAACTGAGGGGTGGTCCATCTGCCCTTTCACTCAACTCACACAGAGTAGCGGTGTTATTAACAGCGCACGACTGACACAAGCCGAATACTATTGTCTCCAATGTTAATCTAAATGGTACAAACTCAGCTCTAAGGAAGTGGTGTGCAGAAGGAAAGAGAGAGCGAGGGCTTTCACAGGACAAACTACAATGCAAGGTTGCTACCATTTCTAAAACTGTTTTTGCAAAAATTTCCATAACTTTCAAAAGGTCTGCCCTAGTCAGGTGCGGTTGTACCAAAAATAATAATAATAGATTTTACTGTTTATATTTGAACTTAAATGTATAACCTACTGTATTGTCTTCATGTGTGTTGTTAATCACCTGTACTGTCTTTCTATACCTATACTGTTTTTAAGACGAGACTGGACCACCAGTTGTCTGAAATAACACAGGGTTTCCTTCTTGAGCAGGGAGGGGGTTGGACTAGAAGACCTCCAAGGCCCCTTCCAACTTTGTAATTCTATTATTCTCCCTCCCCCCCTTACGATCTGAACTGTGCTAGCTTTAATTTAAAACTGAACAGGGACGTGTTTTGATTAGAAAACGGACATTATTATATTACTTAAATTTATTACAACCGCCCCTTTTCCAAAACACTCTGGGCAGTTTGTGTGGTACTCAAATACATAATTTAAAAAAAAAAATATTTAAAGACATAAAATAAGACAAGGTGGACCAAACTAAAAACAACTGCATCAATACAAACAATAAAAACACGATAAATATAATAAGGGCTCCACAAGCACGCTAACCCCTAGGCCTGGAAACACGAGCAGGTCCTAAGGGCCCTGAAGAAACACAGGAAAATGAGTGCTGTATGTATTTCTGGGGGATGTTGCCCCAGAGGGTAACAACAAGAGAATTTCTTTGATCTCACAAAGGGACGGTGTTTAAGTGAGGGGACCTGAAGCAACACCCATTGTGCCTGAATGTGGTAGGCAAGCAGGAAATTAGAGACAGGTAAAGGTAAAGGTTCCCCTCACACATCCGTGCTCGTCGTTTCCAGCTCTAGGGGGTGGTGTTCATCTCCATTACAAGGCCAAAGAGCCAGCGCTGTCTGAAGACGTCTCCGTGGTCATGTGGCCAGCATGACTAAACACTGAAGGCCCACGGAAGGCTGTTCCCTTCCCACCAAAGTGGTCCCTATTTTTCTACTTGCATTTTTTTACATGCTTTTGAACTGCTAGGTTGGCAGAAGCTGGGACAAGTAACGGGAGCTCACTCCGTTACAAGGCACCAGGGATTCAAACCACCGAACCGCCGACGTTCCTGATCGACAAGCTCAGCGTCTTAGCGACTGAGCCACCTTGTCCCTGTAACAGACAGACAGTCCCTCAAATAACTAGGCCCTGGGCCATAAAGGTCCTTCAATCGACACTTCGAATTGTGCCTGAAATATGACTGGCAACATGTACAGCTCTAGTAGCAGTCAGAAAGAGACATAAAAAGAGAGGTGCCCATTACTGCTCGCGCTGCTGCGTATTGAGCCAGCTGTAACTTCTGGATGGTCTTCAAGGTGGCCTCAAGTTCATATAACATGCAAGGTTAAAATGTTGGTGTGTTTGTGGCTGGATTGCTGCATTTGCACACCACGCTCAACCAGAAAATGCAACTCCAGGTAGTCCTTGGCTGTTCAGATTTATGACAGACCCACAAAATAACAGAGTAACAGAGTTGGAAGGGATCTTGGAGGTCTTCTAGTCCATCCCTTGTGCTCAAGCAGGAGACCCTTATGAACGTTCTAACTTATGTTCTGCTTTCTATTGATAGATTCTCTTTTTCTCCCTCTGCGTACTTGGAAACCAAAGTTGATCTATTACTTGATTAATCATCTGGGCTGCTCTTTATACAATTATTTTTTGGATGTTTTTATGGTTTCAATGTCTTTTAAATTGTATTAATTGTTTTCCAATTGTAAGCTTCCCAGAGTCACTTGGTTAAGTTGGGAGGCTACAGAAATGATTGATTGACTGACTGATTGAATGTTATATGCCAATCTTGCATCTGACTGGTATCTCTCTCTCTCTCTCTCTCTCGCTTCATCAGCTTACATGGAATTCTTAGTCTTTTTGGGCCACCTGGCCCTGCTCCATCCCTGATCCACCATGCTGCCAATTCAGAGGAACTACAGGGAGTCCTTGACTTATGACCATGATTGAGATCAGAATTCCAGTCGCTAAACAAGGTGGCTGTTAAGGGAGTCACGTCCAATTTTACCGCCTTTTTCCCCATGGCTGTTTACTGCAGTTAAATGAATCATGTGGTTGTTGAGCACTGTTAGAAACCAGACGGGAAGGTCGCAAATAGAATATGATTCCAGATGCTGCAACCTAGTAAATATATCCTGGTTGCTCTTTGAGCGTGGTTGTTCTCTTGCAGACATTTCAGGATCAGGATTGAACTGCTGGCAGTCGACAGAATTAGCCGCAATCCTGCATTCTAACCACTGTGCCACCAGGGCTTCTCTAGTCCCTGATGATATTACTGTTCAGGTAATTATGATTTAATAGCTGACTAGCTGCTGTAAGGCTGCTGTAAATGCTGATGCAATGAGGATGAGTCAGCAGGATTATTGCCGCTTTAAGATTGAGGATGGGTCAGCAGGGTTATTGCCACTTTAAGAAGTTGTCTATATAAGGGAGGCCATGAGAGGGAGTATCTCTCTCTCCTCTGTGTTCTATCTCCATTGTAGATCTCCATGCAGAGTAATGAAGACTGATTGCTAGCCTGGTATATGCCTACCACGTATATGTATGTATATAGCAGTCTTGTATATAAACCGCTGTTAAAAGACAAAGCCTCTCTGTACTGTGTTTTTGCTCCTGGGTTCTCTTACAGTTGTAGTCACACTGCAAACACTCTGACAATTAACTAGTTTGATGACGAAATGTCTGCAAGAAAGCCACCAAGTTCAGAGAGCACCAAGGATCCAACATTCTTCCCCCTCCTCCACCACCACCACTCCAGACACCCCACTCCCTTCTCATACTGATGTTGTTACTTAGTTGGGTCATGAAATGTCTGCAAGAAAACCACCAAGCTCAGAGAGCACCAAGGACCCTTCCTTTTAACCCTGAGCTACAAATATTCTCCTTTATTGATGCTGGTTGCCAAACACTTGAATTTTGATCATGGGGATGCTGTAATGGTTTTAAGTGTAAGTTACTTACTTGAATGCCATCATAACTTTGAACAGTCACTGAACGAATGGTTGTAAGTCAAGCAATGCTACCTGTATTGCTGCCTGAAGAGCATGGCACCGCAGTTAATGTTAAGATCAAGGTTCAAATCTTGCATTATTAAGCTTGCTGTATGCAGCACTTCAATACAATAAATTCTCATTTACCCAGAATAAAATGTTGGCGAAACATGCCTTCCCCTTCATAAATCTCACTTCTACCAAAAGCAAGAACAAAAAATGATTTAATTTTGTGCATCAGCGTCCCTCACCGAATACAACCTGTGTTTCTACTTTCTCTTTCCTGAAAAAGCTAAGGTTACATTTCCGGTCGGATATCACAGCCAGGGAAAGAACACAGAATCAACATAGCCCTACGGAAATTAAACATGATTGTTCTTTTTAAAAAACACACACATAAAAGATCAATGCAGTCATACAATTGACGAGCAACGCCCAACAGAGAATCGTGCATTCCAGTACTCTTTTTCTACGTAAACAGAATAAGAGGAATCCTGGAGGGAAGATTCCATGGAGTGGAATATTTAATTAATGGGTCTCTAATGTGCAAATCAAGCTGAGACTGCTAGCTTTGACTCGCATAAAAAGATCGGGTGCAAGTGAGACTTTAAGAGAGCTAGGTTGGTATGGCTGGCCTTGACTTATGTCCGCAATAGGGACCAGAATTTCGGTTGCTAAGCAAAGCAGTTGTTAAGGGAGCTATGCCCAAGAGCTGTGGTGATAGTGGTTAGAATGCAGTACTGCAAGCTACTTCTGCTGCCTGCTGCCTGCAATTTGGCAGTTCCAATCTTACCAGACTCAAGGTTGACTCAGCTTTCCATCCTACTGAGGTGGGTAAAATGAGGACCCAGATTGTTGGGGGCAATGTGTTGTGGCCTGCAAGCAGCCAGTGGAGCTGGCAGCAGATTTGGACAATGAGGAGGTTGGGGAGGAACAGGGGCCAGTCCTGGAGTCTGGGGAAGGCTCTGATGAGTGCTGCGCGTTGGGAGGCAAAGATGGGGCCAGGGCCATCTGACAGTTATAGGTTACATTCTGAATTGGAGATCAGGAGGGCAGAAGAACAGCTGGAGCCTATTCCCAGTGTGCGCATGCGCAGAGCTGCCAGGAGAAGGGAAAAGTTAAGGAAGAAGGATCAACTTGGGAGTAAAAGCTCAGGTGAATGGCCCCTCCCATAGGGAATAAAGATGAGTGAAAGGGGAGTGGTGTTTGAAGGAGACAATCAGTTCAATGCATTAGAGTGAAGAACTGTTCTTGATTTCTTGCCAAGTAATTGCTGCTACAGCATGGCGTTTGGAAGATATTGGCCTGGCAACTCTCCAAGCCTTGATAAAGCTCTGTAGATGTGAAATCTCATGAAAGACTGTTTGCCGGGACTCTGCTGGAGAGGAATTCCCTTTAACCTAAATAAAAAGGGTTTTATCAGGACGAGGAGTCTGCTTCATGATCTCGGGAAGCTTAGGTCAAAACACAATGTGCTGACTCTGTAAACCACATAGAGAGGACTGTCAACCACTGTAAAGCAGTATATAAGTCTAAGTGCTATTGCTATTGTTTTTAGCCATGCTTGTTAAGTGAATCACTGCAGTTGTTAAGTGAATTACGTTGTCATTAAATAAATCCTTCTTTCCCCCCATTAGACTGTTTGCTGGGAGTTCGCTGGGAAAGTCACACATGTCAATCACATGACCCTGGGAAGCTGCAACCATTGTTAAGTGTCAAGCAATGGGATACGTGAAATATATCTGAACATTTTTGTATCGCAAATTATTTCTTGTCTGTTATCTTTTGGCAGTCTCACACAGTTTGGCAAGGCTTGTGCTTATTACAGCTAATTATTGTGTAAAAGCATTGCCAGGTTTCTGTTCTTTTTGGATTGTGTTTGATTTGTTGGCAAAGGGCGTGGGTCAGAATATAGGGGGAATGAGGGTTAGGAGGCATTAGGTGTCATTACTTAGGCACGGGGAGGGGGGCACGGTGGATTAGGCAATGGGCAGATATTAGGCTAGTTGGGAGAGGTGGAGAATGGATATAAACAGTGCTGAGAGGCAGTTGCTCTCTACGCTAACTTTGGAGTTCCGTTGTTGTTGCTGATCGTGATTGGAAGAACTGAAATAAACCTTAACATTACACATCTTTATTTGTGAGTAACGTGGTTTGTTGTGGAAAGTATCCAGTACCCGACAGAAGCCGACACTGGGTAACTAACTTATCAACTGCAGTGATCCACTTAACAACGATGGCAAGAAAGGACGCAAAAGGGAGGCAAAACTCACTTAACCGATGTCTCACTCAACAAGAAAAATTTTGGGCTCAATTGTGGTTGTAAGTTGAGGAATACTTCTATAGAAGCAATCTGCAATGGGTAAGTCCGCAAACTAGGAAGCTAAAAACAAAAGGGATGTGTAAATATCAGAAAAGAAGATGCAACTGGAAAAAAAGGCAGAAAGAGACTATAGTGCAAGTTGCATAGTCAAACACATCGAGAGAAGAGAACGCTGTCAATTAATGGAGGATGCCAGTCATAGTACTGGTAGTCCTCGACTTACAACAGTTCACTTACTGACATTCGAAGTTACAACGGCACTGAAAAAAAGGGACTTATGAATTTCACACTTGTGACCTTTGCAGCATCCGTCGTCATGTGATCAAAATTCAGATGCTTGGCAACTGACTCATACTTATGACCATTGCTGTCCCCAGGGTCACATGATCTCCTTTTGTGACCTTCTGACAAGCAGAGTCAATGGGGAAGCCAGATTTACTTAATAATTGTGCTACTAACTTAAGAACTGCAGTGATTCACTTAACAGCCATGGCAAGAAAAGTCATAAAATGGGGCACAATTCACTTAACAAATGGTTTGCTTGGCAACATACATTTCGGGCTCAGTTGTGGTCATAAGTTGAGGACTACATCTATTTATATAGAACATTAGGATTCTAACTGAAGTCAAAAAACCACACTTATAATACAGGTAGTTCTGGGCATATGATTACACTTAAGATCGGAACTTCCATCACTAAGTGGTGGAGCTGTTAAGTAAGTTGCACCCTGTTGTACGACCTTTTTTGACATCGTCTTTAAATGAATCATCACAGTTCTTAAGCGAATTTAGCTTCCCCAATGACTTTGCCCATCGGAAGACCCCCTGAGATTAGGTTGCAAATGATGATCCCAGGAACCTGCAACAATTGTAAATACGTGCTGGTTGCCAAGCATCCAAATTTTGATAATGGGATTGTATGGACGCTGTAAAGTTTGTAAGTGGGAGGACTGGTTGTAAGTAACTTTTTTTTTCAGTGCCATCCTAACTTCCAATGGTTGTTAAATGAATTAATAGAATGGAATGGAATAGGATAAGATAGAGATATGGAAGGGAAGGGAAGGGAAGGGAAGGGAAGGGAAGGGAAGGGAAGGGAAGGGAAGGGAAGGGAAGGGAAGGGAAGGGAAGGGAAGGGAAGAGAAGAGAAGAGAAGAGAAGAGAAGAGAAGAGAAGAGAAGAGAAGAGAAGAGAAGAGAAGAGAAGAGAAGAGAAGAGAAGAAAAGGAAGGGAAGAGAAGAGATGAGATGAGATGAGAGGGAAGGGAAGGGAAGAGATGAGATGGAAGGGGAGAGGAGAAGAGAGAAAAGGAGAGGAGAGGAGAAGAGAAGAGAAGGGAAGGGAAGAGAAGAGAAGAGAAGAGAAAAGAGAAGGGAAAGAGAAGGAAGGGAAGAGAAGAGAAGAGAAGAGAAGAGAAGAGATGAGATGAGAGGGAAGGGAAGGGAAGGGAAGAGATGAGATGAGATGGAAGGGGAGGGGAGGGAAGGGGAGGGGAGAGGAGAGGAGAGAAGAGAAGAGAAGAGAAGAGAAGAGAAGAGAAGGAAGGGAAGAGAAGGAAGGGAAGGGAAGAGATGAGATGAGAGGGAAGGGAAGGGAAGAGATGAGATGGAAGGGGAGAGGAGAGGAGAGGAGAGGAGAGGAGAGGAGAGGAGAAGAGAAGAGAAGAGAAGAGAAGAGAAGAGAAGAGAAGAGAAGAGAAGAGAAGAGAAGGAAGGGAAGAGATGAGATGAGAGGGAAGGGAAGGGAAGAGATGAGATGGAAGGGGAGAGGAGAAGAGAGAAAAGGAGAGGAGAGGAGAAGAGAAGAGAAGGGAAGGGAAGAGAAGAGAAGAGAAGAGAAAAGAGAAGGGAAGAGAAGGAAGGGAAGAGAAGAGAAGAGAAGAGATGAGATGAGAGGGAAGGGAAGGGAAGGGAAGAGATGAGATGAGATGGAAGGGGAGGGGAGGGAAGGGGAGGGGAGAGGAGAGGAGAGAAGAGAAGAGAAGAGAAGGAAGGGAAGAGAAGGAAGGGAAGGGAAGAGATGAGATGAGAGGGAAGGGAAGGGAAGAGATGAGATGGAAGGGGAGAGGAGAGGAGAGGAGAGGAGAGGAGAGGAGAGGAGAAGAGAAGAGAAGAGAAGAGAAGAGAAGAGAAGAGAAGAGAAGAGAAGAGAAGGAAGGGAAGAGATGAGATGAGAGGGAAGGGAAGGGAAGAGATGAGATGAGATGGAAGGGGAGAGGAGAGGAGAGGAGAAGAGAAGAGAAGAGAAAATATGGAATGGAATAAAGAATGGAATGGAATAGAATGAGTGGGAAGGGACCTTGGGGGTCTTCTAGTCCAGCCCCTTGCTCAAGCAAAAGAATCTATTCTATACCATTTCCAATAAGTGCCTGTCTCCACTCGGGGTGTCAACTCGATTTCATTGAAGGCCACATCAGGGTTGTTTGACCTTGGAGGGCCCGCGGGGGGGGGCATGCTCGTGAGGTCATGGCCATAGTGGGCGTGGCCTTGGTAGACATGACTGGGACTCATGTCAGGGGCACTTGTGGCCAAGTGCTAAGGCAGGACTTCCCTGAGACCCCCCCTCCCTCTCATTATAATCTATCTCCTTCCTTCTTTCCTTTTCATTCTTTCTTCTTCCTTCCCCTCTTCCCTTCTTTTTCCTTCCTTGCCCTCTTCCCATCTTTCTCTTTCCTCTTTTCCTGTCTCCTTTCCTGTCCCTTCCTGCACGCTCAAATGGAAAAGGGGAAACATTTCTCCTTTTGTTTTGTTTTAGAAAAAAAGAGCCGAGGGGGGAGGGCCCTGCGCGTGCCACCTGCACCCCCTTTTTCGGCCGTGACGGCCAGCAAAAATGGAGCTTGTAGGACCACATGTGCCCCCCCCAAGCTCCTTTTGAGCTGGCAGAGGCACCGCAGGCCAATCCTTTGCTTTTTCCAGGCTGGCCCCGCAGGCCTTATCTAAGCACCCTGCGGGCCGGATTCAGCCTTGAGTTTGACACCCCTGGTCTAGTCTCTTCTTAAAAACCTCCAGTGATGGTTATAACCTGAGGACTCTCTGCATGCCTTACCTCCACAAGAGCTGAGGGACAGCTGAGCCTTCCTCTTAGCATAAAACCCATTTCAACTTTATAGATGGGATTCCTATCTTCTGCCAAGCCATAGTTTTTGTTTTAACCATGGCTGTTGAAGAAGGAAGGGACGCACGGTCTCAACGACCGGCCCGCAAACATAGACCACCTCAAAGGTAAACAAAACACAACATGCCTTAGTACAAAATCCAATGATTAGCTTCCGATTGACCCACAACGGTCTGTTGTTACGAAACCACCCAGCATTGCCTCCTTCAGTACAGCTGGCTGAATTTTTATTTAAGGGGTGTGTGTGTGTGTATGTGATGTGGACAGCCCCTCTGCTCTCAAGGGTTTAAAGCCTAAACAAAGCGGCACTGCCTCTTTAAAAAAAAACAAAAAACAAAACCTAACCAAAGCCATCCTATATAAATTATGGCCATAAAGTGTTTTTTTTTTTTTTTTTTACCCTGCAGTGCAGCCTAATTAATTCCTGTTCCATACACAAAGGGAAATGCTGGGTGACAAATGGGTGCGAAGCTTGAAAGCTGCCACGTCGGCAAAACACTTTCTACTTCAATTTATAAGCCATTTTGCAGTAAATCATCCACCAGAATCGGAGATCCGCAGGCCGGTGACAGCCAGGCCGTGCTGGGGTACGTAAAGCAAGGCGGGGGAAAAAAACGGGGCTGTTTAGGGGAGGAGAGGAAGAGTTGTCCCCCACATGGCCACCTCCCCGGTTTAAAATTCTGGGCGGCCCCTTGTTCCACCATGGGTATGGGTCTCTTTCACCCTTGCAGTGCTGCACACATGAATGGCAACAACAGACTCACAACCACAATCGAGCCCAAACTCTTTATGGCTAAGTGAGACAGTGATTAAGTAAATTTTACCCCACTTGACAATATTTCTTGCCATAGTTGTTAAGTGGACACAGCAATTGTTATGTTAGTGACATCCTTGTTAAGTATGCCGGCTTCTCCCGTGGACTTTGTTTGTCGGAAGATCTTGCTTGGCTATGGAAATGTTGGGCTCATTTGTGGTCGTACATCGAGGACTACTACCCTGAAGGTAAGTCCTATCTTGATTTTCTACACGTGTGCCCAAAATAAACCCTACCCCCCAAAATAAGCCCTAGTTAAGCTCCTGCCCACTCCAGGGTGCACGGGTAAAAATTAAGCTAGGGTAGGGAGCTGCCCTACTTCTTACCTTTGGACAGTTTTAGCCAAGGCCTCGCACATCCCAACACCTGCCTTGCCATCCCATTTCTTCTGCGGCCAGCAAGGCTGGCAAGGCTTTCCTGAAGGCCTCTGGAGCTGATAATAAAGCTCCAGATCGATCCAGAGCTCTGTTATTGGCTGCAGAGGCCTTCAGGAAAGCCTTGCCGGCCGCAGAAGAAGCTCCTGAAGGCCTCTGACAGTGAAAAGGAGGCCGAGGGTGACACACACAAATGAGGTTAATCAACGGATGACATCCCCCGAAAATAAGACCTGGTGCCTTTTTTTAAAAAAATGCCCCCCCACCACCAAAAAAGGACAGGGTCTTATTTTTGGAGAAACATGGTAGTCCTCAAGTTATGACCACATTTGTTAGTCACATGTTTCTTTAGTGAATCTGGTTTCCCCATTGACTTTGCTGATCAGAAGGTCACCAAAGGGGATCACATAACTCCGGGACAGTGCAATGGTCATAAATATGAACCACTTGCATTTTGATCACATGATCATGGGGAGGCTGCATCAGTCGTAAGCTGTGAAAAATGATCAGAAGTCACTTTTTTCCCCCAGTGTTGTCATAACTATGATCTGTCACTAAATGAACTGTTGTAAGTCGAGGACTGCCTGTAATACACAGCTGGGTTTCCCAGCCTTGGCAACTTTAAGATGTGTGGACTTCAGGTCCTAGCATTCCCCAGCCATTGTGGGAGTTGAAGTCCAAGCTTCTTACAGATACTGAAGTTGGGAAACTCTGATACACATTATACGATAATGAATAACACAATATATATAGTACACAATAATATACAATGTTTAATAAACTCTCCTTTAAACATTTCTTGATAAACCTTTGAAGAGCAAAATTTGGTTGCCTGCTGTAAATCCTGCACTTTTGCACTTCCACGTTTTACACATTCTTGCGCCCTTTCTACCTAAATAATGCTCAAAAGTCTCCCAGACACCCTTAAACAAACAACCAAACACACAACCTACTGACCACATTGGCACACAAGACATTTATAAGCTAAAGGGGACTAGGACAAGAAAATCATATTGACGATGTTATATAGTGTGGTCATGAAACCTTCAGAAATGAAATTGAAATAAGGTTGGAGAGCAAACCATTGCCAAGATCTAAAACCCAAGCTTTCATTTCACACTTAAACTAATCCCTGTGCGTTCAACTTTTGCTTTGGATGGAGGAACGATAATGTTAATTAAACCAGTTGAGCCACTACAAGCAGATTGCATCCATGTTTTTAATATTTCTTCCAGGATGTACATCATCCTACACCCAGTCTCACCATTTTCCAACATTGTCACAGCATTTATGCCTTTCTCTCCCTGATTTTTAAGACACGCTCACAACATTTGTTTCAACTCCACTATTCAAAACATCACTATCATTCCTTTTTACATGGCTTAATAAAATACCCGACATTAAAAATTGAGATTTTATAAGAGTTGGAAGCGGCATCGAATTTTAAACTGTTCTGCCAAACTGGTTGCTGAACTTTGAGAATAGATGGGATTATACTATTTTTTTTATAGCTGAACTGCTTCTATGAAAGGAACAGGACCTCTGGGTTGATTTTCACAAACATCTCTGATGCGATTAAATTTTTTTAAAAAACATTTTTTTTTAAAAAAAAAATCCATCGTTTAAGGAATTACTTACCAAGCAGTGTTTTGAAAGCAACTGTTCTGACCTAGGCTTCCCCAACAGCACGAAGCTGAAGCCGAGTCCCAATAAACCCCTTTTATTTAATTTACAAATGAATTCCTCTCCAGCAAAGCCCCGACCGACAGTCTTTTAAGATAGTTCCCAATTACAGACCTTTATCAGGCTTGGAGTGAGGCCAGGCCGATATCTTTCAGACGCCACAATACTTGGCAAGAATGCAGGAATGAACTAATTGTCTCCTGCAAAGCCTCACTCCCCTTTTGCTCCTCTTTTATTCCCTATGGGAAGGGCCATTCACCGTCCACCTGAGCCTTTACTCCTGAGTCAATCCTTGTTCTTTAGCTGTCCCTTCATCTGGCAGCTCTGTGCATGCATGCACTGGGAACAGGCTCTAGCTGCTCTTCTGCCTCACTGATGTCCGACTTCGAAGGCAGCTGATAACTGTCAAACAGCCCTGGCCCCATCTCTGCCTCCGACGCAGAGCCCTTGTCAGAGCCTTCCCCAGACTCCAGGACTGGCTCATGTTCCTCCCCAACCTCCTCACTGACCGAGTCTGCTGCCAGTGGCTGCTGACGGGCCACAACAGCAACAGATAAATAGGAAAAAGTTCCATATTTATCATCTTTCATCATGATATCGTTTTTTTGCACGAAGAAGAATGTATTAAAAAAACTGATTCGTGAAGAGACAATAATTCATGTAGGTTGCAAGAAAATTATTAATCAGAAAAAGATGAAATCCTTCAAGAGTCTCTCTTCAAAATAGTGAGAGCTAAATATATTTCAGTATCTACAACAGCTGCAGTCCAAAATTAATTACAAAAACAAAGTGGCATTTTAAGATCTTGTTAAGTTTGAAATATTTATCACAGAAAAATGCAGATAATTTATTGGGGACAATTTATATGCTGCGATTAAAGTCTGGGTCAAAAAGTAAAGAAGTAAAATACTACAGTATATGATTACATAGATGCAGAATTTAAATAGAACATCTGAGTCGACTATGGGCTACCAATGGCAAAACGGCAAACTCACAATAAACATTACATTTAGAGATATCCAGTAAGAGAATTCGTACTATTGGTGTAAAACCAATATTGACTGTAAAAAGAGACAATTCCTTTTCTAAAAATGTCAGAAATTAAGAAGCATTTTCCCCCTCAACCCTCCCCCCCCAATTTTTGGTGGCCATATTCCAAAGTTCAGCAATTTTGGAAAACAATTTATTCAAGGATAAAACAAATCAAAAGTAGATTTTTCTTTTTTTTATTTTCTTATTAAATATTTCTAAACTTCCTATTCCTTCCAACTACGTAGAGCTGGCTTTGTACACAGAAAGAGCTGTTGTGATTCTTTATGTCAGTGGCCCCCAACCTTTTGCGTACCAGGGATAGTTCCATGGAGGTTTTTCCGTGGGCCAGAGGGGGCGTGGTTTTGTGGGCCAGAGGGGGCGTGGTTTCATGTACTGCCTGCATCCCTTGGAAGTGGTTTCACTACTGTGTTTCTCCGAAAATAAGACCCGGTCTTATATTTAAATAAGCACTAGGGCTTATTTTCAGTGAAATACAATTTTAGAGTGATCAGCCCAGCTAGGCACACCCGCCCCAGCATACGCACAAGAGGCAGCCAGTGCATGCGGACCGATGGGATTCGGCAACAGACGAATCCCTTCGTTGGCGCACTCTGGGTTTGCGCAACCAGTGCAGCGCAGGTAAGTTGATTCCCTTTCCAAGCAGCAGAGGGAGGCAGACACGCAGAGGCGGTCTGGACACGCCACGTGGGCCATGGGAAAGCCGAGAGTGGGTGGGTGGCCATGGGAGGCTCACCTTCGCACGGTGGCACTGGCAGCAGATGGAGGCAGAGATGCAGGGCAGAAGGCAGGCAATCCCGACATGCCAGGCAGGCCGCAGGCAACTGAGCGATGGGAAGATGAGTCTCCCGCTACCGGTTGGCCACTCCGATCCATGGTCTCTTAGTTTTCCCTCGTCCCACATGGTGCACGTGGATCACCTGCCTCCCCGCCTCCGTACCTCTGCCTCTGTCTGCTGCTTGGGCTGCTGTTTTATGCCTTCCATTAGAAATTACAAATAACCCTGACTGCAAGATGACAAAAAAGTTATAGGAGCATAGCCCAATGTCAAAACTAACTTTACATTTGAAAAACAATTTGGATATAGTTTTTAATTCAATGTGATGGGGGTGTCACATTCAAAATTCTTTATTTTCTATAATTTTAGATTTTAATATTCAACTTTTAATTGCCCTCCCTCCAAACTTTCTTCTAGATTAGGAACACATTGTTGCTGTGATGACCCAGGGCATGGCCCAAAGGCAACACAGTCAAATAAGCAATGAGAGTCCCTTTGTTATCTCCAACTTTGCCCCCAATGTCCAAGTTACCTTTGGCTGGAGAAAAACTCTGAACAGCGTTTAACTGTAGAAAATTCAGTCCAAAATAAGGTACGTACAAACTGTAACTAAAAATCCAAACAAACCAAGCTGAAGTAATTAGCTTGACAGGGCAGGAGAAGGAATTTCAAACTTGAAAACATAGCAAAACCCACACAGTTGGGAGTCACACAGTCTTCCCGACGCCAAGAACACAGATAAGCCACAACAATACAAGATAAATTCACATTTGCTCCCAACAGCTTGTTGCACACAACTTCCCTTTTTATACACTGTGTTCCCAGCTGCAGCTAATGAAGGGAATCGGGGCCTTTTCCTCCCCTATAAGCCATGCAACTCACGTTGCTCCCTTCTCCGTTCCTCCCTGCATGCCCTAGGATGAAGACGGGGTGGGCCTGGGTCTTCCTCTGAATTCCCTCTCCCTTGCTCTCTCTCTCCCCTGCCCTGCCCAGCTGGACTTTGCCCTTCCCCAGTTTCTTCCACAGCCAACGGAGCCATACTCCCACTCCCTGTCAGCTAGTCAGCCCTTCCAAGTCAGATTCTGACAGGGGCATGACAGTTATATTTTTTAAGACATTGCTGATATTGCTAATATTTGTCACAATTAATTATTGCATAACATTCTAATTTTAAGGCTGACTTATTCTAATTCCTTCAAACTCTCCAACTGATTTGAATCTGATTTTAATTCAGGTAGACCTGGACTTGCAACAAGTTGCTTAACGACTATTCATCCCCCAAAGGCACTTATAACATTCCAAAGGTCCAATGACTGCCCTTCTACCCGGTCACATGACCTTTTGGGTGGCTGGCAATTGGCCTGGATTTACGGCTGTCTGCAGCATCCTGTGGTCATGTGACCATTTAAAACCATCATTTAAGGGTTTTTTTGCCAAAAACTGGGACCTCCTTCTGGTTTCCACAAAAAATAATGTGTTGGCTTAATGACCGCAATATTCACTTAGCAACCACCCCACAAAAAAGGTTGCAAAATCAGGTCGGTCACATGGTGACCTGCCTTACGACCACCATAATTTTATGGTTGTAATTGTCAGGCTCCATTACAGTCCTAAATCAAGGACTACCTGTAGGCAGGTTTTATATCGCTGTTATTTTGATATTTTACAGCGTACTTTATTATGCCTGCATCCATACCTTTTATTTTATTTTTCATTTTTCTTATCTCTTCCCTATTTTTTTCCTCTGGCCGCATCTGTGAAATTCATCACAGGCAAATTATAATGTTTTACTTTTTTATTTTTCTCAGGCCTTTTAATCCCCTATATTTCCATAGCTGTGACCTATTTTAAATTTAGTCGTATTTTTATAATACTTTATAATACTTTCTATAATACTTACTATTTTAGCCACTGCTGTTTAACTGACTGCTTTATTATGCTCCTTTTGCTTTGATTTATACAGATTTGTGTTTAAGTTGTGTTTTACTGTGCATTGTTCTGAGCACCATTAACTAGAACAAAAAATAACGTCTTTAAAAGAAGGTTATGGGAGATCTGTCTTTGCAATGCAGAACTTTCTCAGATATCAGTAGCTGATTAAGCCAGTCAAGATTTTATTTCTAAATCCTTTAAAATATTTAGCACTTACTAGATGAAGATACCATCAGCAGAAACCATGCTTAAAGTGCAGAATCTTCTTTTATCACCCCGGCAAAGCTTTTTTTTTTTGAAGTCTTATATATGAATTTCTAACTCTTTATGGGATTTATGTATTAAACTCCATGTTCATAACTGAGTTTTGCTTATGGGAAATATCAAAATGTCAACCATTGTTTCTGTTAAAGGTCTTAACGATATCACCGTTTTTGGACCAGTAATGAAACACGTCGTTTGCTGTCGTTTGTAATGCATCTCATTAAATACGTTAATAGCATACGTTTTACTAAAAGGTCAGGCTAACTGTTGCTGGGACTTTGCCTTTTAAACCAAAAAAAGGGAAGAGAAAAAAAAAAAAGCCTTGGTTTAAAAGAAGTAGCAAGCTGTGCAGCACAAAATGTATCCACCTGATGTGGTATTTTTCAAACACCGAGGAGCGGTTTCAGTTACGGACAGTCCTCAACTTACAACCATTCGTTTAGTGACTGTTAGAAGTTTACAATGGCACTGAAAAAAAGTGTCTTATGGCTGTCAGGATTCCAGCCATTACCCCATTTAAATCATGAGTCTCGAGCCAAACTTCCAAAACTTAAAAAGGATTTATTGGGAGGTAAAATGTCCGGAACTGCCTGGGTGTAGCTGACTCTGAGGAACATCATTCATTGTCACCCTTGACCCTGGTTTCCCCCCCACTCCCTGGGTATATCGTAATTCATATTCTCCAATGGGACACATCCATAGCCCAGAGTCATCAATTATGTTCTCCAGTTAGAATTTTGCACAGCAGAAACTTCGATCACCTAGTTACTATCTTTGAAAACAATTATGGAATGCAGTTTCGGTTTGCAAACTGCTGCATTGCTCCCCCCTCCCTTTCTGTTGGCAACTCTAAAAAGATCAGAGAAATATTTTATGAGTTGACAATGACTGCTTTTCACTCTTACGACCATTGTAACATCCCCGCGATCATGTGAGCAAAATCCAGAACTCTTCCCACTGACTTTGCTTGTCAGAAGGTTGCAAAAGTGATCACATGACCCCTGGAACTGTCATAAGTATGTGCCAGTTGCCAAGCATAAGGATGCTGCAACAGTCATGCGTGTGGAAAATGGTCAAAAGTTACTTTTTCCAGTGCCATTGTAATTTCAAATGGTCACTAAATGAATGACTGTATGTCAAGGACTACCTGTGTATCGACTAAGCAGATCTAGAAGTGAGTGTTCATTTTGTGGGATTAATGTGCTGAGATGAATGGAGCAGCCAGTTTTTCTTATTTCTCTCTTAAGTTGGTAAAATGCCCACGGGTCTGTAAGAAAACTCATAATGCATTATCAATACTGTCACCAATTATTGATTATTGCTATGAATGAAATAAAAATACATAATCGCAGATAGATTCTTACTGTTCTTGAGCATGTTAGAATATTCCTGCCCTCCTTTTTTCTTGAATTCAGAGAAGGTATCTGGCTGGGGAAGTTGGTTGGCAATTAAGAGGGCCTTCTGCAGCTTGATTCGGCTTTCCAGGAGCTGATCCCACAGGGCTTTTGGGAGAAATAAAGAAGGGGGGAGGATGAGAGGGGGAGAGAAACACAAAATTTTAGCCATCATTCATTTGTTGTAGCTGTAATTTTAAACAGAGCAGATGCCTCACAGAGTGAGGATTCCAAAATTTCCAATTGTTTTTTTCTTGTCTTATCTAAATTCCTTGGAGGGGAAAAGAAACTACCTTTCCATGTGTGCGGTAGCCCTTTTTATCCAAGCCAAGCCAAAATACAAAAAGCTTAGCTTCCTTCCATTTCTCTTCCACTCCATCCCCATGTATTTAAAACGATTAGGCGAATTTCCCTCCCGAGAGGCCGTTAAAACAAACAAAGCTGTATCAGAACAAAAAGGGAAGGCAAGTAAAATAAAATTTAAAAAAAAATAAAAGGCAGGGAAAGAAAAAGCAGCCGCAAAACAAATCCTCTGCAAAAATCTCCTCAGAAATGTTAATGGAATACAATCTTCATCCTATCCTAGCGTTGTTGTAGGTCATCCTCAACTTACGACCAGAGCTCAACATTTCTGCTAAACAAAGCAGCTGTTAAATGCATTTTGCCCCGTTTTAGGACTTTTTTTTGCCACAGTTTTAGCAAACCACTATTAAGTGAATCACATGGTAAGCGAATCTGGCTGGGAAGGTTGCAAATGGTCAGCTTCCCTTGACTGCAAAGGAGCTGTGAAGGGGTAGATCCAACAGCTGCCAGATCTTCTTGATCGCTGCCTTGGTTAGACATGATTTTTTCAGCCTCCCCCCCTCACGGCAGAGATTAATCTCTGGATGGGCTGGTAAAAAAAAAGAGAGATCTTGCTTTATGTCAGCTGCGCCTCCACTCAAAATCCAAGAAAGAAAACCTGAGACGCCATTAAAACAGAGAAAAGTACTTTTATTGGATTTGATGGGATGGCAACAAAAGGAAAGCAGGTTCTGAGGAAAATAGGACCGGAAATTACATATCGAAAGTTATCCCAAGTTCCCTTCCCAAGGAGTTCAGACTGGTCATCCAATCTGAGGTGTGTATAATGCCATGTACATCTTCAGGTGGTGTCTCACACATCTGGTAGGCCAAGACGGTTGACCTTGGCCTAGAAAAGATAAGTGTATGCAATTGCACACTAAGCAGGAAAGCGTCCCATCCGTTTCAGTTCACACATCCTCCATTCTAGCACCTTCCCCCCCCCACAAACACCAAATTACCCCTCCCCTCCGTTTCCATGGCAGCCAGCAAGAGTCAAGCAGCAAAAGATGTCAGGAAAACTTCTTGGAAGCTGACACCACCAGAAAATCCCACAATTGTAGATCGGACTGCCATCACTGGAGGCTTTCAAGAAGAAACTGGACCGCCATTTGTCAGAAATTGTATAGGGTCTCCCGCTTGGGCGGAGGGGTTGGACTAGATGACCTATAAGGCCCCTTCCAACTCTGATTTTCTGTATCTGTATCTGGGCTGGGCAGTCAGAAAATCTTCTGCCAATTGCTGCCAAGAAAAGTGCATGGCTATGAAATCTTCAGGAGTGGGACTTGAATTAAGAGACATCAATTTTGTCTCTTGCAGCTGTTCACAGTTTAACAGCCACATTTTAGCCTCTCTTTGAGGAAGACGGGCGGTTCAGAAGTGTAAAAAATAAACTAAAAGATAAATAAATTAAAAAGTTGTCTTGCAGCATTATTTGTGCACCTCACCCCCAGCAAGGACCGCTCAAGTTAATTCTTAAACCCTTGACTTCTGGTTGTCCCTGACTTATGGACCACAATTGAGTCCAAAACTCCTCTTGCAAAGTGAGATGGTTGTTAAGTGAATTTTGCCCCATTTTATCACCTTTCTTCCCACAGTTAAGGGACTCACTGCAGTTGATAAATTAATAACACAATTGTTAGGTAAATCTGGCTTCCCCATTGACTTTGCTTGGCAGAGGGTTGCAAAAGGTGATCACATGACCCCGGAATACTGCAACCGTCATAAATACATGCCAGTTGCCAAGTGTCTGAATTTCTGATCGCTTGATAATGGGGATGTTGCGATGGTTTTAAGTGTGAAAACTGGTCATATCAGGGTGACTAGTCATAAGAGCCATGGTGGCGCAGTGGTTAGAATGCAGTACTGCAAGCTACTTCTGCTGACTGCCAACTACCTGCAATTTGGCAGTTTGAGGCTCAAGGTTGACTCAGCCTTCCATCCTTCTGAGGTGGGTAAAATGAGGACCCAGATTGTTGGGGGCAATAGAGGCTGACTCTGTAAACCACTTAGAGAGGACTGGAAAGCACTGGGAAGCGGTATAAAAGTGCTATTGCTACTTCAGGCTGATTCGGCCAACTGCCAGAAGTCCGATGCCTGCTGAGGTTCCACAGGGGTTCGGAACAGCCCCTAGGTAAGATTCTGTGCAGTTTCGAAACCGCCAAATCCCACTCCTGGATGCCCACCCCACCCTGCCCCTCCCAGGAGTCCCCACGTGGCCCATTTTGGATGCAGGCAAGTGCAGGGCGCACGTGGAGACTCAGCGAGGGCAAAAAGCAGGCCTCCTGGACGTTTGGGAAGGCTGGACATGGGCCTGTTTCCAGTTTCCAGTGAGCCTCCGGAGCCCGGGGAGGCCGTTTTCACCCTCCTGAAGGCTCGAGGAAAGCCTCCGGAGCCCAGGGAGGGCAAAAACACCCCCTCCCCACCTTGGTGCAGAAGGCCGACTAGGCTACGCCCACCAAGCAACCAGGCAGAAAACCTGCTAAAAAAAAAGGTAAGCCCACCCCTGTCTCTCAACCCAGGAAGCCACGAAGACCTCGCCCAGAAAGAAAGGAGAACCTCCTACTCACTTATCTGGTTTTTCACCGCTTTTCCCTTTGCCACTTCTTCTGCTGCTTCGCCCTGAGAGCGAGTCAAGAGGATGCCACTTTTTGGATCCATATCACGACCTGCCATTTCCTCCTCCCTCTCCTGTGAGTCACTTTCACCTTCTCCAGAGCTGGCTTTCTCTTCTTCTTCTTCTTCTTCCTCGCTCCCAAGCTCATCCATCCCTTCGGCAAACTTCTCAAAATCGTCAATGGCCTGGAAACTGAAGGCTGCTTTTTTCAGCTTGTTGGACAGCTTTGTCTCTTCTTCAGCATCACTGGCTGCCTCCTCCTCTTCCTCTTCCTCCTCTGTTTCTGGGCTCTCATCTTCAGCCAGAGTTTCACTGTCAAAATCACCTTCACCTGTTTCCTCATCTGATGTTTCTTCATCTACCAATAAGAAAACACAATGGTTAAGATTGGTGGAAGATGGATTTATAACTGCAACTACCTGTAACCTACAAGGTAATTTTTGACCGAGAATATAATTTTTAAGAAGCCGGAAAGTAACAAGTGAGAATCTTTTCTTGTTTATTTTGGGGGCAATAACCGACACCTGAGATGCAGGATGAATCAGCTTCCCAATTATCTAATCTCCAAAGAGATTAGATGCATTTTATAAAAATTCTAGTGACACCAATAGGATTTTTCCCCCGATTGTAACATTTGACGTGTTAAGTGAATAAATGAGTACACACTTGTACAGGTAGTCCTCGACTTATGACCACAATTGAGGCCAAAATTTATGTTGCTATGTGTTGTGGCTGATGGAGCTGGCAGCAGAGTTGGACGGTGAGGAGGTTGGGGTGCAAAACAGTCATACCGTAAGTCCCTTTTTTCCAGTGCTGTTGTAACTTCGAATGGTCATGAAATGTATTGTTGTAAGTCAAGGACTACCTGGATATTAAAAACGCAGAAAAGGGACTGGTTTCTGAATCCAGGAAGGCTACTATAAGGAAATATGCTTTTGGTGAAAAAGGTTTAGCCCCACCACCTTTTCAGAAGTCAAGGAATATACACAGAACACACAAGTATTTTACACCACAACTCCAGGATCATATGCAACTAAAGATACCAACAGCTGGTTTTCCCCAGCTGAAATCTACCAGCTGATTCTTGCCTGCATAGCTCACTTTCTTTTTAAATTGCCCTAACCCCCACCTCAAAATCTATAGAAATTTCTTCCCTTACACTGTCAACAAGCAATGGAAATTTCAATAGACCTAATTAATCTTGCAACTCAATACCACCTGAAAATTTTGAGCTATAAAAGTTATAGAAATTATACGTACATTCCACACTTCTTCCCAAAAGCATCGCTTCTTACATTTTCCACATTACGAGGTAACCTAGTATACCACCCTCAGGGTTTTTGACCCAAAGGGACCACTGGAAAGTCTCCAGCAGATTAAAATCTCAAACTTACACTTATCCACAGCCGGCGCTGAACTGATTATCAGACCCATTGATTAGCTGACAGCCTTTCCCATTAAATAATGAGATAATGGGTGAGCATTACAAGGTGATCACGTTCCCTTACCCACGTCTTCATAAAGAGAGTAGGAGAAGGTATTGTACATGAGAAAGATAGTTCCTGCGAGATCCATCAGTATGTGTGTGTGTGTATTTGTTTTCTTAAGTTTTCACGGGTACTTACATGTATGGTATTCAGCTTTGTTCGGGTATTTTCCCACATCATTATAGTTGTGCTTTTAAAGTTGTAGCAATGTTTCAGCAGAATCTCATCTGCCATCATCATAGCAACATAAATTTTGGCCTCAATTGTGGTCATAAGCCTGATGATGGCAGATGAGATTCTGCCAAAACGTTGCTACAACTTTAAAAGCACAACTATAATGACGTGGGAAAATACTCAAACAAAGCTGAATACCATACATGTACTGTGTTTCTCCAACAATACGGCCTCCACCAATAGGAAGCCCCACTATGTTTCTTTGGCATAAAATCAAATTAAGCTCCTCCCCCCAAATTTAGGCCTATTTTAAAACATGCAAAATAAGGGGGAAGGGCGGGGGACTTGCCGTTAGGAGCGCCCCCGGGCAGCAATTCCTCGCCACCAGCCGCTCCTAACAGGTGATCATGGCAAAGCACGGAGCTCCCTACCTTTGCTGCAGACACCTTTGGCACCCACCGCTGTTGCTTTCCCTTCTGCCCATTCCGCCAAATTTGGAGCTGCCGCTTCCGTGTTTGGAGTGCTGCCGCCATTTGGGGCTCCAAACAGCGGCAGTGCTCCAAACGCGGAAGTGCCAGCTCCAAACATGACGGCGGGCGATCTTTTTATTTTGGTCCGCGTGGTCCAATAGGCACTACTTGTCAACCAGCCCGCATTATGCCAGTTTATAGCGCCCTGCAGTCAATTTTACAACGGCTTTACCAAAAACTGGCATTTATTTTTGGTTTTTAGCAAAATCAGCCCATAGCCAACCCATTGGTTTACTTAACGACTGCCACATTCCCTTAATGACTATCACAAAAAAAGGATATAAAATCAGGTTGCTCACAAGGCTAATCCACTTTATGACCAATGACTGAAGACCTTAAAGGGCAGGCTCCATTACAGTTGTAACTTGAGGACTACTTGTAATTTCTAAGGAAAATCAGTGCAGGTAGCCCTTGACTTATGACCGCAATTGAGCCCAAAATTTATTTGGCTAAGTGACACATTTGTTAAGTGAGTTTTGTCCCCTTTTACTTAACGTTTATTAAGTGAATCACTGCAGTTATTAAGTGAGTGATGTGATTGTGAGGCAAATCTGGCTTCCCCATTGACTTTCCTGGTCAGAAAGCTAGAAAATGTGATCCCGTAACCCTGAGAGACTGCAACCGTCATAAACATGAGTCAGTTGTCAAGCACCCGAATGTACATCATGCGACCACAGGGATGCTGCAACAGTCATAAGTGTGGGGAAAAAAATGGTCGTAAGTAATTTTTTACAATGCAGTTGTAATTTTGAATGGTCACTAAATGAACCGTTGTTAATCGAGGACTATCTGTATAGACTCGATTTAAATTTTGATTTTTTAACGCGTAAACATCTGGCAGGGCACCAGTCTGAATAAATCTATCCTCTGACAAGGGTAGAAAACATATGTAATTTGTATTCCAGACTGCCGGTGTGATGTGACTGATCAAAGGACGGGCCAAGGGAAGAGATTCTCTCTGCTATTGCTTCACATCATAACATGGTCAATTTATGTCAACAAAAACCAGGCCTCTGTTATCCTTATTATTATTTAAAGTGTTTGCATACCATCCGTTATGCAACAGATATTACAACATCGGAGGAATAACTCAAATATATCATAAAAGTCAAGCCATTAATAAAATGAGGCAGCAACGGAAAGGCGTGCGGCAAGTGAAGGCATTTTTCAAATTAAAGAGCCTGGGAAGGTAAACACAGTTTTAAATCTGAATATTTAAAGAGAGAATTGTAATGAAGACCACTAAGACAATTTCCTGCCTTGTTTTAAACACAACAGAGCAACGAGCGATCGTTTCACATGGCCCACTTTTCATAACAATCTGGAACAAACTTCACCTCTGAAAGAACTGATGCCAGATGCCAGCCAGCTGGATATAAACGGGGTACACCTCCTGCTCCCTATTTGAACCCCCCCCACAGTGTCCAGAGGTCAAGTGCTGCCAAATGTGGATTTTCTTTGGCAGATCTTTCTGGCAGATCTCCAAAAGCGGACAGAATAAATTTCATCCCAGCAGATGCCAGCCAACAATGCCACCGGTCATACACTCACGTTGGCATTCATCTCTCTAGGTCTCAGGAGGAAAATTCCCAGTCTGATCATCTGAACTCCTCTTAATAGGAGTTGCTGGCAGGTGTACCCAGGCCACTGACGTAGGAATAGTTTGTTACAGGAAGTCCACGATTTACTTACAAAGTGACCATTCGAAGTTACAGTGGCACTGAAAAAAGTGACTTGACTGTTTTTCACGCTTACAACCTTTGCAGCATCCCCAGGGTCACGTGATCAAAATACAGACGCTTGGCAACCAATTCATATTTATGACTGCTGCACTGTCCCAAGGTCATGGGCTCAATTTTTCACCAGTTCGAGTCTCACCGACTCAAGGTTGACTCAGCCTTCTGTGGTTAGTAAAATGAGGAGCCAGATTGTTGGGGGTGATATGCTGACTCAGTAAACTGCTTTAGAGGGGACTGTAGAAGCACTATGAAGTGGTATATAAGTCTAAGGGCTATTGTTAAACTCAATAGGGAAGCCAGATTCACTTAACAACCGTGTTACTGATTTAGTAACTGCGGTGACTCGCTTCACAAATGTGTTAGAAAAGGCTACAAAATGGGGCAAAACTCACTTAACTACTCTCTAGCTTAGCAACAGAAACTTTGGGATCCATTGGGTCATAAGTCGAGGATGAGCTGCAGTGGTGCAGTGGTTAGAGTGCAGTACTGCAGGCTACTTCTGCTGGCTGCCTGCAATTTGGCAGTTCAAATCTCACCAGGCTCAAGGTTGATTCAGCCTTCCATCCTTCCAAGGTCAGTAAAATGAGGACCCAGATTGTTGGAGGCAAGAGGCTGACTCTGTAAACCACTTAGAGAGGGCTGTAAAAGCACTGTGAAGTGGTATAGAAGTCTAAGTCCTATTGCTATAACCTGTACTTCATTCTTCCTGGGAAAGCAATTTTTTAAACATGAGCCGAGCCATTATGTCAAATCTCTTTCAGCCCTGAATTGAGACCATCCTTTACTTACGATGCAGCACCTCCTGGGTGTGGAATATAGCATTTGGAAGAATTTTTTTTTCTCCCTCTCAGCCTTCGTAGAGTAAGAAAGACGACTTTGACAGAGGTACTCAAGATCTGTTGCCAAGGCGAAAAGGAGTTGAAGCATTTTTTACATACGAAAGAACCAGATAAAGATTCAGAAGTAGCTTGGGAAATTAGATAGTCCTCAAGCTACAATCGTTTGTTTAGTCACCGTTTGAAGTTACAGCACCACTGAAAAAAATGATTTACGATCATTTTTCATATTCACGATTGCTGCAGCATCCTCATTGTCATAGCTCGTATCAAAATTCAGCAGTAGGCAAATGGCATATAGTTATGATTTGCAGATCCCAAATCTTGTGAGTATTTTGCATAGAACATTCTGCATAAGAATGGAGTCTTGGTGATCACATGACTCCTACATAAGACATCCTGAATAAGAAAGTCCTACGCAGGGATCCTGCGATCACCATTTGTAACCTTCTCAGACAACAGCAAAGTAAATGGGGGAAGCCAGATTTGCTTAACAACTGCACAGTTCACTTCATAATTGTGGCAAAAGGGGTCATAAAGTGTGGCAAAACTCACTTAACAACTGCCTTGCTTAATAACAGACATTTTGAACTCAAATATGGTTATAAATTGAGGACTACCTGTATAGCAATTTCCAGCTACAACCAATCGATCAGAGTGCCTCTCCCTCACCAGCAAGGATATAAAAGCACACCCAAGAAAACATTTTAACTAACTTTCTAAAAGCAATAATAAGCTAAAGTTGCTTTAGCTATTTTGATTTTTCCTAAATAATAACAATAACAATAACAATAATAATAATAATGAGGAGGAGGAGGAGGAGGAGGAGGAGGAGGAGGAGGAGGAGGAGGAAAAGAATCTTGGATCATTTTCTTAGAAGACTTGCATGCTACTTTATGCAACACAAATTCCTGATTTTTTTCGAGCCAGGACAGTATGAAAACAGTGGTACTTTGGTAATCAAGTACTTTTGAAATTATCAAATTTGGTACTCAATGCATTTTGATGCAAAAATTTTGTCCTGGTACTCTTCATCATCATTTGTTTGGTATTCAAAGCACAAGCTGGAACTTGCGAGTATCGGCTGCCTTGTGACTCACAACATTGTTCCTTTTGAGAAAAATTTATTTGATACTCATAATTTATGGTACTCATCACACCTCCCGGAACCAATTAACGATGAGTACCGAAGTACCATAATTTCGCAAGATAGAGGCAACCTGCCCATGGCTGTCAAAACCACAGCAGTTTGGCTAGAAAATAAAGTCAAAAAACAACTCACCTGGGAGCTCAGTTGCGCCCCACAACTCTTCTTCTAAGGCTTTGCGGGTTGTGGCTTTTCCCTGGTACCGCTTATCAGCATCCAAAAGCTGAGAGGCAATTCCTTTCCGTATTTGACCAACAGAAAGGACATCTTCATCAAGGCTTCCTTCGTCAAATTTGTCGATCACTTTGGCTGCCGTAGCTGTAGAGGAAAAACCGAGTGGTGATTAGCTTGGGTTCCAGGTCATCCAATCTCCTCCTTTCTCATCGACCCTTGTAGCAGGATGCCATGGGTCCATCAATTCAGTTAAGCTTCACAAGCCTTCTTGGTTACTTCAAATTTCTAGGTTCTATCATATCACAAGACCTAAAATGGACACCTGACAAAAAAAAAACCTCATCAAAAAAGCACAACGAAGAATGTTCTTTCTGCGCCAACTCAGAAAGCTCAAACTGCCCAAGGAGCTGCTGCTGATACAGTTCTACAGAGGAATTATTGAGTCTGTCATCTGCACCTCTATAACCGTCTGGTTTGGTTCTGCAACCCAACAGGATAGACACAGACTTCAGAGGATAATTAGAACTGCAGAAAAAACAATTACTACCCACTTGCCTTCAATTGAGGACCTGTATACTGCATGAGTCAAAAAGAGGCCTGTGAAAATATCTACAGACCCCTCACATCCCAGACATAAACTATCTCAACTTTTACCCTTAAAATGACACTACAGAGCACTGCACACCAGAACAACCAGACACAAGGACAGTTTTCCCCCGAAAGTGACATATGACTAATTTTCACTAAATGAACTGTTGTAAGTTGAGGACTATTTGTATTAAATTATTAAATTTGTTTGCCACCAATCACACTGCAATAAAGCCTTCCTCTATCAAAACTTTGTAAAATTACTCTCAAGGTAAAAAAAACCTTGACTTGGATTGCTGGACCTGATATAAGATTCTTTTTTTTTCCTCGCTTCCCAGGAAGTCATAACAAACTTTTCCAATCTAATATTATAGTGTTTAACCACTGAAGAAAGAATTTCACTTTGGAGAGGCAGAGCTGCTGACTCTTAACCGGTTCAGACACAAATGAATTTCACTCAAACAGCCTCGGCTGATTAATTTCAATCATGCCAGATGAGTTGTCATAAAACATCCTATGATTAAAATGCCATTTTAAAAAAGGACAATACATACATTTGTCCCAGCCAGCGTGATTTGAGAAGAGTCATCCTTCTTCATGAGAATAGAGAGAAGAGGCCTCTTCTAATAAAAGGCCTGACCCAGCCATTTTTCATATTATCTTTGTAATATCTAGGTATCTTTGATAATCAGCTGCCCAATTTGCTAATTAAAAATAATGAACCTTTTAATCTAATCAGCCGTCAATTAAACACTGCAAATCTGAGTGATCTGCCCACGACCCAAAGACCAGCATTTCATACCAGATAGCAGCAGCCAATCAAGCTTGCTGATCATGAAAAAAAGGTAAGAGTTGAAAATGGTTAATATTTGGATGTTAGGTCATCAGAAGAATTCAAGGCCTTCTGAAAACTGGAGTAGAAAGTTGAAAAATAAACCTTCATACAATAAAGAATATTAACAGCTCAGGGTTGAAGTGAGGGATCCTTGGTGCTCTCTGAGCTTGGTTATTTTCTTGCAGACATTTTATTACCCAACTAGGTAACATTATCAGTGCTAAAAGAGCATGGGGTTTGCAAACTGATGTTATCTAGTATGCTGATAAAATGTCTGCCAACAACCAAGCTAAGAGAACACCAGGTCCTTCTCATGATACAAAGCCAATTCCATGATATTACTCCAAAACCTACATGGCCACCCTCATGAAGTCGAGCTTGATATAAAATAAAGTTTATATTTCTTTCTATTTGTGTTTGATTGATGCATTCTTAGTAAGAGGTTTGGACAGCGGTGGTACAGTATGTTAAATAAATTACAGGTAGTCCTCGCTTCACAACCATTCACTCAGTGACCATTCAAAATTATGATAAACAAACAAATTAATTTATTATTAATTTATTAAATTTGTTTGCTACTCATCTCACAAGGAAATTGTGATTGTGCTGCTTAACAAAGGCAGTACTGGTAGTCCTCAACTTATCACCACAATGGAGTCCCAAGTTTCTTGCTAAGCAAGACAGTTGTTAAGTGAGTTGTGATCCATTTATGATTTTATTAAGTGAATCACAACAGTTGTTAAGCAAACCCAGCTTCCCCCATTGACTCTGCTTGTTGGAAGCTGGCTGGGAAGGTTACAAATAGCAATAGCACTTAAGACTTATATACCGCTTTGCAGCCCTAAGCGATTTACAGAGTCAGCTTCTTGCCCCCAACAATTTGGGTCCTCATTTTACCCACCTCGGAAGGATGGGAGAAACTGAGTCAACCTTGAGCCTGGTGAGATTCGACCTGCCAAATATCAGGCAGGCAGCAGGCAGCAGAAGTCAGCTTACAATACTGCATTCTAACCACTGCGCCACCATGGATCCTAAGTGCTCTTAATAGCACTGACAACTTATATACCTCTTCATAGTGCTTTACATATGACACAAGTGATCATCATTTGTAACATATGATCTCGGGACAGAGCAACTGTCATTAATATGTGTCAGTTGTCAAGCACCCAAATTTTGATCGTGTGACCTTGGGGATGCCATAACAACCGTGTGAAAACTGGTCTTAACTCACTTTTTTTGAGTGCCTTGGTTCAGTGCAATTCACTTGATGGATGGTTTTAAGTCAAGGACTACCTGTACTTGAAATCATGACTATTGCAGAGCGTAGCTAAAAGTCTATGGAGATTCTCAGTCATCCATGTGGTATGTCCCAAAGGTGCTTTTTCAGGAGGCAACTGGACTTTCTTGTTTTAAGATGTTTCACTTCTCATCCAAGAAGCTTCTTCAGCTCTGACTGGATAGTGGGGAATGGAATAAGCTATACAATTTGGGATGAACACCCTTTGAATGGTGTGGGGGTATGAACGGATTTCCAGAAAAATTGCAGACTACAGGAACCATTTACACTACTCAAGTGACCCTGGTGAGGACACAAATAAACCTCCTGGTCCCTCAAGGACTCTCTGAAAGAATGCAAATGACCAGCTGTCTGGAAAGAATATAAATCCTTCCATTCCCCACCATCCAGTCAGAGCTGAAGAAGCTTCTTGGAAGCAAAACATCTTTAAAACAAAAAAAACAAGACAGTCCAGTTGCATCTTGAAAATGTACCTTTGGGACAACCATGACCAGGATGACTGAGAATCTCCATAGACTCTTACTATTCTTATACTAATGGATATTATCCCCAGGGAGTTTCCAGGGAATGGCTATTTTATTTCTCTTGGTGTGTTCTGACGTTTTCCCCTAAAGGAGAAGACAACAACCCTAAAACCTAACCCAGCCCCTTCAACTACCCCTTCCCTATAGCCATGTGTGGGAAATCTAGTTCCAGCCATAGACCATGTTTTTTTCCCCAATTCTTTCCCTTTCATACCCAAAGATGCTTTTTTTCAACTGGACTTTCTGGTTTTTTTTCTTTGACGACATTTCGCTTCTTATCCAAGAAGCTTCTTCAGCTCTGACTGAATGGTGGCGAATGGAAGAATTCACCATTCAGTTACAGCTGGAGAAGCTTCTTGGATGTGAAGTTAAAACATCTTCAAAGAAAAGACTTAGTGGACAACCAGCTAAATAGGAGCCAGCAGTGTGCAGCAGCAGCCAAAAAAGCTAATGCAATCCTAAATTGCATTAACAGAGGGATACAATCAAGATCAAGGGAGGTACTAATACCACCCTCTAAAGCCTTAATAAGACCACACCTAGAGTATGGCATCCAGTTTTGGTCACCACACTATACAAAAGATGTTGAGACTCTAGAGAAAGTACAGAGAAGAGCAACCAGGATGATTAGGGGACTAGAGACTAAAACACACAACAGATGGTTGCAGGAACTGAGCTTGGCTAGTCTAGTGAAGAAAAGGACCAGGGGAGACATGATAGCAGTCTTCCAATATTTGAGGGGCTGCCACAGAGAGGAAGGAATCAAGCTACTGTATTTTCTAAAGTGCCTGTAGGCCAGACAAGGAATAATGGATGGAAAGTGATCAAAAAAAGATTTAACCTGGAAATAAGGAGAAACTTTCTGACAGTGAGAACAATTCAAGAAGAGATTGGACTCCCATCTGTCAGAAATGGTGTAGGGTCTCCCGCTTGGGTGGGGGTGTTGGACTAGATGACCTATAAAATCCCTTCCAACTCTGATTATCTGTTAAAAACCAAGAAAGTCCAGTTGCCTCTTGAAAAAAGGCAGTTTTGGGACAACCACGACCTGGGACAACCAGTTTTGGGACAACCATAGACCAGAGGTCTCTAAACTTGGGAACTTTAAGACTTCTGGACCGCAAGTCTCAGAATTAGAATTCTGAGAGTTGAAGTCCACAAGTCTTAAAGTTGCCAAGTTTGGGGACCCTTGCCATAGACATTTCCCTTTCACACTTACCCATCACCTCTTACCATCACAAGTCCCTTGCTCAACCTCAAATGGGAAGGCACCGACCGACCCCTTCCAGGGCCAACATACGGGTTTTCAGCACATAGGGTGAGGCAGAGTTCGAAACAGGCGCCCCTCCCCCCCAGCTCTCCTCGCACACAACACGTGTACAGGGGCGACGTCGGAAAGCCACGTGGAAACACTATCCTCCTAACATTTCAACCCAACCCCCCTTGAGGAAGCGAAACCCAGCTCGGGGGCTTCCGCACCGGCCTCGCAGGCGAGCCCTCACCCTCCTCTGGGTCGTCCTCCGGGTCAGGCTGGGCGCGGGGCAGCGGGTTGAGGAGACGCTCCAACTCAGCTGCTAAGGGCGCCGCCATCTTGTCCCATCAGGAGGAGGAGGTGCCTTTGGCGGTGCGAGGGGCGGGGCCTATCTCACGCACTCGTTAGGAAAGAGGCGGTGGGCGGAGTCTCGAGGCCCCGCCTTCTCCGGGTCTCCCTTTCCTCACGATCTGCAGCCGTTAAATAAAACAGAGCACCCATTGATATATTTTAACGGCAGCGCCTGTTTTATTTTTTTCCGGGTCTTCGTTTGCAAAAGGAGGGACGGAACCTGGTAGCGGCGGAATTAAAGCCATCTTTGGCACAGGCCTTGAATTGCAGAGTGTCCCGGAATTCGAGATTTGTAAAGCACGGGGTTGCTTGAGGCAGGGAAGTGCAATGGGAGCAGCTGCAGCTCCAGCTCCAGGAATAGGTGCAAAAAACGGAAAGGAAAACACTCGTGTCAAGGCTGCTTTTATATAGGTAGACCTTGACTTAACACTGGGCTCATTTAGGGACCATTCAAGGTGACAACTGCACTGAAAAAAGCGACTTATGACCATTTTTTTCCACACTTACGACTTTTGCAGCATCCCCATGGCCATGTGATTTACAGTCAGAAGCTTGACAACTGACTCATGTTTATGACGGTTGCAGTGTCCCAGGGTTATGGAATCACCCTCTCTTGCTTTCTGACCAGGAAAGTCAATGGGGAAGCCAGATTCGCCTAACAATTGTGTCACTCACTTAATAACTGCAGTGATTCACTTAATAAATGTTAAGTAAAAGGGGGCAAAGCTCGCTTAACAAATTTGTCGCTTAGCCACATAAATTTTGGGCTCAATTGCGGTCGTAAGTGGAGGACTACCTGCATAGATTTTCCTTAGAAATTTCAAGTAGTCCTCAAGTTACAACTGTAATGGAGCCTGACCTTTAAGATCTTCAGTCGTTGGTCATAAAGTGGATTAGCCTTGTGAGCAACCTGATTTTATATCCTTTTTGGTGCTAATCATTAAGGGAATGTGGCAGTTATTAAGTGAACCAATGGGTTGGCTATGTGTAGATTTTGCTAAAAACCAAAAATAAATGCCAGTTTTTTGTAACGCCATTGTAAAATTGACTGCGGGATGCTACAAACTGGCATAATTACAGCGGCACTTGAAAAAAGTGACTTAGGACCGTTTTTCACCTGTAATGACCATTGCGGCATCCCCATGGTCATGTGATCAAAATTCAGATGCTTGGATAACATTCATATTTATGACGGTTACAGTGTCCCTGGGGTCATGTAATCCCCTTTTGCAACCTTCTGACAAGTATAGTCAATGCTGAAAGAAGCCAGATTCATTTAATAACCATGCTACTGGTGCTAGGTTTAACAACTTGTGATTCACTTAATAACTGTGGCAAGAAAGGTCGCAAAATGGGACAAAACTCACAGCAACAGAAATTTTGGGCTCAGTTGTGGTCCCCCTTCAAACGTTCAGCACTGAACAGGTATAAAATAAGTGTAAAATGGGTAATAGAGATTTAACATGTGTAAAAATTTTTATAAATAAATAGGCTTAAAACTAGATGCTTGCTGAGTATGGCCACTCAATTTGCCCTCAGTGACCCAGAGCGGTTTACAAAGGTAAAATACAAAATCCAAGTAACTCCCCACAACCCCTTGGTGACAACACTCTGATAAACCATTTGATGGGTTCCATAGCTACCCATTGGCTGAACTGTGTCTTCAGGCCTTGGGAAAGAGAGAGGTCAATCTTATCTCCATAGGGATGATGTTTTACAGGGAGGGAGTCACTGTCCTGACCAAGGCTTCCTGAGACTGTAATTAAGCACACGCTTAGTCCAAACAACTCTTGTTTTATTTCAGCGCTGGGAATTATGTTTATTCCCAGCCCTTGGGAGTCTTGGGTAAGCACTCACCTTTCTCTTCTTTGAATTGCTGCCAACAACTAAAATACAAAACCAGCTGAAGTACGAAGTCCACACAGAACTTCAAGGTTTAATCCGAACAGAACAAACAACTTTGCTTCCTGCAAAGGTTTCTCTACCTTTGCACTTCCTTATGGGAGGGGCAATCACCTCCCAGCCTTACTCCCAAGTCGCCCCTTTTGTCTTGGCTGCTCTTGCCTTCTGGCAGCTCTGTGCACACATGTACTTGGAACAGGCTCCCCTTGTTCCTCTGCCTCGTCGCTGCTAGATTCTGGAGGCTTCAGAGTCAGCACTCCACTCCCAGATGGTCCTGGCCCCATCTCTGCATCGGACGCAGGACCCTTGTCCGAGTCCTCTCCAGGCTCCTGGACTGGTCCCTGTTCTTCCCCACTGTCCAATTCCGCTGCCGTCTTTGCAGGCTGCCGGCGAACCACAACAGCTACCATGGAGAAGACCCTTCATCTTGGACCCTCAAGATGGACCTCCGTAGGAGTGGACACCCTGCCTCCCTGCTCTGGTGGGTCTGATAGATATGACTGGGAAAAGACAGTCCTTCAAATAGCCAGTTTAAGTTGAAAGGACATAAAGGCTTTTTCAAAATGAATAAATAACCAAAGGTCCTTGCTGGCCCAGAATCATTCAACGTGTCCACAAATCTGAGACACATGGACAAAAATCTGAAATAAATTAACAAGGCTGTTCCGAATGGTGCGGGGGTCTCCTGCTTGGGCAAGGGGTTGGACTAGAAGACCTCCAAGGTCGCTTCCAGTTCTGTTATTCCATAATTCTGTATGGAAAGAAAGGGGTTTGAAGGAGAGATTTGGGATTGAGTTCAGAGACTAAACCAACATGATGGATCGAGGGATCAAAAGGTCTTTAGAATGTCTTTAGAATCTTTATCCCTTCCATCAAAAACATAATGGCTTGCTGTCACACAACAGTCTCGACCCTACTGACTGTCTTCTCCCAATAGTGAGTAGAAAATGTAGTCAAAACATCCCCATCCATACTCAACTGGGAGATTCTTGAATTCAGAACTACAATTTTTGCAGGAGTTGAAATAATCTGAAAGAGTTGGAATGCAGTGGGAACATCTTATCTCTTGAAAAACAAGAGAGTTTGGGGAGATGAGAATGTACCATAAACATAGTCCTCGATTTACGTCCACAACTGGGGCTGGAATGGATCTCGATGAAAAGCAAAGTCAATATATTGATCCACATAAAATTTGCATTTCTACATGCCCCTCACGAGTAATGCTTTTCTTTTTCCAATCTAGAAAAGCAGTAAATATTATGGCAAGGCATGCCAGATGGGGATCACTCTCCAATTCAATTAACATTTTTTTGCCAAATGTGGGACAGAATTATTCAGAAATAAGCTCCTTGCTATGTCCAAGGAGGGGAAGGGGTCCTCATTTATTTGACCATTTAAATAATTCATAAATCATTTGCCTTCATTCATAATCCATAAACCACCCAACTCCTGATGACACTGGGCAACTGACTGTCTAAAAAGTAAAAAAAAAATTAGAGACCAAAAATAAAATCATAATTGTGCCCCAAAAGTATATAAAGCAAGGATGCCCAACTGTGGAGGCTTTTAAGTTTTGTGGACTTCAATTCCCAGAATTCCCCAACCATCCCTGCCCATGAGAAAGGACATTATATTCTCTCCTGTCGTTATTTGTGGTAGATCAGCCTCCTTTGCTGCAGTTAGGAGAGTCCAAGAGTAACCATGATTGCTGGATTAATACACAAACATAGTCACAGATACACAGCAATCCTGAGGCAGCGTTGAACAGAGAGGAACGACAGAAGCATCTGTAGAGGAGATTGATATCAAAATGAAATTCATTGTAAAGAAAAGTCCTACACTTAGGCAAGAAAAACCAAAAGTACACATATAGATTGGGTGAAACCAGGCTCAATAGCAGTAACTGGGAGAGAGATCTTGGAGTCTTAGTGGACAACCAGCTAAATATGAGCCAGCAGTGTGCAGTGACAGACAAAAAAATTAATGCAATCCTAAATTGCAGACAAAAAAACTAATGCAATCCTAAATTGCATTAACAGAGGGATATAACTGAGATCAAGTGAGGTACTAATACCAGCTGATAAAGCCTTAGTAAGACCATACCTAGAATATTGCATCCAGTTTTGGTCACTACACTATAAAAAAGATTTTGAGACTTTAGAAAAAATGCAGAGAAGAGCAACCAAGATGATTAGGAGACTAGAGACTAAGGCTTGTGAAGAACGGTTACAGGAACTGGGCTTGGCAAGTCTAGTAAAGAGAAGGACCAAGGGAAGCAGGATAGCAGTCTTCCAATATTTGAGGGGCTGTCACAGAGAGGAAGGGGTCAAGCTATTTTCTAAGGCACCTGAAGACCAGACAAGGAATAATGGATGGAAACTGAACAAAGAGAGTTTTAACCTGGAAATAAGGAGAAATTTTCTGACAGTGAGAACAATCAACCAATGGAACAGTTTGCCCTCAGAAGTTGTGGGAGCACCATCACTTGAGACTTTCAAGAAGAGATTGGACTGCCATTTGTCAGAAATGGTGTAAGGTCTCCCACTTGGGCATGGGGTTGGATTAGATGACCTATAAGGTACCTTCCAACTCTGATTATCTAGCATCACTACATGGAACCCAAGCTCTACCCCTTGTAATGAGCATGCAAAGCTCTTCCCCTTTTAAAATCCAGATGCATAAAAGGGGCAGGGCTTTGTTGATAGGTCTATCTTGGCCTATTGGACTGCCCTCATGGGCACATCTGGAATGCAGTGTATGCATTGACTCACATGTACAGCACACATAGAGATTTGTACATGTACACGTTGATTGTACACTTGCACTGCTGAGGAATTTGGGGAGATGCTGTGTGGAGTGTCCCATAAAATGGCTGCCAAGACAGGATCGGGTGATTATGGCTTTTGTACAAAATGGCTGCCATGCTAAGCACCAAAAAGCATGCTGGCTTTTTCCAGGCCCAGAAGCAATCTGCTGTAGAAATGGTCTCTGCAGCCCATGTCTTCATGAAATGTGACATTTATCAGATTGTGAAAGTCTTCCATTCCTGAAGAACAACCTGTGATCCAGGAAGAATTAACTTCCAAATGCATGTACAATTTTAAAAATCCCATGGAAAGTCTTGATCGAATACAGGAAGTTCATTCTTACGACCAAAGTGACTTCTCTGCGGTCAGGTGATCAAATTTCAGAATGCTAGGCAACTGGCATGTATTTATGATGGTTGCAGTGTCCTGGGATCATGTGATCACCTTTGCTAACCTTCTGTCAAGCGAAGACAATGGGGGGCCTCCTGTCAACCCTGAAGCTGACCTGACCGAGGCCATTTTGAGGCTTCAGTGTTGCCACACTGGAGCTGAGGGAGAGGGAGGGTGAAATAGAGATAGAGGGGGCTTGTAGTCAAAACAAAATACTTTCTCCTGGGAACTAAGGACATTCTCACAGGTGGCCGGGGAGAGGAGGAACAATGTCATCTGATAGCCAGATAAACTTTTACTTTTAATTAGGTGAAAACTGCGGAAATATTCAGAGTCAGTTTTCACCAGCTTATGCCAATATGATATGTCCAATAAACCAATTCTTTGAGAAACCTATTTGCCTCGGAGCTCTTGTTTATTATGGATGTATTACTTGGAATCCTGACACCAGATTGACTGTGTTACTAACTTAACAATTGCAGTGATTCACTTAACTGTGGCAAACAAGGTCATGAAATGGGGCAAGACTCACTTAGCAACAGAAATTTGGGGGTCAGTTGTGGTCATAAATTGAGGGCTACCTGTATTTTTTCAAGCTTTCCCTCACCACAACCTCACCCACTGAGTTTCCATGGATGGGGCTCAGTTTTGCTTTAGGCATTAGAGGTCCAGTCTTGCCTTTGAAGGTATACCTAGAACCAATGAAATCCAGTATTGGCCGTAGAAATCCATTTGTACCAGATCTTACCATAGGGATAGCTCACTTGTTAGAAATCTGGAAAATATTTAATTTCATCTCTTTGACACCTTCAGAAGGTGGAAACTGCTGATTTTCTAATTAGTATTTATAGCTGTAAATACTAAGAGAAGACTTTTGTTAGGTTTCCCTTCAAAATTTCACAAATATGTCCATCGTCATATTCCAGCTGAGTGTGATGGAAAATGACTTAATGATAAAAACCTCAAACTCAGACTTTGGCTTTTCTTGAAAGCTTCTTTTAGATTCTTACAGAAATTTAAATGAGAACCAATGATGTAAAACAGTGTTTCTCAAACTTAGCACCTTTAAGAAGTGTGGAATTTAATTATCAGCTAAATGGGGGGTTCTGGGAGTTGAAGTCCACACATCTTAAAGCATGTTGGCTAGGGAATTTTGGGAGTAGAAATCCATGCTGACTGAGGAATTCTGCGAGTTGAAGTCCATACATCAAGAGTTGCAAAGATTAAGAAACAGCTAGCAAATTCCCTAAAATAATTCCACATTTTTTTTTTTACCTATTTGTTTTGGATAGACTCACACAACTTTGTTGAAAGCACTGAATGAAACACGGCTTATCTAAATATCAGATTTTCTAGTTTTATTAAAAATTCACAAATTTTTTTTAATCCAACTTTTCCCCCCTTTCGTACAGTGAATGGTCTAATATGCACTGGAGGTCACACGAGCTTAGCTTTATTTGAACAATAAAAGACCTATGAGAAATTTAATATATAAAGAAAAAAACGTAGCAGCTGCTGACTGCATATTTGATCATAAAATTTAAATATTTTGGACTATTTTCTTTTAAGACACAAAAATAAAACCTGTCGGGTCTATATAAGTCATATTAACAATTCCAGTAATGTTGAACAGGACTAAACATTAGCAAAGATGTTAATTTAACCCCCCCTTAACCTTGTAACACTTGGTTTAAAAGATTTTCCTGGCCTGTGGGTACCTACCACCCAAGTATTTTGTGCTATAGAATTGTTTATTTGGCAACCATCTGATTTTTTAAAGGTATGTCTTCTTTTGTCTTGTGTAAACACCATCTCAACAAACTAGCAGAGTGAATCACAAGCCCTACATCTACAGGGAGGAAAAAATCAAAGGAAAAATAAAGTGAAGATGAACGATTTTGGTTGATTGCTCAAAATACTTTGCTTTTGAACAAGAGGTTCTAAAACAGGATTATTATTATTTTTTGTAAAACATTGAGCTCCTGAATTTTAACATTCGACGTAAACAGTTGACTGTTTTTTTCTAGTTCCATAGAGTCTTTATTTGTTATTTGTTTAGCTTTTATTTTTTTGTGAAGGTAGAATACTTTATTCATTTTTTCAAGTCATTCTTTTTAAACATAAAAGTCAAAGAGGACTTCTGTCTTTTGAGGATTATTGGTGTGTGTTGCTCGGAGAAGGTAGAAAGTTGATACTGAGGGCTAACATTTAAATATTTGTTACTCTGGTCACCCCATTCCCCCCACCCCCCAAAAAACAAACCAAAAATCCCTTCCCAAAAGAACAATAAAATAAACTACATTTTGTCTGCCTGAGAGGCATTTCAGAGGCTTAAAAAGTCTTGTCATTGTGAAACTGCGTTCAACTTTCAGAGGCAAAATTAACAAGCAATAAAATCATAAATTTTAAAATTGCTAGAATTCTTTTAAGTTGTTCATTTTTCCCTTTTTTTCTTCTTCTTATGGACCTTGGCTTGCTTTTTTTCATTTTTTCAGTACTAGTTTCTTTGTTCCTGATGGAAAGTTATTCCTCTCATTTCCTAGAGGGATCGTGTGGTGAGCATCCAAGGACATGCCATCCCATAATTATATATTGCGATATCGAAACACTTCACGAGTGTCTTTTTCACTCAGTACCAAAAACAAAACAAAACAAAAGCAGTCTTCCTTCATTCTGTTGTGTTAAGATTGTTTCCCCCCCCCTCCCAGTTTTTATAGCAAAATTTCCCTGGGCTCTGAATAATTCAATTAATTCCCAAGATTAAGCCAAATGAAGGGGGGACGGGGGGAAGAGCGAAAATAAATGCAGGGCAGAAGGGGAGGGTAAAAGGTCTATTTCTTGGAACTCATTTCTATACATCTCGGTATACGCAGGATGGAAATGCCTTCCAAACAAGGTTCCTGGTGTTTAAAGCTACCATACAACAGCCTCGTTCATTTCCGGCGGATGCGACAGGTGGTTGCCGTAGTTACCACCTCCGTTGACCGATATTGATGAAAATGGAGGACTTGGTCCAAAGACCTCTGCTGACATGGAGTGCAAGGAACCAGGTAAATTGGGTTCTGGGCTAGGTGAGTCTCCAGGAGGGTGGGACATGATGTCTGTGAAACGCTGAGCGTCGCTGGAAGGGTGATGTCCAGGTAAAGGGTGGTCCATCGCCCCAAGTGGGGTCCCTGATGGTCCTGAGGAGGGTACGAAGGGGAGGTCCACTGGGGTCTGCGCTTGGGAAGATGGAGGTCCTTGCGGGAAAAAATCATAATTGCTTCCGGGTCCATAATATTCACTCTGATAATCTAGGGAAAGGAGAAGAGAAGGGAAAGGAAGAGATTGATTTATTAAATTTATATAGTCCCCCAATTCATGGTGACTCTGGGCGGCGTACAAAAATAAAACCCTGATACAAACCCCGATGCAGCGAGTCCTCAACTTATGACCATAATTGAGCCTAAAATTTCTGCGCTAACCAAGATGGTTGTTAATTTTGCCCCATTTTATGACCTTTCTTGCTGCAGTTGTTAAATGAATCACTGCCGTTCCTCAGTTATAACATGGTTGTTAAGTGAATCTGGCTTCCTCATTAACTTTGCTCGGCAGAAGTTCACATGACCCCAGGACCCTGCAACCGTCACAAATATGAGCCAATCGCCAAGCATTAGAATTTTGATCAGGTGGGATGCTGCAATGGTCATAAGTGTGGAAAATAGCAATAGTACTTAGACTTATACAGTGGAACCTTGGGTCGCGAATGCTTCTGTTGGCGACCAAATCGGGTGGTGAACAAAAAATCCACTCAATTTTTTAATTGGGTCACAATTCAAAAATCCAGTGGCGAACAAAATCAGTGTGGAAAGATTCCCTTTCCACGCCGATTTCCACTTCACTGCCATTTTTTTTGATTGCGGCCATGCATAGTCAGTCGAGCTTCCGGACACAACCAAATCAGGTTGCGACCAGACTCCAGGAACAGATTACAGTCGCAACCTAAGGTTCCACTATATACTATGCACATACTTTAAACTTAAATAGGATAAAATATATAAGAATAACAAAGGTGTTAAATCTCTTTTCTCCTATATTATTATTATTATCATTATATATTCACTATATCTTTTTATTTATTGTTTAAAAAATCATGAATGTATTATTAATTAAATAATAGTTATAAACCGAGAAGATTAGTAGAGTGTTTCAAGGTATTTAGTGATTAAAATGTGATAGTAAATGGAAATGTGAGAAGTATCAGTTACTAATGACTATTAGGACGTATCAAATTCGATATCAAATGTGAAGGCGAATGTGTTATGTATACACTAGTGGTTTTGTATTTTTAAATTTGTATGTTTTTAATTCTTGTAAATAAAGTTTAATTTAAAAAAAACTTAAATAAGATAATTCATTCTTCTTTCCAACTGACTGAAACCTTATGGCAATAGCAATAGCACTTAGACTTATATATCACTTTACAGCACTTTACAGCACTCTCCAAGCTGTTTACAGAGTCAGCCTATTGCCCCCAACAATCTGGTTCCTCATTTTACCCACCTCAGAAGGATGGAAGGCTGAGTTGATCTTGAGCCTGGTGAGATTCGACCTGTGAACAGCTGGCAGTCAGCAGAAGTAGCCTGCAGTACTACATTCTAGCCACTGTGCCACCATGGCTCATAAGTTATGAAAAATGGTCATAAGTTATTTTTTTCAGGGCTGTTGTAACTTTGAACGGTCATTAAATGAACTGTTGTAAGTTGAGGACTACCTGGACAGCATCACCCTGTTAACTAAAACCTGCTATCCATACATTTTTGTTTTCATGGGTCCCTGCTCTTCCCAGTGCAAACTGGGGGTATAGCAACAAAAGAGTAGAGAGCTGAAAGCCACAACCGTAAAATCCAATCTCTTGGCTCTGATCCCGTCTTGATGTCTATCCATTCCCTGTGGACCAATCCTGCACACTTACTCACCTCCATAGAAAGAAAATGGCCCATTGGGAATGAGCTCGCCTGGCTCCAAACGGTCCACCAACGGTCTCATGCGGCGGGGACTGCGGAAAAATGCGTGCCTGCGGGCCCCTAATGCGCTTAGCTGTTTCATGCGCCTTTCTTTAGAGCGCCGGTTCTGGAACCAAACCTGTCAGGGAAGAAGGAGAAAAGAAAACTCAGTTTAAAAGTCAGTCCATTTTTTTCCCCCTGGCAATTGGGAAACAGCCAGAGATCATAATGAGCAAGGAACAATGCTAATTGCAGATAGAAACCAAGGAGCAAGCACATGATTGCAAGAATGAGAAGTTCGAAATTGTTATTTCTGTAAGGAGGTTTCTACAGCACTGCAGCTGCTAGCATTCTCTCCTTACAGCTTTTCGAGTTTTCTTCAGTAAAGAAGGATCAAAAGTTCTTAACAGATAATTAGAGTTGGAAGGGATCTTGTGGGTCACCTAGTCCAACCCCCCGCCCAAGCGGGAGACCCTACACTATTTCTGACAAATGGCAGTCCAATCTTTTGGATTCTTGGAAAGATGCACGAAGAAAAGCAAGGACGGCGCTCGGAAGCAACTCATTTTAAAAGCAGTAAACAATACACCAATTGAGGAATCTTAATTACATTAATTTACTACTGGTAGCTTGATACCCGTGCTTCGCTACAAAACTATGTGGTTGGGCTTAATTTTGGGGGAGAAAAATAAGGGGAACAAAATTCTGCCTCTGCCTACCAGCATCCATTGGTATACATCTGGCCAGCATCCTGTCAGTGTGTGAGAGTTGAGGGCTGTTTGGAAACTGAAACAGTATTTGCTGTGTGAGCAAGAAGGAGACAGCAAGGAGCTTGGGCGTGGCTTAGCTCAATTGTTCTGTACTAAAGCTGCTTGGTGCTGTGAAACTAAAACTGAAATTCCTCTCCTCTGCTTTTGGAAGAGATTTCTTTTCAGGTGGGGAGGGGGAGTAGAACTCCTTAGCATCAGAGCATGTTAATTACTGTATAAGAAATACTAATGCTCTGATGGTCGTTTGGAAAAATCCTTTCTTAGTGAGCACCTAGAAGCCAAATTTCGTGCCAAATTTCAAGTTTGTAGGCTTTAAGGTTCTGGAGATTTTGTGATGATGCGTGAGTGCTTTTTCACTTTTGTACATGTAGATTATTATACGACTCTTCTTTTATTACTTTTATTGTTTTTATATGAGGTTTTATATTCTGTAAACTGCCTTGAGTTGTCATGGGCGAATAGGCGGCAATATAAATTCACTAAATAAATAAATAAGCCTCTCAGAACACTCCAGCCAATTCTGATAGGGCAATCCATCTGTACAGGTAGACCTATGACCACAATTGAGCCCCCAAAAAAGTTTTTGTTGATAAGTGAGGCATTTGTTACGTCATTTTTTTCTCATTTTACAACTTTCTTACCATGGTTGTTAAGTGAATCACTGCAGTTCTTAAGTTAGCAACAGGGTTGTTAAGTGAATCTGGCTTCCCCATTGAATTTGTTTGTCGCAATGTCAAAAAAGGTGATCACATGACCCAGGAACACTGCAACTGTCATAAATACATGTCAGTTGTCAAGCGTCCGAATTTTGATCACGTGATCACGGGGATGCTACAATGATCATAAGAGTGAGAAACCGTCACACTTTTTTCAGTGCTGTTGTACCTTTGAATGGTCACTAAATGAATTAAGTCAAGGACTATCTGTATAAAAACAGAACATAAATCCCACTCCATTCTAGCACTGATGATGTTACCTAGTTGGGTAATGAAATGACTTCAAGAAACAACCAAGCTCAAGGAGCCACACACACACACACACACACACACATCAATCCTGAACTACAAATAATCTCTTCAGTTGGTCTTTAAAAGCGTTTGAAACGCTTAACAACCCATATTAAAGAAGTGTTCGCTTTGGAGATATATTGGTCTTGGAAGTAAAATAGTTCATCTGCTGGAATTCTTAGAGCTCAAAAATTAGGAATATTTTTGTTCTAATAGACTGGTATGTCTCCAAGGATGGTGGGGTTTCAGTGGATTTTTTTTTATTTGAACGGACTCCTGAATCTCTTATCAATCTGGGAAGCAATACACATGGGTTTCCATGATTAAGCCGATTTTCTGGGTTACACAAGATAAGCTTGTGTAACAAGAAGATAAACCACACACAAACCTTTCAGGCTGTCTAGGACTGGGTGCAAAACTAACCAGCTTTGTAGGAGTTGCTGCAGATATTCTACTCCAATCCAGTTTATGTACGTAAGTTGTTTTCCCTCCTGTAAGATCCCGCAGAAAGCTTCCACATTTCCTGACATTTTCTCATGGGGTACTCCATCTGATCTACCTGGGAGAGCAGAGCACTTAAGAACATAAGGCAACATCTTTTCTTGAGTGCTGGACTGATTGATGTCTTTCTTTCGAGAGAATGCAGAATTCAAATGCAGAATTTAAATCAGGCTCCTTGCTAATTAAAAAAACGGGAATAAAATGGGTCTCCCATTCATTCCCACTGAATTGCCCCTAAAACAGGCTTCTGTTTTTCTACGAAGAGCAGGTGCAGGAATTGGCTATTGTCTACTTTAATGAAAAGAAGGTTTAGGGATGACATGATATCAGTCTTCCAATATCTGAGGGGCTATAGCAAAGGAGAGGGAGTCAACCTATTCCCCAAAGCACCTGAAGGCAGGACAAGGAGCAGTGGATGGAAACTTATCAAGGAGAGAAGCAACCTTAGAAGTAAGGAGAAATTTTCTGACAGTTAGAACGATAAACCAGTGGAACAAGTTGCCTCCAGAAGTTGTGAATGCTCCAACACTGGAGGTTTTTAAGAAAATGTTGGATAACTATTTGTCTGGAATGGTATAGAAACTCCTACTTGAGCAGGAGGTTAGACTAGAAGACCTCCAAGGTCCCTTCCAGCTCTGTTATTCTGTATTTTCAGTCTAAATTATAATGCAGTTGTTGATCACGTTGTAGTCACATGTTCTGCAGATTTATAAGTACAGAAATTTTGAGAGAGAGAGAATGAGAGAGAGAGAGAGAAAACACCATGATTATAAAGAGAGGATTTGAATATAATCTACCCATATTGGTACTGCACACTTCTCCATATTTGCAATTCCACATCCCACAGCACCATAAATTTGTCACTTTGTAGAATGAGATGGGTGGCATATAAATGGAATCCATCAATCAATAAAATGAGAATAAATCTGCCAAAGTGCTAAATTGATTGTATGCTACACCTCCACCCCAAACTTACCCAGGTTTAACCCTGATCTGCCACCTCTACTTGTGTGCAAGCAAACTGCATACCACTTCATGGAAATAATCAGTGGGTTCCAGTAAAAATGTCTTAAATTGTGGTCATGCAACTGCTGGGCAATGCAAATGTTTGCCGAATGGTCAAAATGTGGTCATGTGATGATGGGAAGTGGGGGGGGGGCAGGATGCCAGAACTTTGAATTTGGATTGTAAGTCATTTTTTCAGGGCCATGATCATAACTTTCAACAGCTGCGAAGCAACCAATTGCAAGACAAGGAGAATCCTGTAGAATCATCTTCTTTTCATGACCCCATAATCCCTTGCAGGGTGGAGTCTGGGCAACCGAATGGAGCTGAGTGTTTACTGGCTGGATGCCCTTCCTGTCACCAATATAGAGTTATATTAAGGAAGGAAGGAAGGAATCTCCCCAACCTCTTAGCTACCATACGTGAATGATACTGTCCTACTGTCTGAATTGAGGGATGATCCAGTGAGTGGATGATTACTGACCCAAAGGGTAGAGATCCTTTGAGCCCAATGGTGGGATTCAAATGTTTTTACTACCGGTTCTGTGGGCATGGCTTGGTGGGTGTAGCAGGGGAAGGATACTATAAAATCTCCAGTCAGAGGTGGGATTTGCTAGTTCTCTGAACTACTCAAAATTTCCACTACCAGTTCCCCAGAATTGGTCAGAACCTGTTGAAGACCCACCTCTGTTTGAGCCCCATTTTGAGATCAGGGTCTCGGCTCCTGCAAGTCACTTCTGGATCCTTAGAGATCGCTGGAACAACCTAACCCTTGCTGCATTCATGCAGCAGACCATAAAGGGATTGCCCGTATCACCCCAAGGTTGGGAAGTGCTATAAATCAGGGGTATGAAACTGCCTTTTGCATCTGTTTCCCCAAGCAGGACAAATAGAAGGGAAAGTGGAACATTGAGTTCAAAGGAGAAGAGGACAGAATGCATACATCAAGCTGAGGTTAACTTCCATTTTTCAAAAATTCTGCTCCCCGCTTTTCAGGCAAGGGTGGAGAGCCTTGTGAAGAAGCAAACCTGGATCTCTGCAGAAGAAACTGCAGAGATTGAGGGCTCCGTCACTGGAGGTTTTCAAAAATAGACTGGACAACCCTTTGACCGGGGTGGTATAAGGATTTCCTGCCTAGAGCAGGGGGCTGGACTAGAAGACCTCTCCAGTCCCTTCTAGCTGCATGATTCTACGTTAAAAGTTAACTTTCTTTTGGCCCAAATCCCCAGAGCCACAAATAGTTCACTTTGCAAATTTCAAGCAGTAGACAGACTTTCACCTCAACTCTTAAGTTAACTGTTTGCCAAACAGGCTTATCTGAGATGATAAGGGACCTTCCTTTGTGAATAATACATTCATGCAACTTGAAACGTGGTGGCTGGTTGTGTGTGTGTGTTTGGGTAGACATAACCTTTTCCTGCAAACCAAAGTGACTTCTGTTAACTTACAGTAAAATATGCTGGACGTGTAACCATAAAATGGGTTAATTCAATCATGACATCAAAAGGCTTGCGTGGACAGAGCAATTGGGTTAGATCTTGATTGCGTTTGGAAGGTGAGAAAATTATTTCAGTGGTGTGCCTTCCACACATTTCCCCCCTTCCTTTGCACCAAAGGGTCTTTGCATCACTAGATAATCCTAACATATGGGGTGGGGGGTGGGTGGGCTTCTTTCAATCAGACCTCCCACTACTTGATGTTATAATGTGCTTTGTTTGGTTTAGGCTTTGCATATTTCACTGAATTTTCAGAACCACAGAACCAAGGAATTGCAAAACTGAAAGAGATTCTAAAGAGTCTACCATAGATAGGAAGACCATCAATCTTCCTCAGAATATGACTGTCTAGCCTTTAAAAATAAAAAACTTCCAGAGGGGGAGAGCCTGCAATCTCCATTTACAACCATAGGCCTGGAAGGAATTTTGGAGGTCTATCAAATGAAGCTAGCAGAATTATTATCAGATGCCTTAAACCTACCCCTCTCTAGATGGCTTTCAGGCCTTTCATCATTTTAGCAACTAAGATGATGAAAGGCCTGGAGACTAAAACAGATGAAGAATGGTTGTAGGATTTGGATATGGCTAGCCTAGACAAAAGGAGAACCAGGGGTGATATGATATCAGTATTCTAGTATCTGAGGAGCTGCCATAAAGAAGAGGAAGTCAACTTATTTTCCAAAGCACCAGAGGGCAGGACAAGAAACAATGGATGGAAACTAATCAAGGAGAGAAGCAACCTGGAATTAAGGAGAAATTCCTAACAGTGAGGACAATTAACCAGTGGAAAAGCTGGCCACCAGAAATGGTGGGTGCTTCATTACTGGAGGTTTTTAAGAAAAGAGTGAATAGTGTCACTTTCTGAAATGGCATAGGGTTTCCTGCTTGAACAGAGGGCTGGACTAGATGACCTCCAAGATCCCTTCCAGCTCTATTCGAAATTGAAATTTTGAATTGAATTGAAAGATAAGATCTATCACCTCTCTGGCATTGCCCCGCCTGCTGTTCTCAAAGAAGCATCAGTATACAGAGAGAGAGACTCAAACCATCAATATCTAGGCCAGCTTTGGTAACTCCAGACTTGTGGACTTCAACTCCCAGAATTCCTCAGCTAGGCTATCATTTATTAGGAAGCTAGGTTTCATGATAGCCGTCAATTTACTCAGAGCCAAGCTGCACTAAAAGCCTCCAATACAGGAACACAATGTTGCCAGCCAATCAAGACAAAAAAAGCCACAAAACAGACAGAAGATATTAGAAACACCAATCAAGCAGAACACAGCAAACTCCAAGACCAATAAACACAGACCAAGACTCCCAACCAATCAGGATGAAGAAAAGAAAAAAAAACCATTCTGGCACAGCAGTAGGCTAGCACCAAATTTAAAACAGAAATGGCTGTGAAAGTCTGACTCACAGACGAACACAATACAGAAGCCTGATGATGGCAGATGAGATTCTGCTGAAACATTGCTACAACTTTAAAAGCACAACTATAATGACGTGGGAAAATACCCAAACAAAGCTGAATACCATATATAAACACACACACACACACGTGTGTGTGTGTAGGAGAGAGAGAGGGAGGGAGAGGGAGAGAGGGAGAGAGAGAGAGAGAGAGAGAAATGGGATAAAAATATAATCAGCATAATAAAAATAGTGATGATGGCTTCAAAAACAGTGCAAACCATTTCCAGCTTGCGAGGCCTCTAGGCCATAACAATAATAATGAACATCTTACATCTTACCAAAAACCATTAATATCGTGAAACAACAACATCTGCCTATCACAGGTTTTATCCCAGCTGGATAGAACGCCAAGTCCAGTCTAAACATCTGGCCGACTTTGCAATGAAGTATAATATAAAGCCCCCCCCCCCCAAATAGAATGGCTGTGGTGAAAAAAGAAGCAAAGAGAATACCAACAGCGGGAGGCACCTTGGGCGCCATCGCAAAACATCTGGAACACCACCTGAGCACCACCAGCATTGACAAAACCTCCATCTGTCAATTGCAAATGGCAGCTTTACTCAGAACGGCTTACATCCTGCAGCGACACTGTTAGCACCACAACATTTCAACATCTGCCTATCCTAGGAACTTGCGAAGAACTCACTAGGTAGATAAAAATGCCAGATATAATCTGAGCAACTGGCTGACTGTGTCACCAACCATAATAATAATATTTATTGATGTGGATAATTGACTAATTGGTTGGAGACCTGTCATCAAGTCATTTTTGATTTGTTGCACATTACTTTTTAAGAATTGGTGTAGAGGTTTTTCTGCATTTCTCTTTTAAACATTGCAATAGCATTTTTGTTTTCAAAACAAAAAAAAAATGTCCTTAGGAGCAGCAGAAACGGCTCCTTGTTTTGGGGGCAAAGATCTTACTGCTTTTTCTTGGGTTTTCTCCATAGCCAAGGGAGGAATTGGAGTTGATGTAGCTCCTTAACACACCCAAATTGGATTAACAGACCAATCAGATTGGATTAACAGGCCTGAGTCCCTGAGGGGCTTTTAACATTCCCCTCAGTCAGCTGGAATCCAAATTCCTCTTTCCCCTCTGATATATATATATAAAAAAAAACCAGCCAGTTTTGAATAATCACATTTGTCTGTCAATTTTCAGTTTTTGCCTTGATTCCAAATAATTCTTTCCCTTCCACAGCTTGCAATTCACCTATGCTAAGCCAGCTTCATTGTTGTTGTGAAGGAAACTAGGAGATAACAAAGAAGATAACAATAACAGGTTGGAAGGGACCTTGGAGGTCTTCTAGTCCAGTCCCCTGTTCAAGTAGGAGTGGAGGAAGATGTGTTTTGGATATGTTCACCGCTTTGAGTTACTGTTCTGACCCAAACCGTTTTCTAATAAAACAAACAATAACCAAAGGGAACAGAAACCTTTTAATAAGTCTTACAAATCCCCGGTTAATTAACTAATTAACTTTGATAAGCACAAACCTCCCCAAAACTGTGCTAGGCTTCCAAGAATCACAGATAAGAAATATTTCACAACACAAGAGTCTTCAAATACCAACTAAGATACCGTAATGTCCATGAGCCTGGAGTTTCAAAACTTCTTTGCTTCCTGCAAAGAACGTCCGATTCACAGCTGGCTTTTATCTTCTTGAAGGAGGGGCCATTACCTTGCAGCCTTACTCCTGTGCTCTTTCCTCTGAGCAATCCTTCGTGTATGCGCACTTAGCACAGGCTCCTCGGGAACTTCCTCATCACTGCTGCCAGCCTCCACAATCTCTGAAGGCAGCAGTCCACTCCCTAATGGTCCTGGCCCCTCATCTGAGTTCTGGCTCTCCTTCACTGTCCGCACCTGCTGCCAGCTAACCACAACAGTTACAGGTAGTCCTCAATTTACTCATTTAGTGACCATTCAAAGTTACAAATAGATTGAAAACATATCTTATGACTGTTTTTCATACTTATGACCATTGCAGCATACTCGTGGTCATGTGATTCTCCTTTTTGCGGCCTTCTGACAAGCAAACTCATTTGAGGAAACCAGGTTCAGTTTCCAGCTGTATTCCTAACTTAACAACCGCAGCGATTCACTTAACAACTGTGCGCAAGAAAGGTCGTAAAATGGGATGAAAGTCACTTAACAGCTGTTTCACTCAGCCATAGAAATTTTGGTCTCAATTGTAATTGGAAGACTACTGGTGTTTTTAAAATTAAGGAAGGTGAGATACAAAGAAATAAATAAAAAATAAAATACAATTTTGAAAGCTATAAAACAGGGGTGTCAAACTGGATTCCTTCGAGGGCTGGATCAGCATTGTAGTTCTCCACGAGCCAGCTGGGTGGTGGTAGTGGGGAAATGGGATGGACTCCTCCTGCAGCACCCTGCAGGCCAAAACGGGGCGTGGGGGGCATATGAGGCCCCTGTTCACCATTTTCGGCCTAGACGCTCTCCTGAATCACCCTACTGGTCAAAATGGAGCACGGGGGCCCCTTGTGCCTCATTTTGGCCAGCAGAGTGCTGCAGGAGGCCATCAAGGCCAAAAATGGGGTGTGGAGTCTACATGTGGCCCTCTATGCACCATTTTGACTTGCAGAGGCACCATGGGCTGGTCCTTTGCTATTTCCAGGCCGGCTCCGTGGGCAAGATTTAAGCACTCCACAGTCCAGATCCGATCCAAGGGCCTTGAGTTTGATACCCCTGCTATAGTATCTCTTCATCAAAGTTCCTACCAACCTGCCTTCCATTAAGGACCTGTATACTGCATGAGTCAAAAAGAGGGCTGTGAAAATATCTACAGACCCCTCACATCCCGGATATAAACTGTTTCAACTCCTACTGTCAAAACGATGCTATAGAGCCCTGCACACCAGAACAACTAGACACAAGGACAGTCCTCACCCCTAACACTATCACTCTGCTAAAGAAATAATTCCCTCAACACTGTCTAACTATTTACAAAGTCTGCACTACTATTATTGTTAATTTTCCCATCACTCCTTATCACCCCTCCTGTTAGATCGGAGGCGGATTGGTTCGACAGAGATGCGGGACCATTTGTGTGAGTTCAGCTCTTTATTGGTAAGGTAAAAAGGTCTGGGAATGCAAGCCACGGCAGCCCTTTCATATAGGGCTGGCTCGCGGCTCGGCGGCCAATGGCAGCACTTTGAATCTCCCGCGATTGGCACATCCAATTGCGGTAGATTCCTAGTGCTCCAATCACAGCCGACTTGTTGACCAATCAGGTCTCCCCTGGTCCGGACCAATAGGGTGTGAGGGTTTTGGAGTATGCTAATATTGTACACCCCTCCCCTCATGGTTCGTCCTGCGGTGCGTAGTGATGTAGTCACGTAGGTAGGCGGGGCTTTTTCCCTGCCTTCTTGACCTGCGTAGCTCAGTTCTGGTGTGGTCGTCGACCGGTTCGGATGCCTCCTCTGTCGCTCCGGTTCCTTGAGAGGGAACCGCCTGGAACGTTGAGCTGGGCCTTTCCTGGTCGCTCCCTCCTGGTTCTCCTGGGCTGGTTGAGCTGCAGCTTCTGCTCCCGCTTGGTTTTTCCTGGCCGGGTGAGCTGGTTTGGCTGCTCCTTCCAGGTGAAGACCTCGGGGTTTCGTGCTCCATTGGTCCTGCGTCTACAGGTGAGTAGCATCGGTTTATTGGTTCATTTATTTTGGGTGGGGGGTGTTCTGCTTGCGTTAGCCGGTTTTCTTCGGTTCCTTCTCTGTCGCTTACTGATTCCCCACCCCTTCTAGTTTCTTGTTCGGGTGTTTGGCTGGTTGTGGTGGCTATTCTTGACCTAAGTTGGTTTATGTGCCTTTTCCAGTTTTTCCCGTCACTGGTTTCCAATCGGTATGATAGGGGCCAGTTATCTGGGTGATTGTTGCTGGCACCCAGAGTGGTTCTCCCGTGAGATTTTTTGCGTATACTGGGTCCCCTATGTTGAATGTTCTGTGTTTGCTGGAGGAACCTGGGGGTTTGTCTGGGTTATATGTTGGGTGCATTCTGTCTAGTGTGGAGTGTAGTTTCCAGCCCATCATTAGTTCCGCCGGGCTTTTATTTGTGGTTGCGCTAGGTGTAATGTGTTGAATGAGGAGCATTTTATTGATTTTGTCCTGTATATTGGCGGTTTCTATTTTTTGGATCGCTTTCTTGGTGTATTGGACCATGCGTTCCGCTCGCCCGTTCGCCGCCGGGTTTGCTGGTGCGGTTAATGCATGGCGTATCCCTTGGCCTGCAGAAATTGTTCAAATGCTAGTGCGGTAAATTGAGGCCCGTTGTCTGACACTATAACATCTGGCAGGCCGTGCGTAGCGAAAAGTTTGTTCAGTTTCCTTATCACCGCCTCCGTCGTGGTTGACTTCATAGTGCTTACCTCCAGCCAGTTGGAGTAAGCATCTACTGTGATAAGGTACATATGTCCCTTGGTTGGCCCCGCGAAATCTATATGAATTCTGGACCACGGACCTCTTGGTTTTTCCCATTCTTGGGTTGGGGCAGCGGGTGGATTGGATCTGGACTCTTGGCATTTTTTACATTTGGCAACCCAGGTTTCGATTTGTTTGTCCATTCCTGGCCACCATGCGTAGCTTCTGGCCAGGCTTTTCATCTTAACCATCCCCGGGTGCCCCTCATGCAACATTCCCAATACCTTTTCCTGTAATTTTTCAGGAATTACCACTCTGTCCCCCCAAAGTATGCAGCCCTTTTCGGTGAAGAGTTCGGTTTGTCTGTTCCGGAAGGGTCTGAATAGTTCGCCTATGTCCCCTTCCGGCCACCCTTTTCCCACCCAGCTCAAGACCCGCGCCAGCCATTTGTCTTTATTTGTTTCTCTGGCAATGTCTGGCGCGATCACGAGTGGGTTGGCTATTGTCTCTATTTGGAGTACCTCTGTTGTGGGTGCCGGGTCGTCTTCCCAGTCCGGTAAGGGTGACCGGCTTAGGGCGTCTGCATGTGCGATGTCCTTGCCGGGTCGGTGTATCAGCTGGTAGTTGTATGCTGCTAGGAATTCGGACCACCTCGTCATTCTTGGTGATAGAATGTTCGGTGTGGCCCGGTTTCCCGCCAGGATTCCTAGCAGCGGCTTGTGATCCGTGATGATTGTAAAAGTCCTACTATAGAGGCATTCGTGAAATTTCTTGACGCCGCCGATGACTGCTAGGGCCTCTTTGTCGAGATGGCTGTAGTTCCGCTCTGGCTTTGAGAGTGTCCTTGATGAGAAGGCGATGGGTGCTTCCCTCCCATCTGGTAGCTGGTGGCTGAGGATGGCGCCGATTCCAAATGGTGATGCGTTGCAAGTTACCGTCAATGGCAGGGTCTCGCTGTACTGGATTAGTACCGCGTCGGATGTTAGCAGGTTCTTTGTGTTGTTGAAGGCGCTCTCCTCCCATGCTCCCCAGGTCCAGGTAGCTGTTTTATCTAACAGCCTATGTAGCGGTTCCGCCACGGTCGCCTTTTGAGGTAGGAAGACATTGTAAAAGTTTAACAGTCCCCAGAAAGCCTGTAATTCCATTTTGTTTTTTGGTTGCGGTGCTTCCCCTATGGCTCTCAGTTTCTTTTCTGTGGGGTGAATCCTGTGTCTGTCTAGGAGGTACCCCAGAAATTCGACCCTTTCGGCCCATAGCTGGCACTTCTCTTTTTTGACTTTAAGTCCCGAGTCTCTGAACTTCTGCCTCAACCTGGCTTCTACTTGTTTCTCATTTTTTGCGGCCACCAAGACGTCATCAAAGTAGGGCACTACCCCTTCTATTCCCTGGAGGAGTCTTTTCATAAGGCTTTGGAAGACCCCAGGTGCCACACTGACCCCAAACTGGAGCCGGTTGCAGCGGAAGGCCCCTCGGTGCGTTACGATGGTCTGGGCTTCTGCTGTCGTGGCATCGACCGGCAGTTGCTGGTATGCTTGTGCTAGGTCGAGCTTTGCGAAGATCCGGCCTCCCCCCAGTGAGTGCAGGAGATGCTGGACTACTGGGACGGGGTACACGCTTTGTTGGAGCGCATGGTTTAGTGTGGCCTTGTAGTCACCACAAATTCTCACTGACCCATCTGGCTTTATGGGGGTGACAATTGGGGTCTCCCACCGGGCATGATCAATCGGTTCCAGTACCCCTTGCGCGATGAGCTTATCGAGTTGCTCATCGATCTTGGGCTTGAGTGCAAATGGCACTTGCCTGGGCTTAAGGCGGATTGGCGCGATGCTTGGGTCTATGTTAAATGAAATAGGGGACCCCCGGTACTTGCCTAAACGGTCATCGAAGACTTCCCAGAAGTCCCTCACGAGCGCCGCTTCCCAGTCTGCTTCTCCAATGTGGTGTATGCCTGTTACTTCGATGCCCAGGGGTGCGAACCACTGCAGTCCCAACAGGCTCGGCCGATCTCAATCGACGATTGTCAAGGGTAGCACTTCTGTGTGGCCCTTGAAGGTGACTTTAAAATGACCTCTACCGACTACAGGGATTCGGTTTCCCTGATAGTCTTTGAGGGTTAGTGTTTGGTCTTCCAGTTCTTGGCGGTGGATGGTGGGGACCAGGCGCCTGAGTATGCGCCAGGAGACCATTGAGAGGAAAGACCCTGAGTCCACCTCCATGTCACATTCCTGGTCTTCTATCCCGACCATCACATACACCTTCCTGGAGTCGCTGGTGGAGGAATGGCCGATGACGACAGTCTGGTGCGTTTCCTCTCTCTGTCTCGTCTCCTGGAATCGCCTGTTCCAACCTTCCCGGCTCCAGCGGTTCTCCGTGTGGCGATCTCGGGTCCTGGTGGGGGTGCTGTCTCTCCGTTGGGGGCTGGCATCTCATCGCCGCGGGCTGTAGTGCTTCTTATTCCGGCACACTTTGGCGATGTGCCCCTGCTTCTCGCAATGCCTGCAGATGGCTTCGAGAAAACGACAGTCCACTTGGGGGTGGTCGCCGCCGCAGCCGGCACACTGGAACCTCGACTTACGACCTTGTGGTTCCCTTCGCTCCCGTGCTGACTGGAGACGGTGGATCTCCTCCTCCTCCTCATCTTTGGTTTCTGAGATGGAGTCGATGTCGCCATGGTGTGTGGTTGTGTGGTCTGTCGCTGGCTTCCTCTCGGTGGTCGACGTTGCCTCTCCAGTCGCCCCTCATGGCATGATGCCCGATTGTTGCATCCGAGCCGCTGATTTCTTGGCCGCTTCTGCTGCAGCAGCTTCGGTGAGGGCATCGGCGAGGGAGATGTCTCCTTTTGCCATGATGCGGCTCTGGAAGACGGGGTCTCAGAGTCCCAGGACGATGCAGTCTCGCAGGGCGTTGTCCAGGTCGGTGAACTCGCACAGCCCCCCCAGGTCCTGTAGTGCCGCTATGAAGTTGGCCAGCCCTTCACCTTCGCGTTGATCCCGCCTGTAGAACTCATGCCGCCGGATGAGGATGGGCATGATGGGGGCGTAGTGGCTCTGCAGCAGGGGCTCGAGATCGTCCCACTCCATCGTCTTGACGTCCATTGGTTTGGCCAAGGCTTTGGCCATTTTGAAGACTGCGGCCCCACAGTGTGTGAGGAACACGGCTCGTTTCTTGTGGCCGGTGGCGTCCTTGAGGTTGCCACTCTCGAGGAACATTTGGAACCTATCGGTATAAGATTCCTAGTCCTCAGTAGCAGGGTTGAAGGGAGCGGGTGGTGAGTTGATTCCGGCCATGTTGCTGGTTGCTGTGCACCACTTCGCCACGTGCTGGATGGTCTCTTTGTCTCACGATCCCACCCTCGTCGCCAGTGTTAGATCGGAGGCGGATCAGTTCGACAGAGACACGAGACCATTTATGTGAGTTCAGCTCTTTATTGGTAAGGTAAAAAGGTTTGGGAATGCGAGCCGCGGCAGCCCTTCATATAGGGCTGGCTTGCGGCTCGGTGGCCAATGTCAGCACTTTGAATCTCCCGCGATCGGCACAGCCAATCGCGGTAGATTCCTAGTGCTCAAATCACGGCCGACTTGTTGACCAATCAGGTCTCCGCTGGTCCGGACCAATAGGGTGTGAGGGTTTTGGAGTATGCTAATATTGTACACCTCCCCTCTTACTTGTGACTGTATGACTGTAACTTTGTTGCTTGTATCCTTATGATTTATACTGTTTCTTAGTATGATTTGATTGCTTATTGTACCCTATGACTATTATTAAGTGTTGTACCTTATGATTCTTGACTCTTGATGAATGTATCTTTTCTTTTATGTATACTGAGAGTATTTGCACCAAGACAACTTCCTTGTGTGTCCAATCACACTTGGCCAATAAAGAATTCCTATTCTTTCTATTCTATTCTATTCTATTTTATTTTATTCTATCTATTCTTTTCACCCCAAATTCTCTAGTCGATACACTAGATAAAGTGAAAGTCAATTAAAAGGAAAAATTACAAAGACAAATACAAAAAAAGTTCATGAGTGTGACATTCACTGTGCTTTCCCAGTCAGTCTATGGGAATTGGATAGTTACTTAGGAATTATGAGCTGTTTCCTAAAGGGAATGCATCAAGGTAAATGTAGTTAAAGGTATCCTGGGAAATGTAGTTCATGTCACGTGGCCACATCTGTAATCCCGATTGGTCACTAATTTAACCCTCCATAGGTTGGGGAGAGTTTTCCTCACTTTTGCCTGAGCTCCCTAACTCATGAAAGCTGCTTTCTATCGCTACGAGATGGGTTAGGAGATAACCATCTTTTACTACAAGGCAGATATGCAAAGGATTGGTCATTAAAGAAGAACTTCATCACAAATGTGAGTTATGAGGATACCTGATGAACCAATAAATATACTTCGTTATGGACGTCTTGTTAAGTTTATCTATCTGCATCTGCACAGCTTAAAAATCCACTACTCTGCAGAAGACAGAAAATTCACACAATAGTAGGGCTCCCAATTCTTTGACTGACAGAGGCAGCTTCTTTCAGCCTCTTCCAACAGGGCCATATTCAAGTACATCCATTTTATTTATTTTTAGGCCAAGCAAAGCTCTAATAAATCTGTTTGGGAGAGTCCAATTAAGACTGATAAGATCACCTTTCGTAGGTATATATGCAAGCCTTGCATTTTCCAACGATTCCAAGCAGACAATATTGTTTTATTTTCCAAACAGCCCTGCCTGCCTGAAGTACAGGTAGTCCTCGACTTACAACCACAATGGAGCCCAGAATTTATGTTGTTGAGAAATTTGTTAAGTGAGTTTTGCTCCATTTTGCGACTTTTCTTGCCACATTTGTTAAGCGAATCCCTGGAGTTCTTAAATCAGTAGCACGGTTGTTCGGTGAACCTGGTTTCCCCGTTAACATTGCTTGCTAACTGCAGCAGTCATAAAATGTGAGTCAGGTGTCAATTATCCGAAGGTAAGTCACGTGACCCTAAGGATAGTGCAATGGTCATAAAAATGGCCATTAAGTCACTTTTTTTCAGTGCTGTTGTAACTTCTAACTGTCACTAAACAAACTGTTGTAAGTCGAGGACTACCTGTAGTTAAATTCACACAACTCACCAAACTCGGGTCAAGGAAATAAATAGGAGTATACTAGACTCTAACACACGATCTCAACATTTCTTTTACGTCATGGCGCCAATCCTTGGGAGCATCCTCCTCTGGAGATGAGGTGAACTCTGTTGGCCTTTTCACGAGGCTTTGAAGACTTAGCTATGGCACCATGCATGGTGGCCAAACTTCACCACAGAGCTCCTGAAATGGATGCTGATTTGGTGGCTTTGGAGGTTTCATCTCAGCTGCTGCTTAAGTATTTATTACATTCTTATTTACGTTGGCTATGAACTGTTATAACCATTAATCAATGTTACAAATGTTATTAACCTTTTTAGCTTCCCAGAAGCCATGGTTTCGAGGCGGGCAGCTATATCAATTGAAAGTAAATAAAATAAATAGGAGCAGCCGTTGAAAATCACTGCTTGTTCCTCCTACCCCTTCGAGGGAACTAGTAGCTTCCCCAAATGTTGAGGGACAACAAAGGAAAAGAGAGGGAGGGAAAAAAATTGGCATAATGCAAGGTTGGGCAGTATTTTATGCTGGGTTTTAAAAAAACAGTTTCCTTCTCCTTCCCCTTCTCCTCTTCTTCCTCACTTTAATATTTTTAGGGTGAACAGCAGTAAAGATTTGGAATGAACATTCCAAATACATTGAGGGAAAACTTTCTAATATATCTTATGTATAAAAATACATCCCTAAATACCGTAAGCAACACAGGGTAATTTTGCTAGACTTTTGTAACAAAGGCTGAGAGAGAGAATGCAAAGTGGTTTGGGCTAAGCTACTTTCAATTGGATTCCTGTGGGTTTTGCATGCTCTTTTAGCCTAAAAGGACCATTTTGCTCTTAATTTCAGTGAAATGGGAAAAATAAAAGAAATATATTGTCCATAACTGGGATTTGGGAACATTTGTTCCCTCTAAGTCTCCTCACTTTCCTCTCTTTTTCTCTTCTCTCTCTCTCTCTCTGCTCTCTCTCTTTCTCTCCACTCTCTTTCTCTTCTTTCCCCCTCTCCTTTTTCTCTCCTCTCTCTCTTTCTCTTTCCTCTCTTTTTCTCTTCTCTCTCTCCTTTCTCCTCTCTCTCCCCCCTCTTCTCTCTCACCTGTCCTCTCTGTCTTTCTCTCCTCTCTTTCTCTCCTCTCTCTTTCTCTTTCCTCTCTTTTTCTCTCCTCTCTCCCCCTTCTCTCTCTCCTCTCGTTCTGTCTCTCTTTCTCTCCTCTCTCCCCCTCTTTTCTCTCTTCTCTCTCTTTTTCTTCTCTTTCTCTTCTCTCCCCCTTCTCTCTCTCCTCTCTCTCTTTCTCTCCTCTCTTTCTCTTTCTTCTTTTCCTCTTCTCTCTCTCCTCTCTCTCCTCTCTTTCTTTCTTTCCTCTCTTTCTCTCTCCTCTCTCTCTCTCTTTCTCTCCTCTCTGTTTATCTTCTCTCCCCCTCTTCTCTCTCTCTCTCCTTTCTCTCTTTCTCTCCTCTCTCTCTTTCTCTTTCTTTCTCTTCTCTCCCTCTTCTCCCCCTCTCTCTTCTCTCTCTCTTTCTCTCCTCTCTCTCTTTTCTTTCTCTCCTCTCTCTCTTTTTCTCCTTTCTCTCCCCTCTCCTCTCTTTCTCTCCTCTCTCTCTCCTCTCTTTCTCTCTTTCTTCTCTTTTTCTCTTCTCTCTCTTTCCTCTCTCTTTCTCTTCTCTCCCCCTCTTCTCTCTTTCTCCTCTCTTTTTCTCTCTCTCTTTTTCTCCTCTCTTCTCTCTCTGTCTCTCTCTCTCTGTATATTTTCAGCTGCTCTGTTTTTCCTATTTTTTTTCCTGATAAAACACCACCTGACAGCATACATAACAAGAGAGAGAGCAAAAGAGAGCATGAGGACGGCTTAAAATCTGAATTGCCCCTGGTGTTCTGGCCGAGTGCCTGTGCCTTTAAGGATGGTGTGACACAAATCTTCTCCCCTTGTGTTGTATTGTGTTGACATTCAGGGCCTGTCTCATAAAGAGAAGGCAACCATAGAGAGGAACAAGAGTCACATTTCAAATTAAACCTAACCCCCCAATGCTGAATTCCACACCCAGCAGCCTAACATATTCACACATAGTAATTATTGTGTTCACACAACAGCATCTTTCAGGTTGCCAGGCCAGCCAATCACAATAATTTTACTTTTAACAACTGATATTGAGATGCAATTAAGCTGGCTCCCAAGCTGGGGAGATCTGCTTCATTTCTAGATGTCAGCCGATGGAGTTTCTGTCAAATTCACAAGGGCAGAACGCAACCTTATTACTCCGGTCACTTGACAATCTTCTACAAAATTGGAAAATCTCTCTCCCGCCCCCATACATAACACACAGAAAGGTGCAAGGAAACTAGAGAAGAAGATGAGCAGCAGCAAAGCGAATGGACTCAGTTATGGTAACAATGAGGATGCCTTTGGAAGACCAAAAGAACCAGGTTAGCATCAGATCATCGTGGGGAAAAAATAATAATCTATCGACAGGTAATCAACTTATAACCACTGTTGAGGTATTCCCCGTTAGGAGAATCAGTGCACTCAGGGAAACGTAGTGAGAGTGATGTTGAATAACACATGACCAGCATACAGATACACTGAATAGTGAATAGTAACATGTAGTTTTTACTTCCAGTAAACGGGTGAACAAAGTCCAACAAACTGTCCAAATCATACACGGTTAAAGCAGTTAATATCAGTCCAGGGATAATCCAAAAACAAAGTCAAGTATCAGAAACAGAGTTCAGTAAATGGAGTTTGCTAACAGTTGCAAGACTCACAGCAATCCAAGCAGAACAACGATCAGGAAAAATGGCAGAACAGGAAATGCAAGGAAAGAGAAACCAGGTTTCTGGTTCTATCTTATGGCTGTTGGAGGAACCTCAGCCAATCACAATTACAGCATTCTCTTAAAGATACAGTAATAAATGACTATCCTGGTTTACATATTGCCAACCTAACTGTTAGGTGACTATCATTCCGAGCAACCACAATGGAGCCCAACATTTCTGTTGCTAAGTGAAACAGCTCTTAAGTGAATTTTGCCCTATTTTATAACTTATCTTGCCATAGTTGTTAACTTAATCACTGCAGTGCTTAAGTTAGTAACATGGTAGTTAAGTGGCTTCCCCATTGATTGTGCTTGTCAGAAGGTCACAAAAAGTGATCACATGATCCCGGGACACTGCAACCCTCATAGATACGAATGAACTTCCAAGCATCCAAATTTTGGTCACATGATCATAGGGAGGCTGCAGTGGTCGTAAGTGTGAAAAATGGTCGTAAGTCACTTTTTTCAGTTACGTTGTAACTTTGAATGGTCACTAAATGAACTGTTGTAAGTTGAGGTATACTTGTACAGGTAGTCCTCAATTTATGACTATAATGGACCCATCACCGTGGTCATTAAACAGGTCGCCCATATGACCAACTCAATTTTATGACCTTTTTTATTCTTCCTCTTTTATTGCTTTGGGGTTTCAAGGGAGATACAAAATTCTTTTTAGAGTGGTTGTGAAGTCACTGCTGCAGTCATTAGGTCGTAAGTCACACTGGTCACAAAACAGGTCACTCACATGGCCAACCTAACTACAAACTTTAATAGTGGTTGTTCAGTGACCACTGCAGTCATTAAACAATTATTCACTATGGACCAAAAACCAGAAATACACACAGGTTTTGGCAAAAAAAAAAAAAGTGGTAATACGCAGTCACGTGTGATGACTGCCATACAGATGCTTCCCCAGTTATTTCCCCAGATGTCAGCTCGGAGGAAGATGAAGCAGTTCCGAGCACCTCTGGAGGAGAGTTGGTCAATGGGTTCAAGCAGCCGTCTGAGGGGGATGTGGATGAAGCACAGCTGCAACCGGACAGTCCTGAGGCTTCAGGTGGGGAAAGCATGTAGCTGCAGCCAGTCAGTGATGAGGAGGAGAAACTGCCTGCTTCAGCTGATCCAGGAACATGTAGGGCAGAGAAAAATCAGGAGCAGTGGACATCAGCCAACCTGAAAGGTGGAGAATGGAAGGATTTCTATTCTTCCATCATGACCAGAGGATTGCAAAGAGTATAAATCCTTCCGTTCCCTCCACCATTCAGTCAGAACTGAAGAAGCTTCTTGGATGAGAAGCAAAACGTCTTCAAGGAAAAATGAAGAAAGTCCAGTTGTCTTTTGAAAAAAACACCTTTGGGTACTTCTACTATTGTACAAGCCATTTGAGAAAGACTCTTTATCAGGTCGATCAGTGGAATGGGCTTACGTTCAGAAGTCCATTCTGATGCACCATCATTGGAGGCCTTCAAGAAGAGATAGGACAGTCATATGTCTGAAATGGTAGAGGCTCTCCTGCTTGAGCAAGAGGTTGGATTAGATGACCTCCAAGGTCCCTTCCAACTCTGTTATTCTATGTTCTAAGACCCATGGAATTTACAATACTCCCGGGGCAGAAGGTTTAAGCCTTCATCATAGATTGCCTAGGAATTTATACAGCTTCTCATAACCATCTTAAAAGAGGTGCGATTGGCTCAGTGGCTCAAAGATGCTAGAGTTAGTCTCAGCTCCAGTAGTTCGAGTCCTGACAATGCAAGGCCAAGTGAACTCCTGTCACTTGCCTCAATTTTGTGCCCACCTAGCAGTTTGAAAGCATGTGGCATGCAAATAGATAAATAGGTATCACTTTGCTAGGAATATAACAGCATTTCATATGATTACGTAAATCCAGCCACTACCAGACTTTCCCCAATGCAACACATGAGCACGAGGTGACACTGGTGATGAGAGAAGGCCACGGCTGATGCCACAGGATGCCACTTGTCTTTTTGGTACAGACCTAGTCTCCCCCTCCCTGTGGTACATGCTGAATAAGTCTGTGAGCACAAACTGAACCAGCCAGCACTCTTCGACAACCAAATATCTACAGAGGGATAAAAACATGATCATGTGAACTTAATACCACTTTATAATGCCTTGGTAAGGCCATACTTGGAATACTGCATCCAGTTTTGGTTGCTATGATAGTAAAAAAGGTGTTGAGAGTCTAGAAAGAGTGCAGAAAAGAGCAATAAAGATGATTAGGAGACTGGAGGCTAAAACATATAAAGAATGGTTGCTGGAATTGGGTATGTCTGGTTCAGGAGGCTCCAAACTTGGCAATTTTAAGACTTGTGGACTTCAACTCCCAGAATTGCCCAGCCAGCATAACTAGCTGAGGAATTCTGGGAGTTAAAGTCCATACATCTTAAAGTTGCTAAGTTTGGAGACCTCTGGTCTAGTTTGATGAAAAGAAGGACTAGGGGGTGACATGATAGCAGTGTTGCAATATCTGAGGGGCTGCCCCAAGGAAGAGGGAGTCAAGCTATTCTCCAAAGCACCTGAAGGCAGGACAAGAAGCAATGGATGGAAACCAATCAAGGAGAGAAGCAACTTAGATCTAAAAAGGAATTTCTTGACAGTTAGAACAATTAACTGGTGGAAAAAATTGCCTCCAGAAATTGTGAAAGCTCCAACACTGGGAGTTTTTAAGAAGAGATTGGATAACCATTTGTCTGCAATGATATAGGGTCTCCTGCCTGAGCAGGGGGTTGGACTAGAAGACCTCCAAGGTCCCTTCCAACTCTGTTACTCTATTCCTCTATTCTATTCTATTCTATTCTATTCTATTCTATTCTATTCTATTCTATTTTCCATTCCGTTCCATTGATTTTGCTTGTCGGAAGGATGCAAAAGGCAATCACATGACCTGGGGACACTGGAATCGTCATAAATATGAGAATGAGTTGCCAAGCATCCAAATTTTACTCATGTGATCATGGGGCTCCTGCAACAGTCGTAAGTGTGAAAAATGGTCATAAGCCACGTTCAGGGCTGTTGTAACTTTGAACAGTCACTAAATGAACTGTTGTAAGTTGAGGACTACCTATATAAACGGAGAGAAAACTCCACTCCTTACTAGCAATGATAATGTTACCCAGTTTGCGTAATGAAACGTCTGTAAGGAAATAACCAGGCTCAGAGAGCACCAGGGACCCCTCATTTCAACCCTGAGCTACACGTACTGTATTTTCCTTTATTGGTACTTTATGTTTGCCTTTATTAAAAAACACGAATTGAGCAGCTCACAACAATGGTATAAATGCATGCATCACGAAAAAAAGCAAAAAACAATAAAAGTAGCTCCCCTCCCAACAAAAAAACCACCTCCTGTGATGCTAACATCACCATCTGCAGGCTGCAACCTCAGTGGAGGAGCCGTAGCAGGCAATCAGTTAGAGGTGAGCCAGGCGTGGGCTGTAGCTGTCAAAAAAGCCAACACAATTCTAGGGATAGAAAGAATCAAGATTAAAAAAAGTTAAAAAACAAACAAACTTATTTTTGACCTATACCTTCTGTATTTCTACTGTCTAATCCATTGATACCAATTGTTCCAAGTTGCAAGTCGTGTTGTATATGTATGTATATGATTGATGAGAACCTGTTGAAACGAATCAACATTTGCAATGTATGAATATAGCCAAGATTTGTTTTCGTACTGTCAGAGAACGATGGTGAATTGCACCAACTCATTTTTCTTTTCATAGATATATTTGCATTTTAACATTTTAATTTCAATAAAAGCTTTGTAAAGTAAAAAAAGAAAGAAAGAATCAAGTTCACGGGAAGTGTTAATACCACTTTATAATATCTTGGTAAGACCACATTTGGAATTCTGCATCCGGTTTTGGTTGCCACAATATCAAAAAAAAATGTTGAAAGTCTAGTAAGAGTGCAGAGAAGAGCAACAAAGATGATTAGGGGACTGGAGGCTAAAACGTATGAAGAACGGTCGCTCGAATTGGGTAGGAAAGGAAGGGTTAGGGATGACATGATAGCAGTTTTCCAACATCTCAGGGGCTGCCCCAAAGAAGTGGGGGTCAAGCTATTCTCCAAAGCACCTGAAGGCAGGACAAGAAGCAACAAGCATGGAAACTCATCAAGGACAGTAGCAAATTAGAACTAAGGAGAAACAATCAGTCAGTGGAACAACTTGCCTCCAGAAGTTGTGGATGGAGAGAAAATGGAGGTTTAAGAGAGTCAGGTCTTCTGGTTACGAGGCTCCTAGATGGAAGGAGAAAGGAGAAGGGGACGGGAGAGGATGGAGGTGGTTAAAGGATATCATCGATGCAAAGAACGTGAATTGGGGCAAACTTAGGGAGACAGCCGTGCTGGATTTCACCCAAGGCAATTATGACGACAGGTAGTCCTTCAGTTATGACCACAACGAACTCCTGAATTTCTGTTGCTAAGTGAGACATTTGTTAAGTGAGTTTTGCCCCATTTTAGGACTTTCTTTGCCTCAGTTGTTAAGTGAATCACGGCAGTTAATACGTTAGCAACCTGGTTGATTCTGGGTTACAGCAATGGTCATAACTATGAACCAGTTGACCAGCGTCTCAATGTTCATCGCATGACCACAGGGGTGCTGCAAAGGTCGTAACTGTGAAAAATGGTCATGTCACATTTTTGGTACTGTTGAAATTTTGAACGGTCACTAATCGAACGGTTGTAAGTCGAGGACTACCAATATTCATGCCATCCCTGTTTTTTTTTTGGCAAAGTCAAAAGAAGATTTTATTTGCAGGTTTTTATGTTTTAGTATCTTCAGTTCCTTCTCTTCTTATTCTGCTGTCTCCAGCTACTGCCACATCCACTATCTAAACTTTATTTTCTTTCCTACCAGCAATTGTGAAGTCTGGCATGTTTTGCGGCAAGGGCCGGTTTATTTGAATTCTAAAGTCCCAGAACATTTTCGCTGCTTTTTTCTCTATTTTATGGTCCCATCAGTTCTTGCTTGCAGGCAAATAGTATTTCTTGCAGACCTTCAGAGGTTCTGGCTGCTCCATCACTGGAGTTTTTTAAGATAACAGATAATAGAAATCAGAGTTGGAAGGGATCTTGTAGGTCATCTAGTCCAACCCCCCTGCCCAAGCAGGAGACCCTATACCATTTCTGACAGATGGAAGTCCAATCTCTTCTTGAAGGTCTCAAGTGATGGCGTTCCCACAACTTCCGAGGGCAACCTCTGGTCCATTGGTTGATTGTTCTCGCTGTCAGAAAGTTTCTCCTTATTTCCAGGTTGAATCTATCCTTGTTTAGCTTCCGTCTATTATTCCTTGTCTGGCCTATGGACGCTTTGGAAAATAGCTTGAACCCCCTTCCTCCCTGCGGCAGCCCCTCAAATATTGGAAGACTGCTATCCTGTCTCCCCTGGTCCTTCTCTTTACTAGACTAGCCAAGCCCAATTCCTGCAACCGTTCTTCATATGTTTTAGCCTTCAGTCCCCTAATCATCCTGGTTGCTCTTCTCTGCACTCTTTCTAGAGTCTCAACATCTTTTTTATAATGTGGTGACCAAAACTGGATGCAGGACTCTAGGTGTGGTCTTACTAAGGCTTCATAGAGTGGTATTAGTGCCTCACTTGATCTCGATTGTATCCCTCTGTTAATGCAATTTAGGATTGCATTAGCTTTTTTGGGTGCTGCCAAAGAGATTGGACAATCACATGTCTGAAATGATGGAAAGTCACCTGCTTGAGTAAGGGGTTGGACTAGAAGACCTCCAAGGTCCTCCTCCAACTCTTTGTCTATGGAGATTCTCAGTCATCCAGGTCATGGTTGTCCCAAAGGTGCTTTTTCAGGAGGCAACTGGGCTTTCTAGTTTTTTTCTTTGAAGACATTTCACTTCTCATCCAAGAAGCTTCTTCAGCTCTGACTGGATGGTAGGGAATGGAAGGGTTTATACTCCTTGCAGACAGCTGGCCATTTGCATCCTTTTTAGAGAGCTGTTGAGGCCACTTAGAGGTTTATCTGTGTTCTCAGGGTGCAAATGGGTGTGAAGCCTTCTTGGAACTGCTGAAAGGACTGTCCTGTAGACTGGAGATTCCAACTCTATTATTCTGTTATTTCTATTTCTGAAGTTGCCTTCCAACACACCATTGTTGCTACTTTGTCATGCCGTTGTTCGTAGTCAGTCTGTGTGATCTTCTTGCAGCACTTAACCAGGTTATCCCCTATTTCTTCAGCTTCTTTGCAGAGGTGACCCTTGTTGTCGGTTGCTGCCTTCTCAATTCTTGCTTTGTATGCCTTTGTTCTTAAGGCTTATGGTCTTGTGCAGCCACAGAGTTAATCCTTCATGTCCCTTTAGAACTCCCGAAAATCTCACGGTAACTACAGGGAGTCCTCGACTTACAACCACAATTGAGCACAACATTCCTGTTGTTAAGTGAGACATTGATTAAGTGAATTTTGCTCCGTTTTGCAACCTTTCCTGCCACAATTATTAAGTGACTCACTGCCATCGTTATGTTGGTAATGCAGTTTATGGAGATGCTCAGTCCTCCAGGTCATGGTTGTCCTAAAAGTGCTTTTTTTTTTTTTTTTTTCAAGAGGCAACTGGACTTTCTGGACTTTCTCTGAAGACATTTCGCTTCTCATCCAAGGAGCTTCTTCAGGCTTGGTGAAGTGAATCTGGCTTCCCCATTGACTTTGTTTATCGGGAGGTTGCAAAAGGGGATCACATGATCTCTGCAATTGTCGTAAATATGAGTCAATTGCCAAGTATCTGAATTTTGATCCTGTGACCATGGGGATGCTGCAACAGTTATAAGTGTGAAAAACGGTTGTAAGTCACTTTTTTTCACTTCTGTTGTAACCTTGAACGGTTACTAACCAGTTGTAAGTCAAAGACTATCTGTATGGGTACTACCCTCCGCTTTCTTTTGGCAAAGACAAAAGAAGGTTTTATTTGCAAGTTTTTATGTTTTATTAGCTTCGGTTCCTTTCTTTTCTTCCGCTGTCTCCAGCTACTGCCATATCCACTATCCATACTTTCTTACCGACAGTTGTTAAGTCTGGCACGTTATGCAGGAAGTGCTGGTTTGTTTGAATTCTAAAGTCATAAGTCACTTTTTTCAGTGCCGTTGTAACTTTTAATGGTCACTAAATGAACTGTTATAAGTCAAGGACTATCTGTACTCCTGGATCTTGGAGTCTTAGCGGACAACCAGCCAACAGTGTGTGGTAGCAGCCAAAAAAGCCAGTGCAATCCTAAATTGCATGAATAGAGGGATACAATCAAGACCAAGGGAGGTACTAGTACCACTCTATAAAGCCTTAGTAAGGCCACACATCCAGTACTGCATCCAGTTTTGGTCACCACACTATAAAAAGATGTTGAGACTCTAGAAAAAGTACAGAGAAGAGCAACCAGGATGATTACGGGACTGGAGGCTAAAACATACAAAGGATGGTTGCAGGAACTGGGCACGGCTAGTCTAGGGAAAAGAAGGACCAAGGGAGAGAGACATGATAGCAGTCTTCCAATATTTGAGGGGCTTCCACAGAGAGGAGGAAGGGGTCAAGCTATTTTCCAAAGTACCTGAAAGCCAGACAATGATTAATGGATGGAAACTGAACAATGAGAGATTCAACCTGGAAATAAGAAGAAACTTTCTGACAGAACAATCAACCCATGGAATAGAAGTTGCCCTCGGAAGTTGTGGGAGCTTCATCACTGGAGGCTTTCAAGAAGAAACTGGACTGCCATTTGTCAGAAATGGTGTAGGGTCTCCTACCTGGGCAAGGGGTTGGAGTAGATGACCTACAAGATCCCTTCCCACTCTGTTAATCCTTTCCAGAATGAGAAAAGAGAACCAGTAACCAGCAACATTTTCCAAAATTCCTTTCAGTGCTGAGGGGGGGCATTAAGAATGTCAGAACATCTTTTTGCAAGATGCTAGAATAAGAGGAGGATTTGGTTTACCTAATTGGGAGTTGTATTACCAAGCTAAAAATTTGATGTGGGTTAAGGAATGGATAACATTAAGAAATACTAGATTGTTGACACTAGAAGGACATGATTTATTACTGGGTTGGCGTGCTTTTTTATGGTATAAAGGAACTAAAACACAGGAGTACTTTAGAAGACATACAGGAGTCTCTGTAAATTGGGAGAAGATTAAAAGACAATGTTAAATTGGGAGAAGATTAAAAGACAATGTTATTTGAAAATTCCAGTTTGGCTATCAACTATTGAAGCATTTTCTTAGCCTATAATATACAAAAAGGAACAAACTTTTTTGATATAGTGAAATATTGAATGAAAAGGGTGAACTTAAATCTATACAAAAACTAGAGGAACAAGGTATAAAGATGAATTGGTTTTCATATGCGCAAATACATTCAAGGTATGATAAAGATTCTAAATAGAAGGTTTCTATGATAAACTGACTGACTTATATAAGATCTTGACAGGTACTGATGAAAAGGTGATTAAAAAATTGTATGGATATTTATTAGAAATTAAACTAGAAGAGGAACAAGTTAAAGAAACTATGATTGCTTGGGGGAAGAATTTTGGATATGGGATTGATCTTGAGAAATGGCAAAAATTGTGGTCTCAAAATTATAAAATGAAAATGTCAACAGCATATAAAGAAAATTTATAGAAGATGTTTTACAGGTGGCACTTTCCCCCGACAAGAATAGCAAGAATGTTCAAGAATAAATCCGAAAAATGTTGGAAATGTCATCAGATACCTGGCTCATATTACCATATGTGGTGGACTTGTGCGGATGCTAAAAAATACTGGACTAAAATCCACATGTGGTTGGAAAAAATGACAAAAAAGCATATAGATTTGAAACCAGAAATATTTTTATTGGGAATTTTACCTGAAATATATAGTAAAGACCTGAAATACCTGATTGTAAATGTATTAACAGTGGCTAGGATTGTATTTGCTAAAAACTGGAAAAATGAGAAAATACCATCACAGGAGGAAATCATTAAGAAAATACTGGAATGTGCTGAAATGAGTAGATTGACGTTTGAAATTAGAGAACAAGATAATAAACAATTTTATAAAATTTGGGATCTTTTCTATGAATGGTTAGACAATAAAATATAGTAATGAAATATGTAGACTTTTAGAAAATAATAAATATATAAAGATGTATTCTTTTCTAATTATATCTACAAAATCATTCTAGGATTGATCAGGGACGATGATACAAATTGTTATAAAACAAATTAAGTAAAATATGATCATTTTGGAAAACTTGAATGAATAAAAGTATAGTCAAATGATTGATTAATAATGATATTAATGTATTTAATATCTTGATTGAAAAAATGAGATTATATACAATGTAATTATAACTGAAGACTATGAAATGGAAGCACAAAACAATTTGTAAATCAACCGGCACACTGTATGTACATATATATACGTATACGTATACGTATACGTATACGTATACGTATACGTATACGTATACGTATACGTATACGTATATGTATATGTATATGTATATGTATATGTATATATAAAGAATGTCAGAACTCTTCTTCTGTCTTTGCCAGCGTTGTGTGTTCACCTGCGGCATGGTTTGCTTTAATCGTAGTTTGCAAAACAAATGGCAGGAGTGTGGGATTCCCCTCACACCTACACACACCAAGCCAAAACCAAACAAACTGTTATGACTTAGAGCGAAAAGACAAGCCTTCCATCTGGCACCTCTTCTACGGGGAGTCTGCAGGTTGCATGTCAAACAACAGAAGTCAATTATTTCTCATCTGCAAACAAAATTGCTTCCTTTTTTTTTTCCCAGGGATTATTTGACCAGGTGGCTGCTTTCCAGGTTCAGTGAAGTTCCCATCACTTGCTACCTGATCCAAATCAGATCCCATATTGAGCTGAGCAGACACCTTCTGCTTCAAAGCATCTGCTCCCACTTGGAGGATCTACAACAGATGTTTTCCACACCGTTGTATTCCCCTAGGTTACAATCATCATTATTAAAGCCAATTTAAGGGCCAGGGAGGTACGGCTAATGCTCACCTAGAGGTGTTTGCAGCTGGAATATGGAATCGAAGGGGGGGGAGGAGGAAGCAAAATGAATTTAGTTCAGTTTTGTCCACATCTCCTCCAGCCTAATGTCCCTTTCCTGACATTTTGAACTACAACTCCCATCATCCTAATGGGAGCTGGGATTGGTGCAAACTGTAGTCTTAAATTCTCTGGAAGCTTTGCAGGAAGCAACGTATCTGGAAATCATAAATACACATTTGTAGCCCTTGCCTTTTTATTTGTTTATTTATATTCCATCTTTATTATTTTTGCAAATACCTTAAGGCAGCAAACACACCTAATATCCCTCCCTCCGCCTATTCTTCTCCCAACACCAGCCCTCTGAGGTGGGTTGGGCTGAGAGAGACTCAAAGTCACCCAGTTAACTTGTATGGCTAAGGCAGGACTAGAACTCTTCATTTCCTAGTGATTGGCCCAAAGTCATCCAGTTGCCTTTCATGGCTAAGGTGCTTTGTGGCAGCCCCTGAGATATTGGAACACTGCTATCATGTCACGCCTAGTCCTTCTTTTCATTAAACCTCTTTTCATTCATATCCCCTTAGCACAGATATTTTTGTTTCCATTTTGAATATACAAGCTCAAATTAAAACTTGCAAGAATTACTGTAGGAGAATTTAAATAAGTAAGTAAATTATAGCCAGGCAAGCATTATTCTTCCATCCCATTGTATATTTGTTCCGTGTGTATTTGTTAGCCATCATTGTTAATTTTAATGTTTACTTGTGCTTTGAATGTTTTACATTGTCATTTTTATTTTGTTTTAAGCCAGTTACACAGTGGCCAGGTGAGCAACATATAAATTGAATAAATTCTAGATCTAGAAAATCTAGAACTACGCCTCCTTTGGTCCTATCTAAGTATAGTATATAAAATCATACATTGCAATGTCCTACCTGTCAATGAATACTTCAGCTTCAACCATAACAATACAAGAGCAAACAATAGATACAAACTCAAGGTTAAATAAATAAGGCACAGAGTATTGCCTGTGTCCAACTTAATAATTCCTTTGATTAGACACTAATTTAAGTTGTGAGATAGTATTGGCATGTGGTTTTCTAAGAGCCGTTTTAAAAGAAATCCCACTGTCTTACCAGAATAGAGAAATGAATGAATCCCTCTGCCTTAAATTATTTAATTTTTAAAAATATTTCCCAGCCTTTATTTTGGGTAAGCTCAAGGCAACGTACATACCTGATGCTCCTATTTTCCCCACAATGGCAACATTGTGAGATGGTTTGAGTGGAGAGATAATAATTTGTAGAAAATTCACCTAGCATTAAATCAAACCAAATCAATTTGTTTTCTTAAAATGTTGGAAGGAATATTCCAAGTATAGAAATGACTAAAAAATATGCCACATGGTACTGCATACAAACATATCCCTCATGCTGTTCATGTTTAGAATTTGCAATACTATCAAAGAAAAGGATGAAATTATATTCCAAAGAAGTTGGATGTGCAAGATAAGAGAAAATAGAGCCAAATTTGAATTAATGAGCATAATGACTTGAGTTTATAAATTACGGGATGGGGCTATAGTTTAATATCTCAAGACCTTTTTGTGACTACTGAAATGGCAAAGCTTCACAGATTTTTCAGATTGAAGACTTTTTCCAACTAGAACTAAGGAGAAATTTCCTGACAGTGAGAACAATCAATCAATTTTTTAGTCATTTCTATACTTGGAATATTCCTTCCAACATTTTAAGAAAACAAATTGATTTGGTTTGATTTAATATAGGTGAATTTTCTACAAATTATTATCTCTCCACTCAAACCGTGGAACAGTTTGCCTCCAGAAGTTGTGGAAGCTCCATCACTGGAGGTTTTTAAGAAGAGATTGGACAGCCATTTGCCCAGAATGGCTTGAGCAGGGGGCTGGACTAGAAGACCTCCAAGGTCCCTTCCACCTCTGCTATTCTGGTTTTAAGGACTATGCACATACTTTAAACTTAAATAGGATAATTCATTCTTCTTTCCAACTGACCGAAACTTCATGGCAATAGCAATAGCAGTTAGATTTACATACCACTTCATGGTGCTTTACAGCCCTCTCTAAGCAGTTTACAGAGTCAGCCTATTGCCCCCCAACAGTCTGGGTCCTCATTTTACCCACCTCGATAGGATGGAAGGCAAAGTCAACCTTGGGCCTGGTGAGATTCGAACTGCCAAATTTCAGTCAGCCAGCAGTCAGCAGAAGTAGCCTGCAGTACTGTACTCTAACCACTGCGCCATCACGGCTCATGAAGGAACCTTCTCCAACCAGGTGCCTTCCACCTATATTGCCTTACAAATCGTATCATTCTCACCTCAGACAATGTGAGCTCATTTCTGCAGTCCCTTCTGGAAGAGCAAAAATGGACTATCTGCTCCTTGTCTCTCAAAACTCATCTTTTCTGATCCAACGTTGACTTAATCCTTTCCCTGCAACCCCAGACTGGAACCTCACTGCTGGGTCTGCTTGGGTTGGACTAGATGACCCACAAGACCCCTTCCAACTCTATTAGTCTGTATCTGTATCTAAATCACACTTAAATGCATATTACCAATTGATAGTAGTACAAATGGAACAGGTAACCTACACCATCAATAGGCTAAAACAGTGTTTCTCAATCTTGAAGATGTGTGGTCTTGAACTCCCAGAATCCCCTAGTCATGGGCAGGGGAGGATTTTACTGGTTTGGACTGGTTCAGGCAAACCGGATGTTAAGTTTTCATCTGGTTCGCCGAACCAGTATTTCAACCGACTGGCTGGCCCTCCCCTCCCCTCCCCGGAGTCTCCACACAGTGCAGGTAAGTGAAGGATCTACGTGGAGGCTCTGAGCGGGGGGGAAACAGTCTTCCGGAAGGCCAGAAGCTGGCCTGTTTCCAGCTTCCAGAGGGCCTCCAGAAGCCGGGTGTCAACTCATAAAATATTTCTCTGGTCTTTTTAGAGTTGCCAACAGAAAAGGAGGGGGGAGCAGTGCTGCATGTAGTTGCAAAACCGAAACTGCATTCCATAAATGTTTTCAAAGATAGGAACTAGGTGACTGAAGTTTCTGCCGTGCAAAATTCTAACTGGAGAGCATGATTGATGACTCTTAGCTATAGATGTGTCCCATTGGTGAATATGAATTATGATACATACAGGCAGTACTGGTACGTTAACTCTCAATAAGTCCTTTTTAAGTGTTAGAAGTTTGGCTCAAGACTCATGATTTAAATGGGGGTAACTGCTGAAATCCGGACAACTAGCCAACTCTGAGACACAATAATTCATCATCGTTCCTGGGACACTTGACACCCAGCCTCTTCAATTGCTTCCAACACTGGGGGGAGGTCATTTTCGCTCTCCCAGAGGCCCGGGGAAGGCCTCCGGACCTTCGGGAGGGTGAAAAACGGCCCTCCCGGAAATTCCGGTGCTGGAGACCAGCAAACTCCGAACTTCAGCTTTTATTAGAGGTAGTCACACCTGCCAATGATTAACTGACCAAGGGCACTTGATTAGCAGCACCTGGGTGCTGCTTCATACCTGTGGAAGCAGTGAAGGTGTACTTAAGTTTTGCACGCATGGCTTCTCCATTTTGGCTTTCCTTTCATAAGATAAATGAGATGGTGCAACATGCCAGGCTTTATAGTTCATCTGAGGTTGTATTTATCTACTTTTAAGAACTGCCAAGGGAAATATGGTTTTTACTTATGTCCCGATACTTAAAACCACAGAACTGAAAGTGGGCGTACAGGTAGTCCTTGACTTACAGCAATTAGTTTAGTGACCGTTGATAGTTACAACTGCACTAAAAAAGGTATATACATCTATATATCTGTTTTCTTAAGTTTCGTGGGTACTTACGTGTATGGTATTCAGCTTTGTTCAGGTATTTTCCCACGTCATTATAGTTGTGCTTTTAAAGTGGTAGCGACGTTTCGGCAGAATCTCATCTGCCATCATCAGGCTTGTGTACAGACGAACTCAATACACATGACGTGGGAAAATACCCAAACAAAGCTGAAAACCATTTATATATCTGTATATACACATATGTACATCTATCTGTCTGTCTGTCTATCTATCATCTGTTATCTATCTATCTATCTATCTATCTATCTATCTATCTATCTATCTATCTATCTATCTTTCTATATCTATCTTTCTATATCTATCATTATCTATCTATCTATCATTATCTATCTATCTATCATTATCTATCTGCCTATCTTCCTCAACTTACAACAGTTTATTTAGTGACTGTTATAAAGTTACTTTAAGACATTGAAACAAGTGGCTTATCAACATTTTTCACACTTACGACCATTGCAGCGTCCTGACCGTCATGTCATCAAAATTCAGAGGCTTGGCAACTGGTTCATATTTATGATGGTCATGTGATTCTCTTTTGCGACCTTTTGACAAGCAAAGTCAATGGGGAAGCCAGACTTACTTAACGACCAGGTTACTAACTTATCAACAACAGTGATTCACTTAACCACTGTGGCAAGAAAGGTCGTAGAATGGGGCAAAACTCACTTAGCAAATGTCTCACTTAATAATGGAAATTTTAGACTGCCTTGTGGTCGTATGTTGAGGACTGCCTGTATATTCATTTTGTTCTAATAAAATTAGTAATCCTATCTCTGACGTATTAAACTTATTTTCTCTAGGAGCCCAAGGCGACCTTTATAGGGAAATATTTATTTGTTTGTCTCTTGACTTTTATTATTTTCACCAATAACTCAAGGCAGTGAACAAGATTATCCAACACACTTTCCGCCTCTCATTTTCCCCATAGCAACCCTTTGATGTGGGCTGAGAGAGAGTAAATAGTGCAGCCCATTTTCATGGCTAAGGTAGGATTAGAACTCACAGTCTCTTGGTGATTGGTCAAAAGTCACACAACCAGCTTTCACAGGATTTGAACTCATAGTCTCCTGCTTTCTAGCCTGGTGCCTTAACCACTAGACCAAACTGGCTTTATCCCTGAATCTTTTCCTCACAAAATAAGCCGGGGCAGGAGCCTGGGATAAGTTGATTGAGGTTATTTCTTCAATTTATTTATTTAATAAAAAAAACTAGCCCAATACCTGTGCTTCACTACGAAACTATGTGGTCGGGCTTAGTTTTTGGGGAGGAAAATAAGGGGGAAAAATTCTGCCTCTGCATACCAGCATCCATCGGTATTCATCTGGCTAGCGTCCTGTCAGTGTGTGAGAGAGTTGAGGGCTGTTTGGAAACTGAAACAGTATTTGCTGTGTGAGCAAGAAGGAGACAGCAAAGAGCCTGGGCGTGGCTCAGCTCAACTGTTCTGTACTAAAGCTGCTTGGTGCTCAGAAACTGAAAGTGAAACTCCTCTGCTTGTATTTTGGATTTGGAACAGATTTTTTTTTCAGGTGGGGAGGGAGAGTAGAACTCCTTAGCATAAGAGTGTGTTAATAATAATAATATAGGAAATACTAATGCTCTGATGGTCATTTTGAAAAATTCTTTCTTAGTGGGCACCTGGAAGCCAAGAGGAACATACGTGCCAAATTTCAAGTTTGTAGGCTTTACGGTTCTGGAGATTTTGTGATGATGTGTGAGTGGTATTTTGCTTTTATATATATATATATATTTATATACCTGCCCAACTCACTCATGGTACCTTGGAGCATCTTACAGAAATAAAAACTCCAAAATAAAGCCCAATGTATCCCTGCCCTCCCCTGGTGACCACAATCAAATACATCACTGCAGGAAATGGACTGAATCTGGATCTCCCTAGATTTAATCCAATATCTTCCCGCTGGAAAAAAAAAACCCTTTAAAGTCTGAGAATCTTTTGCAAAGGAATTAATAAAACTAGATTCAATTCTAAGTGCATTGATGCTGCTATGAAACTCCTTTTCTTAGGACAGCAATTATTTTTTGAGCGTTCCTTCTGCTTTTGACCCTAAGGAGCTGGGTGTGAGAAATGTTTAAAAAGCAAACCAAAAAGCAAGTTTCCAAACAATCAATTCTGCCAATGATGGGTGAAGATCTGAAAGTCTTCCATCCTGCAAGCCGCTGTTAGAAGTCCCAAATCTGAAATCCAGCCAGTCTTGAGCCAACTTCAAAAGATCTGGACTGCGGTTGGCTACCCCATATCAGTCCCGCGCTCCCGCCATTTTCCCCCACCCTACCTGGATGACGCGCATGTTGAGGCCGGTCTCCTGCGCCAGCTGCTCACGGATGTGCCGAGTGGGTTTGGGAGTGGCGGCAAAGGCGGCTTTGAGGGTCTCCAGTTGCTTGGCTTTGATGGTGGTGCGGGGCCCTCTCCGTTTGGCCCCCAGGTTTTGGTCATCATTCTCATTGCTGCCCACCTCCTTGTCGGAGATATTGGCGCTTTCCAAATCCTTGGCGTCATCCTGGCCGGGATCCTGCGAATCCGGGGACAGGCTGGGGTCGCTACCGGTTGTAGCTACAAGAGGAAGAAGCAGAGGTATACATAACAAGGGGGTAGCGGTTCTGCTGCAAGGGCCATGCAATCATTGATATACACAACACTAATAAAACACATACAAACACAAATATAAGTTTATGTACAGCATCAGCATATACGAGGGCTATCTGCAAAATAGATTACGTTTTCGTCTGTAGCAAGAAGGGGCGGAGCTAGCGTGGCCATCTTTGGTCTGTGCGTCCGCCGCTCAGTCTGCATCTAGTCGTGCTAGTGGGAGGTTCGTATCGTTGTCCGTTATTTCACAGCAAACTTTTGAAATGTGTGCTGCAATTGAAAATCCCGCGAGATGTGAGGTGCGATCAGTGATAAGGTTTTTGTTTGCAAAGAACCATAAACCGATTGAAATTATTGTGAAATGTTGCAAAAACTAAGAAAAGCAATTCGGAACAAGCGTAGAGGAAAGTTAAGCTCAAAATGTTTGTTTTTGCATGACAATGCCCGACCACACACAGCAAATCGCACTCGAGAAGTCCTGAATGCTTTCAAGTGGGAGATTTTTTTCCTCATCCGCCCTACAGCAAGATCGGAGCTATATCTCGCGGGATTTTCAATTGCAGCACGCATTTCAAATGTTTGCTGTGAAATAATGGACAACGATACGAACCTCCCACTAGCACGACTAGATGCAGACTGAGAGGCGGACGCACAGACCAAAGATGGCCACGCGAGCTCCGCCCCTTCTTGCTACAGACGAAAACGTAATCTATTTTGTGGAATGCCCTCATACACACACACACACACACACACACATATATACCAGTGGTGGGATTCAATTTTTTTTGCTACCAGTTCTATGGGCGTGGCTTGGTGCTCATGGCATGGCTTGGTGGGCATGGCAGAGGAAGGATACTGCAAAATCCCCATTCCCTCCCCACCCCACTAACCTGCTTTCCAGCTCCGTTCTCCTGTATAGGGCAACAAAAGAAGATCCAGCCGATCAGCTGGGACTCAATGAGAGGCAGAGAATAGATGGGGGAGGGGCCAGTCAGAGGTGGGATTTGCTGGTTCTCCAAACTACTCAAAATTTCCACTACCGGTTCTCCAGAACTGGTCAGAACCTGCTGAAGACCACTTCTGATACACACACACACACACACACACACAATGCACACACATAGAGTAGAGGGGGTGTGCATTAGTGCACTAACGTGCCTATCATCCCCATCATTGTATTTGTATTCTCTTATTCTTGTTTTTGCTTAAAAAATTCCCATCAATAAAAATAAAATAAAAAAATTTATGCGTGCCTGTATAATATGTAGACAATATACAAGATAAATTATTAAAGTAAGGTAAAACCGTGATAAAAATCACCATAATACGGGGCTACAGAGTCGCAATAGGATCGATGTTATCATTCAATATCTAAGGAAGCTAACCATGATCTATGGCGGGTGGTATCAAAATCAAGGCCCGCTGGCTGTTTAGATCTGGTTCTGGGAGCAGCAAAGGATTGGTCCAAGGTGCCTCTGCCACTGCAGCCGAAAACAACTTGCAAGGCAGAGGTGGGATTCAGCAGGTTCTGCAGAACTGGTAGTGGAAATTTTGAGTAGTTCGGAGAACCAGCAAATCCCATCTCTGACTGTTTCCCCATCTATTCCCTGCCTTCCGAGTCCCAGCTGATCGGCTGGGTCTTCTTTGGTTGCCCTGCACAGGAGAACGGAGCTGGAAAGCAGGTTAGTGGGGTGCGGAGGGAATGGGGATTTTGCAGTAACCTTCCCCTGCCATGCCCACCAAGCCATGCCCACAGAACAGGGAGTAAAATTGTTTGAATCCCACTACTCTTGCAAGGGCCACGCGTGGCCCTCCCAAGCTCCATTTTCACTGGCAGAGGGTTGCAGGAGGCCGTCGCAGCCGAAAATGAAGCTTGCAGGGGCCCATTTTTGCTGGCAAATGTCCACAGATGCTCCCAACACAAGTGATATCAAGCTGGCCACAACCACCCTGGCCACACACACACACACGGGGTCAAACCCAACCCTAACATGGCCTTCAATGAAATAAAGTTTGACACCCCTGATCTGTGGTATACCCCCAAGCAATGTTCTCTCCTAACAGAATGGCTAAAAGTCTACACCAGGGGCTCCCCAAACTTGGCAACGTTAAGACTTGTGGACTTCAACTCCCAGAATTCATCAGCCAGCAATTCTGGGAGTTAAAGTCCACAAGTCTTAACGTTGCCAAGTTTGGGGATTCCCTGGTCTACACACATGATGACCAACCCGGATATTGCAACTCTCACGGTCAAAAACTACAGAGGCAGCAATTAGAAATCTGCAAATCATTCACCAAGAGCTTCTGATTCCGAGTTATGTCAGAGCGATGTGTTCAGAGAGATGCCCCATCTTAAAATAAGAGGGAAAAAAAGCTTGAACGAGGACAGAGTTAGTGACAGGGAATCAAGGCAGCGTTTTGGGGTCAATATATTGGATTTGAGGCTCCATCTTAATCAACAGCTGAGCTAAACTTCTGAGAAGAACCATCCATTTCACTCTGAAATCCTCACGCCTGTATTTTGCAGTAGTTAGTAGATCTTTAGTAACATTAAGCATGGTAGATCCTGAAAGACTAATGCTCTGCTTCCCCCTGATCTCCGCTGGCTAAAAGCAGTGGAGCAACTTACTTAACAACCACTTTGATTAGTGACATAAATTCTGTGGTCATCAGTACTGATGGCATTACCTAGTTGGGTAATGAAACGTCTGCAAGAAAACAACCAAGCTCAGAGAGCATCAAGGACTCCTCAGAGCAAGGTTTTATTTGATTACTTAAATGTTGTTTTTGTTTTGACTTAAATTTATGGGCCACCCAACTTTGGTGGACTTTGGAGATGACCTGCAGCCTTGGATGACAAGCAACCTTTGAGAATGGCAATATGTTTTTTTCCAAGCTAGCCACACAAGATGCTATGTGGGAGGATCCTATACATTTCCATACTAAACACCCCATCAAATATTCCCATGAGATTTTCCCTCAGGAAAATGTAAGAATAATTTCTGCCTTAAATATATATTTTAAGCATTTTTCCTGGAGGCCAATAGAATTTGGTAGCACATGATTATTTAGACAGCCAATTTGATCTAGTGGTTAAAACACCAGGCTAGAAACTGGGAAATTATGAGTTCTAGTCCTGCCTTAGGCATGAAATCTGACTGGATGACTTTGGGCCAAACACCAGGAGACAGTGAGTTCTAGTCTCAACTAACCATAAAAGCTGGCTGGGTGACTTTGGGCCAAACTTCTGGAGATAGTGAGTTCTAGTCTTGACTAACCATGAAAGCTGGCTGGGTGACTTTGGGCCAATCACCAGGAGATGGTAAATTCTAGTCCTGCCTTAGGCATGACTGGGTGATTTTGGGCTGGTCCTTCTTTCTCAATCCAACCCAATTCACAGGGTTGTTGTAAGCAAACTAGGTCAAAGGAAGAAGTCATGTTCCCCAGCTTGAATTATTTATAAAATCATAGAGGCCGAAAAAAATAAATACTGAATAAAATTAAAAAATAAAATAAAATGCGATCTCTGCCAGACCATATCTTAGATTTTTATACAAAGAAATCTCTCCTTTCCTAAACTTCCATCTCCATTTTTCTGTTTATTAACTTAAGAGAAGAAGGATTGTGTTAACAATTTCTCACATGGGAGTGAAAATGGTTCCCAAGTCGCCCTCCTTCTTCTTTCTCTCGCCCCACAAGCCTTCACACTTTACACGTGTATACATTGACACGTGGGTGTGAAACTGACCCAGGCACCTCTGTGTTAAGTCTGCCTGGCCAAACATCGGCCTCTGGCCTGTGAATGAATTTCTTCACCGCTGTCACCCAATGCCTGGCTTCCTCCTCCTCCTCCCCAAACATTTTCCAACAAAATCCACATTGGCCCGTCTGCCTTCTCTGATCTCTTTGGCATTTAAAAATGGAAATCCAATTTTCAATCCCCCACCCCCAGTGCTGCTTTTCCAAAAGGAAGGGACCCATAGACACCTCAAGGCTTGCTCCACCCCATAGTTTACAAGCAAGTGTGGATGGCGAGTTGCACATCTCCCCGACCCTTGTGATCTGCATTGTCTGGTGTGACTTTATTAACACACACACATACACACAGCAGCAAAGTGAAAGAAACAAACAAGTCGGCTGAAATCAGACTCGGCAAGCAACACCCACCCCATCACTTCAAATATTTGTCTGACATTCAGTCAATCTTTCCGGGCCACTGAAGCTTTGATTCTCATCCGCAAGAAAGCTTGCAGCCTTTTCTCCAATTTAAACACCCCCTACTCACCCCCTCTCCATTCCTAAATAACAAAATAGTTTTCTTTCCTAACTGTGATGCATAGAAGGAAGCCAAAGAAAGGGGCAACCACAAAGAGAAAAGGAGAGAAGGGGGGAAACCCCCCATGAATGACCAGAAGGAAAGTGTGCAGAAGACTAAGAAATGACTTAGATGGAGAAGAAGGGAATGAAGAAAAGCCCAGCCAAGAAGACAAAATGAAATATCTATCTATCTATCTATCTATCTATCTATCTATCTATCTATCTATCTATCTATCTATCTATCTATCTATCTATCTACCTACCTACCTACCTACCTACCTATCTATCTATCTATCTATCTATCTATATGTTTTCTTAAGTTTTCGCGGGTACTTACATGTATGTTATTCAGCTTTGTTTGGGTATTTTCCCACATCATTGTAGTTGTGCTTTTAAAGTTGTAGCAACGTTTTGGCAGAAGCTCATCTGCCATCATCAGGCTTCTGTACAAACACAATACAGAAGCCTGATGATGGCAGATGAGATTCTGCCGAAACGTTGCTACGACTTTAAAAGCACAACTACAATGGCGTGGGAAAATACCCGAACAAAGCTGAATAACATACATGTATGTATGTATGTATGTATGTATGTATGTATGTATGTATGTGTATATATTGAAGCATCTCTCTCCGTTTCAGATACATTTTCTTCCAAATTAATGCCTATAGAATTAAATATGCAAAGAATGGTTCTAACTGTTAAAGTCTGCTAAAGCTTGAGCTTTTTTCTAAGCATGGCCCAGCTCTAAATTCGGCATTATTATTATTATTATTTGTTGTTTATTTTATTTATACATTCTGCACTATTATGGTTGTATATTGATCTATTTTACTTATTAATTACATTTCTCTACCACCCATCTCATTATCAAGCTTACAATATGAAAAAAACCAACAATAATATAATAATGTTTTTTTATGTTATCCAATTTACAGGACGCTGGGGGAGGGAATCCAATTCAGACGTCCCTAAATTTATACAAAATGAATATGGGGGAAAAAAAAACCAGCCCAAGAAGGAAAAAGAGGCAAATGAGGCTACACCATTGACAATAATTAATCATGTCTCACAGGTCCCCGATCCCCATGCCGGAGAGAATTGTTGTTGATATTGGTGCCATTGTTATTATGATGTTTTTACTTTTACTGCTGGTATCCCTTTGAACGACTGATAACGGTGTAAGTGCAAAGGGTGATAAGTGATAAGGGTGATAAATTTGGGGAGAACATGTGGATTTACTGATCAGCTCATCAGGAATGTGTGATAGTTCAACAGGGTTTCCCAGTTTGGGGGTGCGATAGTCACAAAATCGCACTCACAATTTATCCCTCATTCATCTCCTTAACGTATCCATGTATCCTGAAATGTATCCTCACTTTATCTTTAACATAAGGATGTATCTTTAAATTTAACCTTAAATGATACAAAAGAAATGAGTAAAGCTTTCCAGAAACCAGGAGAGGAATTTGGGGTGGAAAGCATTTAAACTCTTCCAGTCCCCTAAAATAAATCCCTGGTATGAAAATATCACATCTTAAAAGCTTTTCTTTTTTGGTACCGCTTCTTGAGATTCTAGGATAAGAACAAGGAATCTCCCAAAAGTCTAAATCATCTTCTTCTGGATTAAAGAGAGAAGGGTTCAAATCACTTTCTGAGCTTTAAAATCACTACTTGATCTATGTTATAGGTTCACTGTCAGAATAAAATGGAATATCCCAGATAAGCCATCCTGAGCTCTTAAGATAGGTGAGGAGGAATAAAAAAACAGAAAGAGGCTATAAGTATGAAGAATAAATGTACCACAATAGCAATTGTAGCTATTGTGTGCTTATGAAATTCTAGATTTGGGATTTAATATTATAATGTAAAGTGTCATTTCTTGATAAAAAATATATATAGTAATTTAACATAATATATAAAAGATACGTTTCCCTTGTTCAGTTTTGTTGGATTCTATTATATATAATAATTAAACATAATTTAATGTGTCTTCTCTTGATGAAAATATGAATTTCATGTGTGATCACTCCCAGTCATTTATTCATTCCAACATTTTATTCATTCCAACATTCCCCCTGCCCCTCACTTCAAAACTATTTTTTTTCTCAGGGCAGCGCGCAATATTTTAAAATCTGCACTTTATTTTTAAAAACAATAAAAATAGAATTTAAAAAAATCCTCATTGGTGAAAAAAATGCAGCATGTTAAAGAGAGCAGGAATAAAATGAGATACGAGTATCACAGCAATGTAAAAGAATTGAAAATGAAGTCCTTGCAAAATAAAAATAAAAATTAAAAATCAGAGAAATTCAAATGCCTGGGGAAAAAAATGCCCTTGTGGCTAGAAAGTTAAAGAAATGGTGGCTAGAATTAGGTGTGTGATTTATAAGGGAAGCTTTCCAGAAAGCAGGGGGGATAGCAGGAAGATGTCAATTCTAGATATTCACCTCTTATACCCCAAATTAGAGATCAAACTTAGAATCTTAAATCTTAAGGCCTTTCAATTCTGTGACATGTGGACTTCAACTCCCAGAATTCTCCTGCCAGAATGAAATTGCCAAAGCTGGAAATCACTGTCTCAAATTCTCTCAGATCCACTACCAAATTTTATTCCTCTTCCAAGCTTGCAAATTTATTAACTGTCTCCTGATCTTTTTCATGGATTAGCAAAATCTTGATTTGGGAGTCTTCCATTCAAATCATGCTGTTTGTATTTAGGAACATCTATGTTAATTTGAAAAATAATTTTCAAGGATGATGTGGAAGACAATTATTTGGAGAGCCAGTTTGGTCTAGTGGTTAAGGCGCCATATAGAAGCCAGGAGACTGGAAGTTCTAGTCCTGCCTTCTCTATGAAACCCGGACAGATGACTTTAGGCCAAATCACTAGGAGACAGTGAGTTCAAATCCTGCCTTAATCATGAAAGCTGGCTAGGTAACTTTGGGCCAATCACCAGGAAATGGTGAATTCTAGTCCTGCCTTTGGCACGAAACCCAGATGGATGACTTTTGGTCAATCACCAGGAGACTGTAAGTTCTAGTCCATGAAAGTCAGCTGGGTGACTTCGAACCAGTCACTCAACTCTCTCAGCCCAACCCACCTCACAGGATTGTTGTAGGAGAAAACAGGAGGGGGGAAATTAGGTGTGTTTGCTTCAGTTACTTAAAAAGTAATGAAAGTGGGATTAAAAAAAAAAAAATACAGGCAGTCCTCGACTTACAATAGTTCATCCCCTCCAAGTCTTACTCCCGAGTTGCCTCTTTTGTCTCAGCTGTTCTTGCCTTCTAGCAGCTCTGTGCATTCACGCACTGGGAACAGGCTCCCCTTGTTCCTCTGCCTCACTGCTCCCAGACTCCGAAGGCTCAGAAGGCAGCACCCCACTCCCAGATGGTCCTAGCCCATCTCTGCATCGGATGCAGGACCTTCGTCCAAGTCCTCTCCAGACTCTCAGACAGGTCCCCGTCGTTCCCCACTGTCCGATTCTGCTGCCGTCTGCACCTGCTGCTGGTGAACCACAACACCGTTATAACTTGGAACAATCACTAAATGAGACTGATGTAAGTCAAGGACTACCTGCGCTGTGGAAATTGGCCATCCTTGAGAAATTGTGCCGTCGTTACAGATAGCCCTCGACTAAAAACAGTTCGTTTAGTGAGCATTCAAAGTTACAACGGCACTGAAAAGAGTGACTTAGGACCGTTTTTCACAGTTACAACCTTGGCATCATCCCCTTGATTGAGTGATCAGATGCTTGGCTACTGACTCACATTTATGATGGTTGCAGCGTCCTCAGGTCACCTGATCCCCTTTTGCGACCTTCTGTCAAGCAAAGTCCATTGGGGAAGCCAGGTTCACTTAACAACCGTGTGACTAACTTGTCAATTGCAGCGATTCGCTTAACAACGGTGACTGTAAATGTTATAAAATGGGGCAAAACTCACTTAACAAAGGTCTCGCTCAACCACAGCAATGTTGGACTCAATTGTGGTCGTAAGTCGAGGACCACCCGCATGAAGGAGCTCCTGGAAGCTTGTTGAGGGATTTGGGGATCACCTTGCTTGGTGTGGATGCTTTTTATATTATGCTTTTAACCAGTGGTCCCCAAACTTGGCAACTTTAAGCTCTGCTGGCTGGAGAATTCTGGGAGTTGAAGTCCACAAGTCTTAAAGTTGCCAAGTTTGGAGACCTCTGCTTTTAACTAATAATAAATTTTAAAAATAAAATCCCTTATTTCCTGGCATGGTTGTTATTTTTTCCCCTCTGAATCCAAAAAGAACCAATTGCCTGGACACCTCATCCCTGCCCTGACACTGGATGAAACAAGGGTCCCTCAGCACCTTTTCTGAATGGCAACTTTTATTAACGGCTTCGGTGAGCTGCGTTTCATTTAATCCAAAGCATAGATTGGCTTGATGGGTGAATGCCTCAGACGAAGCTCACAAAAGACTCTGCAGCCTTTTTCATAAAGTTTCTTAGTCAGACAACCTGCCGTGGGACTCCGTGTTCTATTTTGTTGTGATATAATGCCGATATGTTCTCCCTCCCATTCGCAAAACCTCTGTTTTTTCTCTCTCTCTCGTGAAATAATCTTCTATATAGAGCAGGGGTGTCAAACTCAAGGCTGGATCCGGCCTGTGGGGCACTTAGATCTGGCCCATGGGGTTGCCCTGGAAACAGCGAAGGACCAGCCCGCGATGCATCTGCCAGTGAAAATGGAGCTCGGGAGGGTTGCAGGTGGAGGGTTGCAGGAAACCATTGCAAATGGAGCCTGCGGCCTTCCCAAGCTTTGTTTTCACCTGCAGAAGATTGTAGGAGGCCATCACAGCTGAAAACGGAGCTCAGGAGCCTGTTTCCACTGGCGAGTTCTCGGGCCGCCACAGGCGCCCCCGACATGAGTGATGTTGAGCTGGCCACGCCCACCCCAACCACACCCACCCCGGCACCCCAAGGTTAAACACAATCCTGATGCGGCCCTCAATGAATTCAAGTTTGACCCCTCTGATATAGAGGGTCCTTGGTTGTTTTCTTTCAAATGTTACATTACCAAACCTCCTACATGTCCTCCTGATATTTGAAGACTAATCTGTAAATCCCCATATTTGATCGATGCCGATCCGATCCATTGTGTGTGATGTGACGTATTTGTATTTGACATGACGATTCATCAAGGCTCGATATAGTGTGGCGAGACACAATTATGAGACGCATGAACTCCACACAGGAGAACTGTTTTGAGAGAATGTGCTGTGCACAAGAGTGCGCCATGCTCAAGTGGTTTTGTTTTTTTCCTTCAATTGTTTTTTTCCTTCAATTTATTTCTGTCCTCCTTTTCATTGTAAAAAAAGTTGGTCACCTTAAAACTAGGTAACCTCATCAGTGTTGGGAGGGAGTGGGATTTGTTCTTGTTTTATATTCTGGTGGCTTGTCCTGTCAGTAAGAGTGGGAATAGCCTTGGAGGTTCTTTGGTTGGGCTGTTTACTGCTAGCCTGTCTGGGATATTGTTTACTTCTTGATTGTTGGCCTAACAATGGTTTAATACCAAAATTAACATTTAACCAATGCCCAAGAAGTAAATGATACCCCAAACAAGCTAACAGTAAACAGTTCAACCAAGGAACCTCCAAAACCATTTCCACCCACACTGACAGGGCAAGCCAACAAAATATAAAATGAGAGCAAATCCCACTCCTACTAGCACTGACAATGTTACCAAGTCAGGTAATGTAATGTCTGCAAGAAAACAACCAAGCTCAAAGAGCGCCAAGGACCCTTTCATTTTAAGCTACAAATATCAATAATCTCCTATATTATGAAAAACTCCAGTTCTAGTCCTCTGTTATACAGTGCAAACTTTAGATCTGTTCAGTATAAAAATCCTTCTCTTGCATTCCAGCTCCAAGCCGGAAATTGGATTTAGAAGCTGAAACAAACCCTTCTCATTCAATGATTTTCACTGACTTTTCCCTCCATTCTCCTGTGACTTGTTAATTATTTTTGCTTTTCTAGCTTTGCAAAGGCATCCCACCCCTCAACGCTGTTCCATTGTTTGATGTGATGTTTGGATGGTACATTAATTTGAGAAAGGAAAAGGATTGTCCTAGACAGTACACTGTTAAGCACGTATTGTATGCAAAGAAAAAACCTCTCTCTATATATATAGCTCGATACCCGTGCTTCACTATGAAACTATGTGGTCGGGTTTAGTTTTGGGGGAGGAAAATAAGGGAAAAAAATTGTGCCTCTGCCTACCAGCATCCATCGGTATTCATCTGGCTAGCACCCTGTCAGTGTGTGAGAGAGTTGAGGGCTGTTTGGAAACTGAAACAGTATTTGCTGTGTGAGCAAGAAGGAGACAGCAAGGAGCCTGGGCGTGGCTTAGCTCAACTGTTCTGTACTAAGGCTGCTTTGTGCTGTGAAACTGAAAGTGAAACTCCTCTGCTCTGCTTGTGTTTTGCATTTGGAAGAGATTTCTTTTCAGGTGGGGAGGGGGAGTAGAACTCCTTAGCATTAGAACCTTTTAATAATAATATAGGAAATACTCTAAATGCTCTGATGGTCATTTGGAAAAATCCTTTCTTAGCGAGCACCTAGAAGCCAAGAGAAATATACATGCCAAATTGCTTTAAGAAGTCTGGACCTCAAGTGATGCTGGCTGGGGAATTCTGGGAGTTGAAGTCCAGACTTCTTAAAGTTGCTAAGGTTGAGAAATATTGCTATATACAAATGATACCAAAATAAATATTGGCCAGGGGTTTGTGTCTGGAAAAGACCATGCTTTGTGCTAACAGATTGAAAATCTTGTTCCTCTGATAAAGGGAAAAAAATCGAAGTCCCAAAGGCATGCTAGCATTGGGCTCTGGGTCAACTTTCTGCAAGTCCACACAAGTATCACACATGAGCCACAGTGGCGCAGTGGTTAGAGTGCAGTACTGCAGGCTAATTCTGCTGACGGCTGGCTGCCTGCAATTTGGCAGTTCAAATCTCACCAGGCTCAAGATTGATTCAGCCTTCCATCCTTCCAAGGTTGGTAAAATGAGGACCCAAAATTGTTGGGGGAAACAGGCTGACTCTGTGAACCGCTTAGAGAGGACTGTAAAAGCACTGTGAAGTGGTATAGAAGTCTAAATGCCATTGCTATATTCCAAGATAGACTGCCTCTAACTCTGGGAGTTCTACTTAGCTTGGTAAAAAAATGGAATCTACACTTTTCTTTTTCTTGAGCTAATCTCCTTGTCAGTTCTTCTAAACTAGGGCTTGATTTCACCAACACCAGAACGTAAGCTGAGTTCTTTTTTTTGTCACCGTAAGACGTTTGAAACCAAATTTCTGCCTTTGATTACCAACCCACATCTTTGGATCAAGCAAAGTGAAATCAGCTTGGGTAAAGGTCTTCCCGGCCAAGCAAAATGCCTCACCTGAGTGCAAACTGTTCTCTTTGGCAGAGTTGCTGTTGCTCAGATAATCTTCTTTGCAGACAAATTTGTTCTCATCAATGATATACAGTTCCTCGCCGGTCGACAGTTGCTTGTTGCACATCATGCAAGTGAAACAGTTCAAATGAAAGACTTTGCTCCTGGCCCTCCGGACCAAATCACTTGGAGAGATGCCCTGCGCACAGCCGGCACACTTGGTACCAAAACACCTGGATGGAGGGGAAGGGGAGAGAGGGAAAGAGGGAATAAGGAAAAGGGAGGGGAAAGGAATGGAATATAAAGGGAAAGGAAGGAAGGAAGGAAGGAAGGGGGGAGAAAGGAAAAGAATGAAAGTTGGAAGGAAGGAAGGGAAGGAGGGAAGAAGGAAAGAAGGAAGGGGAAAGAGGGAGGAAGATAAAAAGGAAGGAAGGAAAAAAGAAAAGGAAGGAAGGAAAAGAGGGAAGAAAAGGAAGAGAAAGGGGGGAGGAAGGAAGGGAGGAAAAGAAAGGGAGAAAGAAAGGAAAAGAATGGAGGTTGGAAGGAAAAAGAAGGAAGGGAAAAGAGGGAGGGAGGAAGATAAGAAGGAAGGTAGGAAGGAAAAGCAGGAAGGAAAGGAAGGAAAGGGAAAGAAGGAAGGATAATGGGGAGGAGGGATAAGAAGAAGGAAGGACGGAAGGAATGAAAAAAACAAATCACTAATGAAATTGACCAGAAATAATTTTGATTCAGATCAACCATTTTTCTGATTAAAAAAAAAAACTGAAGCCGTGAGTCCAACCCAATTAGACCTGTCAATCTACCCACCTGGTACATCTCAAATCTGTTGTGTTAACTCCGTTCATTTATTGGATTGATATCCTGCTCTTTTATTTAGGAGCTGAGAGAAGAAAGACTAGCACCTCCCTTATTTTCCCCCACAACAGCCCTGCAAGGCTAGGCATACTACCTGGCCCAAAGCCACCCAGGGAACCTTTGTGCCTAAGGGAAAATTAAAATTAAAAAATTAAAATTAAAAGAATTAAAAACCAGGTTGCTTTAAAAGATGATTGGAGGACTTCAGACTTAAGATACATTTTAAGGAGAAATCCACACATCTTAAAATTGCTGAGGCTGATAAAGACTGTTTTACAGGTACACAATATTTCACTAGAAAATATTATCTTAAGCCAAATTGCTCTGGCTTTGCCCTCTTTTTGTTTCTTTGAAAATCTATTCCCATAGGTATTGTCAGCTGAAGGCATTAAAAAAGAACACGATGAACTTGAGAGCATCAATTGTCGGTTTTTACAAATAATTTTCTTTCCTTTTCTTTCTCATAGCAGCCAGAAGACACATTCATAAAAATTTCATTTAAGGAAGGGTGAAATACAGCTGGGGGCAGCATCGAGCCAGTGTTGGCAAGTCTCAGGAAGAGAAACTGAACTGAGCCTAGTTAATATGGAATGGATACCACCAGGAGATCCCAAGGCCACAGAGTGGATCTGGGAAACCGCAAAGCGCTCTTGATATATTTTGGTTCTGTTTCCAAAAAATAAAGGGTGTGCCTATTGCACCTTTTTTTTTGGGGGGGGAACAGGACAACAATGTGACATTTTAAACATACGTAGATAAATAAATTAGGTTGCTAAGTGCACATTCACTCAAAGGGGAGACTATTTCTCTCCACCAGCTACAGAAAAAAGATATATAGGAACAGAAAGAAGATTTCTGCTTATTAGCACCAAACTTAAAAACAAGATGGAGCAAAAACTAGTTACTTGCTGAGAGCATCTTGATAGCAAGAGGAAAAAAGAAAAGAAGAAAAATTCAATATAGAATAGAAGCCCAGATGTAGTATTATTTTATTCTTTTATTTCTGATCCAACAAACACTCAAAGCAAGAAGTGAAATGATAAAATATAGTAGAAAAAAAAATCTAAAGCATAAAATTTATGCTTCAATCTGTTAACTAGTAAGAACCCGGTGATACGAGATGGCTTTTCTAAATACCAAGAGAAAATACGGCTTAAACCAGGCCATCCTGTTAAACTCTGAAAGGATTTATTTGCATGTGTATAGCATGTTACATGAACCCAACGATGGTATTTTGATCATTCCGATTTAGAGGTTTAGCATCGAGCAGTCATAACGGAATACAAATTACAGTTTCCATTACATCTAATCAAATGCACGGCGCTACCTACTTACCAATAATAAAATCCCCGTGTCCGCGAGATGTATTTATTTATTCATTTGTTCATTGCATTGATGGCCCTTCTTTTTTTTTCCAGAGCACGATTCTCTGAATCAATTCCTTTTTTTCCTTTCAAAAAGCAATTTTACAACAGTCTCTCTCTCTCTCTCTCTCTCATCCCGTGAAAACAACCCTGCTAGGTAGGTTGGACTGAGAGTTGAGCAGCTGATTCAAAAACACAGTTGAGGCTCTTGTAGCTCAAGAGGAATCAAAACCACAAGAGGTTTTAATAGAAACTTAAGAGGTTTCTATTTGGTGTATTTGATCCTAACGGAAAGAAATCAACCATGGAATCAACTTTGGAAGGGGACAGATCCTGAAGCTCAAATATTTTGGCCACCAAATGAGAAGAGAGGACTCCCTGGAAAAGACTCTGAGGTTGGGAAAGATGGAAGGCCAACAGAGAAGGAGACAGCAGAGGATGGAAATGGTTAGAGAATGTTATCCATTCAATGAACCTGAATTTTGGCAAATTCCAGGAGACAATGGAGGATGGGAGGGGAGAGCTGGGACCTGTGGTCCAGGGATTGTGAAAAGTTGGACAAGACTTAGCAACAAATCTATTGTCTTATCTGGTTTGTTCTTGGTGATCGTTTATTCATTTGCATGTATATCGCATGTTAACTTTTTATTCCACTAATATTTTCCCCCATAGAGTTTTAATATATTATTAGCCATCCAGAGCTTACGATGGCAAGGGTGGGCAAGACGTATAAATCAATTGAATGATTGGATGACTGAATGATTCAATGGTTCAACCCCATCAGTCTCTGGATGAAACAAGCTGAAAGTGGGATGCCTGGAGCCTCTCTTGGTCACCAAACTTTCTAAATCCTGTGTAAGCTCCTAAAGAAAACAACAACCAGATGTTGGAGAAGCCTAGCTATGTCAATCCATTCAGCCACAAAGCCAAGTTACTGTTAATCTGGCCTGCCAATCCATAATCCAGGAGACTCCAGGCCTTGTTGATCTTGATGGATTTCTGGAAATTAAACAAAGTTGGACCTTGGCTAAGGTGTGTTAATAGTGACCACCAGGAGATTCAAAAGCTGTAAACTAGATTCAGTAGCCTATAGAACAAAGCAAAAAACCCCAAAGCATCACTTCCTAATTATTGCTAAGAAAACAGCATTGATGTGTCTGCAGAGTCACCAGAAATGAAGTCCATAATTTATTTATTTTTAGGGGAGGATCATAATCCGAATGATATATTAACAGCATTGCATTGCTGTTAGTTAAATTAAGAGTGTAGAATTACGTTCTTAAACATTAACATTTACAACTTTTACTTTAGCGATATCCTTCCAGATCCCATTTGAGAGCCAAATTTAAAATAAATTCAGCAGATGAGCAAAATTCCCAGATAAAACCTCTTTTTTTCCTATCTTATCTATGGGGAACGGAAATAGGGTGCATGACAAGGCTGAAAGAGGAGAAAGAAAGAAAAGAAAGAAAGGAGGGAGGGAGGGAGGGAGGGAGGGAGGAAGGAGGGAGGAAGGAAGGAAGGAAGGAAGGAAGGAAGGAAGGAAGGAAGGAAGGAAGGAAGGAAGGAAGGAAGGAAGGAATCTAGACAGTTGCAACCCAGCCCCTAAAAGCCACGTGGAGTCTTGGTAAATTTATTTATTTGTTATATTATTTGTTGCTCATCCTGCCATGGGGAGGAAGCTCTGCATTTGGAACATTTTCAGTAGCATCCATATTTATTCCTTATCTGTTTCTAACCCCCATTTACTATACCTATAATAACTGTATAATGCATATTAGTGCAGATTTGACTTCAAATTCTATCAAGAGGCAAGCAACTTGACCCCCAGAGCCAGATGCTGCCCCAAACATCTTTGGGTCTCCCTCACATCCACCGCAAACTCTGGTCCTAATTTCTGAAAATTGGTGCTTTATTTTCCTTCCATTCTGAGATGGAAAACTCTTTTTTTTTTTTTTTTTAAATAGTCTAAGTGAGGCAGCTTCTCTCAAAATTGGGAACTACTCCACAACTGGGAAACATTTAGGTAAAGAGACCAAGAAGAAATTCAGGAACCGACTTTAAAGAGATTCTTAAAATGCCCTTATTTCTAGCAGCATGTTCCATCTTAAGCACCAGGAACTTAGCACAAATCAAGACATGTTGACATTCCCATTTCCAATGTTGTTTTTTAACTATGCACCAATCCATCCACAAGAAAGGAGTGGGAGAGGACATAATTGCAATTTTAAAATGTATTAGAGATGTGAATAAGTTTCTAGGAGGCAATATTTCAAACATTAAGCAAAAATCAAGAACAGGGAGATACAGCCTCAAACTGACAGGAGAGAAGTTCAAAAGTTCTGTCAGAAAGTATGACTTCACAGAAAGAATAGTGGGAGTTTGAAACCTACTTCCAGAAGAAAGAAAGAAAGAAAGAAAGAAAGAAAGAAAGAAAGAAAGAAAGAAAGAAAGAAAGAAAGAAAGAAAGAAAGAAAGAAAGAAAGGAAGGAAGGAAGGAAGGAAGGAAGGAAGGAAGGAAGGAAGGAAGGAAGAAGAAAGAGAGAGTCAGAGACAGAGAGAAAGAAAGAAGCATTAACATGTACAACTTTTACTTTAGCAATACCCTTCTATATCCATTTGACAGCCAAATTTAAAATAAATTCAGCAGATGAGCAAAATTCCCAGATAAAACCTCTTTTTTTCCTATCTTATCTATGGGGATGGATGCACGACAAGGTTGAAAGAAAGAAAGAAAGAAAGAAAGAAAGAAAGAAAGAAAGAAAGAAAGAAAGAAAGAAAGAAAGAGAGGGAGGGATGGGAGACAGAGAGAGAGAAGCATTAATACTTACAACTTTTACCTTAGTAATATCCTTCCAGATCCATTTGAGAGCCAAATTTAAAATAAATTCAGCAGATGAGCAAAATGCCCTTCTTCCTATCTTATCAATGGAGATGGGTGCACAACAAGGCCGAAAGAGGTAAAAGAAAGAAAGAAAGAAAGAAAGAGAAGGAAGGAAGGAAGGAAGGAAGGAAGGAAGGAAGGAAGGAAGGAAGGAAGGAAGGAAGGAAGGAAGGAAGGAAGGAAGGAAATCATGAGTAACTGAGTTTAAACATGCTTGGGATAAACATGCCCATCATCCAAATTTTTAAAAGTAAAATAAAAAACCTCAAAGGGCAGGCTTGATGGCTCACTAGGTCTTTTTCTGTCATCACTTTTCTATTTTTCTGTAGTGTCCTGATCACAAGGACAGGGCCATCCAATGTGTGGGTTTTAAATATTTTTATCGCTTCCTAGCCATGGATCTTCAGCAGCTGCTTTCAAGCCCTTTAGCAATTGTTCTGGAACTAAATTCCATGCAGATCTGAATGATCGACAGCTAACCATTTGCTTGACCCCAGCTCCAGAAGGAGGGGGGTGGTGGAATAAACCCCCAGAGGTTTCCTTGTTGAGGGTGAAAATGGGAATTGTTATTAGTTCTCCAAGCGGCGATGGGGCACATGCAAGGACTGAAAACGCCCCCCCCCATCAGAAGATGGTAGAATTAGAAGTGGGGTGCACTACAAGGCCAAAAGGGGCAATGGATTGGCTGCAGATTTCTTGCTGATGCAAGAAAGAAAGAAAGAAAGAAAGAAAGAAAGAAAGAAAGAAAGAAAGAAAGAAAGAAAGAAAGAAAGAAAGAAAGAAAGAAAGAGGAAGGAAGGAGAGAGAGAGAGAGAGACAGAAACAGAAAGACAGGACAGAGAGATAGACAAAGAAAGGGAAGGAGGGAGGGAGGGAGACACACAGAGAGACAAGACAGACAGAGAGAGAGAAAGAAAGAAAGAAAAAAAGAAGGAAGGAAGGAAGAGGGGGGGCATTTGAAGCATAAATTAAGACTTGCAGCCAGTTACCATACTGAAAATAATTAAATATTCCTCACTCCACAGGGGTGCTGGAAAAATATCAAGAAGAATAAAGATGGTGTATGGTAGGTATCTGCATATATTACAATTCTCCATCAATTATCTTATTACATGGTTCTGGGCATGTTTACTCAGAATTGTACCCCATAGTGTTTAAGGGAGTTTACTTGGGCAAATACATATTGAATAACAGTTTCCTTTGTTATTGTGACTATTCCTAATAGCTCCTTTAATCAAGAGGAATGCACAAAAACAATGCACTGGTTGCCTTGAAAATATTCACAGGCATTGCCACAGTTTTAGGACCCAGTAAAACAGATACTCCAGTGAGGAGTACAAAGCATGTAGATGAACAGCAAATACAGGATGGTTATTTTTGGAGAGGTAGTTCTTCTGTGGAATCTATTCAGATCAACCTGCCTCTCTATGAAAGAATAATTGGGCGCTGGGACCCAGAGTTGCTCAAAATTGTCTCTTTATTTTGTGCTGGGTTTTAAAAAAAAATATTTTCCGTACTGTTCTCTCTGTCCCCCACGCTTTAACAATTGTAAACCACTAAAAGTTACTTCTATTTTTTTTTAAAAAATATAGTTTTCTCCCACTGTCTGTATAGAAGAGTAAGTCCATTGTAGGGGTGGGTGTGGGTGTGTTTATAAGAAGAAATCAACAAGAACTTCCTCAGTCTTGTTGAAATCAATTTTTGTGTGTGTGTGTGTGTGTGTGTGAGAGAGAGAGAGAGAGAGAGAGAGAGAGAGAGAGAGAGAGAGAGAGAGAGAGAGAGAGAGAGAGAGAGAGAAAGAAAGAAAGAAAGAAAGAAAGAAAGAAAGAAAGAAAGAAAGAAAGAAAGAAAGAGGAAGGATTCAGGACTTTCTTCTCGCCTCTTCGAGCCCATTTGTTTTGCCAGAGCCCTAAAATCGAACCAGAAAAGCCCCCCCTGTTAAAACTCTGCTTCATTCCAGGAAGGCAGCTATATCCTGAGTGATCAAACCTTGATGTTTGATATAGCGGCGGGAACCCTGAACCATTGTGGCTTGTTCAGCAAACCACAATGAAGCCCCATCCTTACAATCTAGGAATTCAGAGTCGCCTTGAACCTCCAGGCGGTCGGCAAATAAATTCGATGAACAAATAAAAACCCAGGGGATTCTTGCTGGCTCTCTCTGAGCTCGGTTGTTCTCTTGTCAAGGTTTCATTACCCGAACTAGGTAACATCATCAGTGCTAGCTGGGTCATTGTAACATTTGCAAGAAACCAACCAAGTGTGGAGAGGACCAAGGACCACTCATTGCAATCCTGAGCTACAAATACTGCCTTTTAAATAAAAAACTCAGTTGCATAAACCCAAGCAGGGGGACTATGATGGGAGATCTTATCTACGCGGTTCTCTGCCAGCAGATTCTTAATCGATCCCATCTTTGGATGGAATTGACTCGGAAGGCGGTGATCACCCCTGGAGCTTTGCAGCTTTGGAAGATGCCTTGGATCGGGTGGGATCTGGGTGGGATCTCAGGAACTAAAAGTGGCTAGGAAAGGAAAGCTTCTCCTAACCATGATTGGGGACCCTTTTTCCGCCCCAAGGGACAATCCTGGTTTATCCTTGCTTCTGAGAATCTCAAGCAACCAAGGTGTGATAGCCTCCAAGCCAGGGGTTTCCTCACAGCGAGAGAGGAAACACACCATCACGGCTGCCATCTTGACTTTTTTGCCCACAGTGGGCAGACACCCTTCTAAAAAGAACCAGGGCCAGAAGCTTCACATGTTACTTTTATGGCTGGGCTGGCTTGCTAACCTACCAGCAAGTCGCATAAGCAACTTCCTCCAGCAACCCCTTCCCAAATCCTTCCTTTGAAGGGTCCCAGTGGAGGTGGTTGGGGCTAAAGTGGAGCCCAGTAACTTTTACACCTGCCTTTCTCAAACCTTACTCAAATACTTACTCAAAGCAGTATTAACCAAGGAGTGAGTAACCGCGGGGGTAACCTGGAGAAGGGAAGGAGGTGGGAGAAGGGGGGTCCTTTCAATTCCTCCCTGCTCTTTTTAGAAAGAGCTTTCATTTTCTACACTAGAGATATTTTGTCTAACATCTGTGCGTTCACACGTACGTTTATTGACTCGCTTCTCCTTGTAACCTAAAAACTCTGCCACTCACCCCCACACACCCCCAAAAATAAAATATTAATTTCAACTGCCGTTTTGCCTTCCTTTGCGCGGTCTTGTAGCCTAATCCTGCCGCTGGGCGAATCCCACAGTGGGCGATCCAACCTCGTTCCTTCATCCACGCGTATTCTCGGATGGGGGGGGGGGATCTGGGACTGTCTAGCGGTCCCAGTTGAACCCGGAGATCGTTCGGTCTGGGCCGCCCTGCCTTGTCCCATCCTCCAGCCAAGCCAGAAGTTTAGGAGAAGGCAGGGCGGCCCGGAGAAAGATGGGGATCAGGGCCACCGCCAGCCCTGGGTGCTTTTCCAAAGCCACGCGGGTCATTGCCACACGTTCCCCCCTTGAACCTGCGGGCATGCAGTTCCATCGCCCGGTTTCTGCGCCGGATGGATCCCCGCTTGGTGGAAATCCCCGGCTTGTGAAACGAGCCAGGCCGATCCGATTTTCCATTTTGTGGCCAAGTCATCGAAGTCGGTGTTTAACCACAAACCACCATGGCTAAAGTGCTGAGCCCAGGAAGCGGGGACAGTTCAGACAGAGGATTTGAGCGACGGCTTCATGATGAAGATGGAAAACCCTCCAGCCAATATCCTCTTCGCTGTGAGTCAGACCCCGCGGGCGAGCTACTTCCGCCCACCTGGCTGATGCCCACGACCACTCCACCAACGCGCGTCCGGCTGCCCCTTGGCAGAACGCAACGGGGGCTCGATTCCTTCGTAATGCGGGAAGCAGAGCGACTCGCCGAGCGACCCGCACAAAAACCGGAGCAGAAGCGCGGTGGAGCCTTCGCAACTTGTCTTTTGCAAGACTCTCGGCCTGGTCGGGTGCTAATGGAGGGGGTGTTAGTTCATACGTGCTTCCACCACTGTGGGATGCAGGAGCTTTGTTAGAGGATCATAGAGCTGGTCTCTTATCATTCAGACGACTGGGTCCCTCTCTGTTGGTCGGCCAATCTCGAGAGAACTGTTAGACACGTGTCTTTTCTAGGCCAGAGGACAAGACTGTTTTCTCCTACCCCCAATAGATTTCCTAGTGGCCTCCTTTCCAAATTCTCACCGGAAACAAAAATTGCTTGGCTTCTAACGAGGTCACAGGTGAGTGGGTGGGAGGGGACCCCGAAAGGCACCCTCTCAACATCAAATAGACTACACGGCCTCTAACCATCCCCACGTCCGAGCTTGCGAAGTGCCCGGATCCCTCCGGCCTTTACCCACTGGCCAGGATCCGGGACTCTCCGTGGCCCGTGGGTAGGACCCCTCCCCGCCCCCAAGTCTATCTCGGGGCTTGGTCATGGGCCTCACCTCTTCTTTTGCTTGGGGGGAGGGTTTGGGTTCTTGGGTAATATTCTTGCGGGGCAATGGATGTTTTGAGGCCTTAAGGAAAAGAAAGTCGATCCCAAAGGATCGCTTGCCAGGAAGCCCCCGGGTAAAAAAAAAAAAAAAGCAACCAAGCGCTCGCCCGGGGCTTTTTGCCAGAAGCGAAAGCGAGACGCGGCGTGGGGATCCCCCAAGCAAACGAAGCTGCACGACAAAGGACTAGAAACTTGAAAAGCGAAGCAAAGCAAAGAGTCAGGAAAGAAATCCGGGTAAGCGCTGGGAAGAACTGGAAGTGCGTCTCTAATTCCCGAGGACAAATTCGGCTCAAGACGGAGCGAAAATGTCTTGGGGGGAAGGGAAAGGAAGGAGGGAAGGCGGTCTGGTCTGCTGTGGGGTGAGGAGAAAGCCATCGGGAGTGGTGGCAATGGGACGGGCGGCTGCGCTTCGCTTGGAGGTCCTGGGTTGCATCCGTCCGCAACCCGGCGCCCTTCAGCTGTACTGGAGGCGAAGGCCCGCATTTGGAGAGAGGGAGGGGGAGGACCCCCGCCCGCCCCAGGGACGGTGACCTTCCCGGCCTGCCCTTCTCCTCCGCCTCCTCCGTTGCTCCCGTTCCGCTCCTTCTCCTCCTCCCGTCCTATTTTCCCGTGGACTTCAACCTCCTTTCGCACGACCTTCAACGGGGCGCCTCTATTTCTCTTCCCCCCGCCCCGTCTCCTTCCTTTTTCGGCTAGCCCCGTTCTATTCCCCGCCAAACACAAAATCTGGGGTAGAGTTGGGGTCTCCAGAGAACAAATGCAGGATTGCCCTAAATCAGAAGGAATCCGGGAATGCTTTAAAAACAAAACAAAAAAACCACAAACCTAATGCATTTTATTCCGTTGCTGCTTTTGAATAAAACGTGTCAGGTCGTAAAAGGTACCCCCGCATTTCTGATTTTAGGCTGCCCAGACAGTAGCCCTCCCCTCCTCCCGCTCTCCTACAAATACAGGATGAGGGCTATCAGCTCCACTTTCTATTTTGACACCTCTCTGCCACAACAATAACAACAAAAAAGACTTTATTTTCACAGACTCTGGAAAACTCAGCTTGGCCTTCCAATCCCTGCTTCTCCAACCGACATCCTTGGCCGCCCTTTCCTCTATTTATTAAAAATGCCCACTTTTTAAAGAGTGTTCTAGGAAAGCGAGGCGGGTTCACACAACCAGCCCAACCCCGCTGGGTTCGCGAAGCATCCCTGGCTAAAAACCTCACCAAAGAAGACTTAGCCGAAATAACTACTTAATATATTGAAATGCGCTCAATTTTAGGAAACTAAGGGTTTTGCCTATTCCCACGACCTCAAGTTCCCCGTTTCAGGTAGGTCCGGCCTCCCGCCTCCAAAACCCGGAAAGACATTGGAGCCGCCCAAATGTCTTGAGACCCTCCACCAGCCGGTCCTTAATTCATACTTAATTAATAGCATGGGGTGCGTCGTGGGAATCGAGGAATCCGAGTTAATTCCAGTTTAGTTCAGCTGGGTTAAATTAAATGTAGGTCCGCTTGCTTTTGCAGGAGTCGCCACCGGGATTCAGAAACAGAGACCAAAAGTCAATTAGAATTCGTTTTCCCCCCCTCCTCTGCTGGGCTGGGGAACACGCAAGTTTTGCAAAGTGGGATTGGGCGCAACCGAGTTTCCTCCCTCCCACCCCTCCTCCTCCGAAAGGAAAAAAAAAAAGCGTTTTTCCTCCCACTTATTTCAATTTTGGCTGAATAAAAACCTTATCAGCCGGTGAGTCTTCTTCTGTGAATATGCTTAAAATGGGCACCAACACCCAACCGCTCCAGCAAGGGTGGTCGCATGATTGGGTGTGGGGTGGAGGGGTGTGTGGTTGTCTGAATTAGAACCCACTTCTTGCCTTATCCCAGACAGGGACCCGGAGGTCGTTAAGAAGCGAGTCAGAGACAGTGCTGTTCCAATTCAGCAAAGCTGACAGGAAACTCAAACTGGTGTTATCCAAGAAGGCCAATGGATGGTTGCTTAAACGTGGTTTACAAAATAAAACCCTGGTGGCTGGTTTCTAAAACAGGAGGTTCCCCCCAATCTAGTCAACGAAAGATAACCAACATTCCCTCCAAACCTTAACGAAGGTTTTTAATTTTGCTTAGGGCTGGCGTGTATGTTCAGCGTTGCTGTAGTAGGATTTGTTTTTGGTCCGAGGCAGCGAGCGAATGAACTCAGGGTCGAGCAAGTCGTGTGGACCTGACTGCTGGGGAAACTGGGAGGCCACAGTTTAACCAAGGACACCCAGCTTCAAGCGAGGTTGAAGCTGCGTTCACCCCACGAGGATAAGCCACGGTTTGCGGAATAGACTCTCTTTGGCTGGATTGACCCATGGCAAATCCAACTCCAAAAAGCTGCTTGTAGAGCTAAACTTGCGGGCCAAAAGATTGGAGCTGCCTCTGCCGTAGCAGGCGCAAAAGAACCCACCCAGCGGTCAATTTGGGAAGGGGGCTTGGATCCTTTTGCGGGGGGGGGGGGGGAGAGACGCCGGAGGTCATTTTGGCGTGCCAAAATGATCCTTTTGGATCCTTTGGGGGGGGGGGGGCAGCTTTCGAGGCAGGTGCGAAGCGGAAAGAGAAACGCGTGTATTATTGGTTCTATTATTATTTATTCGGAGTATGACGGCTTGCCTCGATATACACGCGAAGATTCTTCGCTTTAGACAAGAGGCTTTAGAGAACCCGGTTTCCAGATTCCAAGGCTACCCCGGGACATTTAAATCTCCCCGAACCTCACCTGATCACACAAACACACAAACACACACACACCGTCTCCCCCGATTTCAAGCCCGCAAGGCAGATTTCACAGCCCCCTCATCCCCAACCCGTTGTGGCCGGGCCTGGCGTAGCCTTTTTGGAAAACCATCTTCCAAGCCGAGAATTGGGCAAATCGCTTCAGAGACCTTTTGGATCCGTTTCCTGCCCATCGCAAGAAGAGCCGCATCGGGGCGGGGGTTGGGTGGGGAGGCCCGCGGCGGTACAAAGAGACAAAGCCCAGGCTGAGTTAGCCATCGACCCTTTGCGCTCTTCGAAGGGAGAAAACCCCGCATCCGCGCGCAGAACCGCGCGGATGCGGGGTTTTTTCTCCCTTCGAAGAGCGCAAAGGATCGGGAAGCATCACCCCCGCGTCTTCTCCGGAGGGGTCCCTTCCCCCGGCTAAACCTCGAATTTCCCGCCGAGGACGGGCAGGCAAAGGGGTCGCTTTATATTTAAAAAGCGGGGGAATCCGCGGCTTGGACAAAAACTCCCTCTGGCCTCTACACATTTCCTGTTTCATTTAGGTTTTATGACTACCTTTATTGTCAGAGTACAACACGTGTACAGTGAGATTGGCTGAGCCTCCCTTCATGCATCCCTCCACCCCAACACAACTCACAGTGAGAACAGAAGTCCCTAACTCAGTCCCAATCTTATGACAATCCTCTTTAAACGTTTTTATTTAATTTGAAAACGTTTCTGCACATTTGCGCTTTCCCCTTTCTGGTTTATTTATTTATTTATTTGGCCCAGTTTGGAGGAGAGCGCGCGCCTGTCTCTTATTTTCCCGAATTCGTTCGGTTTGAAAGCGGGGTTCGCCCAAGTCCAAGGAAGCAAGGCCCATTCGCTTCGGGTCCTTCTCTGGAAACGCGCAGCCCGTCCCCCCAGTCTTTCAATGAGACTTCGCGCCCCCATTAAACTTTCATTCCCGGCTCGCCCTTCCAAACGAGCGCGCTCCCTCCCATGGAAAGCAATCTCTCCCCCCCCCCCCCTGCTCAAACAAGGCCCGGAGGAAGGCGGCTCGGGCAGCGTGCGCGGACAGAGTGGATGGGTAAACCTGAAGGCGAGGCGCCGATCCTCAGCGCTTCTCCCCGGCGCTTCTCCCCTTCATCAGCCGGGTTTCGAAGAAACCTTTAAAGGATCGGCGGGCGGAACGATTTCCTAGGGGAAAATTCAAATAAACAAAAGGAGCCGGGTTTAATAGGGAAACCACCACCAGGCTGGGCTCAAGAGACGGGGCTCGTTTTCCCGAGCAGGGATGCGCGGTTTTCCAGGCCAAGCTCGATGGGAACTCCAAATTTTCTCGGGGTCAACCGAAAAGAGTTTGCTTGTTCGCATTTTTTTTTTTTTAAAAAGTAAGAGCCGACCCAAGCGACAAATGTGACGCCCACCTCAGCTGTCTGAAGTCCAAGGCGGGCCGGGACCTATAGGAAGTGTAGTCCCTCACTCCTCCCCCCTTTCGAAAGAAAGCCGGCGGGATCACTCCCTTCTCCAACCCGTATCGTGAAATAATTCTGACAAGCTTCAAAAGACGCGGGGATGGCGGACTTGACCCTTTCCTTAATTTGGGGCGCTCCAGGGCTTTCATGGCCTGGCATTAAGGAATTCGGGCGGAGGGCAACGGTTGAACAGAGGCCGGGTTCCTCCGTGGGCAAAAAACCAAAAACAAAAAAAACCACCCCAAAACCCTGGTGATCGCGCATCCTGTTCCCACAACCGAATGGACGCGCTTCCTGGTTCAACTTTCAGCTGGCTTTGGATTCCCGGACGCGACTCTGTTCGCCTCTAATTCTACATCTGCACACCCTTTATTTTTACACGCATATATGGGTTCGCACACTGACCTCTATTTCTACACGGGTATCTCAATCCTCACACCCACGTGCCTATCATAACAGACTCCACCGTAGGTGAAAGAAACTATTTGTCCATTATCTACACCGGCCTCTGCTCCTCTTGTGGCTTCCTTTGGGGGGAGCTCAGCTGCATCGTGGCGCGGTTGCCCGTGCGGCGCCGGCTTGGTTCGGATCCCGAAGGCCGCCTCGCTTGGTCCCTGGAAGGAAAACGCGGCTAAAAGGACAAGGCCTTTCCTGCCCTGCATTTAAAAGCTTTCTTCCCTTCTCTCGCCAGGCCGACGGAGGCGACTTGAGACACCCGGGAACAAAGCCGAGGGCCGACCCCAGAAATAGGCTCTCCGTGCTCGCTCGTCCAGGCCTTTTTCCTAAGAGCGGAGCATCCTCTCTGTGCGTGCAAGGCGCTGGACGAAGCCGGGCCGTCGTTGGTCCGAGAGCTTCCCTTCCCTTCGTCCACCCCTGGCCCCGGTCGGACTGGCCCTCAATCCACCTGGCCGTGGGAATCCCCCAAGAGGAAGGGGAGGGGGAGGGAAAGCGCTTTGCACGAGCTCAGAAGTGCTGTCTACACCCCGGGCCAGCGGAGATCTCCCAGAGCCTTTGAAGCGGAACCTCGGGCCCAAAGGATTCCCCCCCCCCTCTCTCTTTTGCCCGGAGAAGCGACTTTCGCTTTGGCATTGATCTCCCCCACGAAAGGAGGCGTCGGGCCGGTTTGCGATTGCAAGTTGGAGTCGAAGAGGAGAGAAAGAGCCAAAGGATAAGTTTCCAGGGCGCGGAACAATTCGGGAGGGGGGGGGGGGCGATCGATGCCAAAGACGACCAGAAGAACCCATCCCGCCCAGCCCAGGTAAGAGCAGCCGCCGGCATATTTACCCAGAAGTAATCCCCACCGACTCAATAGTTTCTCCTAAGAAGAAACAAGCCTGCTTCCGGATTCCCACAAGGCGTTGGACCAGGTCGGGGAAGGACCTAGCAGCCTGTGCGCCAATCCGTGACACTGCTTTTTTTTTTTTTTTAAAGGTTTGGGAAGTCTTAGCAGCCTTATTTGGATCCCCAGCCCTCCAGGTTACTCTCCGGCCCACCGTCTTACGGGGAACACACCTGAACCCGGTGTAATTCAGGAGCAGGTTAAGCGAGTCTTGTGAATGCGGTGGGAGGCTGACTTCCGTGTCATAAGAGACGTAGATCAATGCCGTGAAAATACGAAAGGAGAGGCGGAGGAAACGGGCACGAAGCCCTTTGGGAAACTTACCTAAAAAAGTCGTTTTTACAGTAGAGTTTTCCTTCTCGGGAGAAGCATTTCTCGGTCAAGTTACATTTACATTCGCAACACTGGACGCATTTCACGTGCCAGGCCCGATCCAGGACGTTGAGCAGGAAGCGGTCCAGGATGGGTCGTTTGCAGCCGGCGCAGTGAACCATTGTCTTTGGCTAGAGGTCGTGCTGGAGGGGGGGGGGGAGGAGTGGGCCTGGGGTGGGAGGAGTGGGGGGGGGGGCGGAGGAGACGGCGATTCCGAAGTCGGCCGAGAGGAAAAAGTCCGTGCTTCAAAAGCCTTCCCGGACTGCAAAAGAGCAGGGGCACGAAACCAAGGCGAGGAAGCCCACAAACGCCAGCCTCAAACGAGACCCCGATGTGGGCAGGCAAAAAAAAGGGAGGGGTGATGGGGGGGGAGAGAGGAAGGAGCCCCACCCGGCTCCGTTGGTTGGCAGAGCCTGAACGAAGCTGGCAGCTGGTTTTGAACACGATCGGGGCAGGATCGCGCGCGGGGGAGGGGGGGGTTTGCCCCTCAGACGCCCCTCTTAGTGCATCTCGCCAAGCGCCTTTTCCTTCTCAATTGTTCCAATCATCATCATCATCATCAAAGCCAGCGATTTCCCAACCCCCGACCAGAAGTTTGGTGAGTCGAGAACCAAAAGAAGAAGATAAAAAGTTATTAATAAAATTGTCCTTTTTTCTTTCCTTCTCGGCTGTATGAATGTTTGCAAGAGAAGTTCTTCTCCTAAAAGGCCGGCTAATAATAATAATAATAATAATAATAGTCAGGTCGAACTGAGCAGGACGAAAACTCAGAAGAGGAAGGACCATCAATCAGGTGTGAAAAAGAAACAAAGGCGAGGGATTCTCTCAGGTTTGAGGTAGAACAGTCCGAGGTCAAAGTGCAATCAAGGACGAAATAATTTTTTTTTTTTTTAAAAAAAATCCCGCTTCCTCCTCCTCTTCCTCCTGGGGAAAAATAATTCAGCAATAAATTAAAAAGCGGGGCAGCGGGGACCGCAGTCGACGAAACAGACACGGGGGCGAATCTTTCACACCTGGGCCGGATGGGAAGAGCCGAGCCGACGCGGGAGTGGGGGCATCAGAGACAATTGGGGTCCCTCCTTCTCTACAAAGAGTGTTTCATTTTTAGGAAACGGAGGACAAGACAAGGAATGGCCGACTCTCTTTTTTTTTTAACGGTCCTTTTCTCCTCCGTGGCTTTTACGATTTTTTTTTAAAAAATCGAATCATTTTATATATATATATATATATACACACATACATACATACATATACAGATATATATCTGTATATGTATGTATATGTATATGTATGTTTATAAACCCAAAGTTGTCCTAAAAAGACGCGGCCCTTCCTCCCTCTTTCCCCTGTCCGTTTGCCTCTATTAAAATAATACTAATACTAATACTAATAAATAAATAAATTAATAATAATAATAATAATAATAATAATAATAATAATAATAATAATAATAAAAAATAAATAAAAATAAATTCCTCGGCCTGGGGGGTGGGAAGGTAATGGGCGAAGGGGGGGGAGGGTGACGAGGTGGGGGGGGGGGATAGAGAGGGGAAGGAGAGCAAGGAAAAAGCAGCAAGCGACCTACCCCCTTACGGGTGCCTGGGTGCTGGGCTCCCCCACCTCTTCGCCTGGTCCATGGGGACGGCTCGGGTGCTGGGTCGAGGCTGCGCGCCGGGTGAGGGAGCGCAAAGGAAAAGGGGGGGTAGACCCCGCGCTGGACGGGGGGGGGGGTTGGAGGAGAGAGGAGAAATGCCTAGAAGTCCCCCGCTTTTTTTTTTTTTTTTGCTGTCCCAAATCCTCTTCCTCTTAGGGCGGCGTGGCTGCGGGGGAGACTGTTCTCCCCCCCTACCTGGCTGCTTCGCCAAGCGCGCGCCCGCGCGCGTCTGTTTGTCTGTCTGTCTGTCTGCTTCCCTGCTTTCTTCTTTTTTTTCTTTTTCTTCTTCTTCTTGACCCCCTCCGGCTTGGCTGGCGTTTCGGCTCTTGCTTTGGCCCGGCCGGCTTTAGAACTGCGGCTTGGCCTCGGCCTCGCCTCCGAAGCCTTATGCAGCGAGGGGCGACGTCACGGCAGCCGCCGGCCAATCGGCGCCCGGCTGGATGCAGCTGCCCCCTCCCCTCTTTCCTCTTCCTCCCCTCCCTCCCCCCCAGACCCTCTCCAACGCCTGGCTTCGGCTCCCGAAGCTCCGGAGCGTCTTTGGCGGCTGCCCGCAGAGCCGGCTGCTTTCCGAGGGGTGGAGAGAGGAGACCCGTTGCCCCCTCCCCCGCGCACCCCCCTTCCCGTCCGAAAGAGCGGTACGTTTGGGTCAAGCCGCGCTGTCAAACCCCCCCTCCCCCCCCGTCGCTGGAGAGTTGGGTGGGGAAGGAGGAAGAGGATGGAGAGATGGGGCGGGAGGGGTTCGAGCGCGTCTGGGAAACGCCAGCCTGGAAGTTTTCGACGGGACGGACTAGGAAGAGAAGCCGGGCCCAGCAAGAGTTGAGGGAGGGGTCCGGTCTGAGCTGGGAGGAAGATCGGGAAAGTCTTTTAAAATTTCCCCTTCCTTTTTCTGTCTCACTTCCGTTTTCCCCTTTTTTCTTTATCTCTCTGTTATCTCTTTCTTGTTTTAAAATTTTCTTCTGTCTTCATTTTCTTTTCTTTCCTCCCTCCCTCCCTCCCTTCCACCTCACTCTTTTTTCTTCCTTCCTTCCCTCCTCACTTCCATCTCCCTCTTTTTTCCTTCCTTCCTTCCTTCCCTTCCTCCCTCTTCCTTCCTTCCTTCCTTTCCCCGGAAGAGGTGAAGGGAGGATCAAGGAGAAAAGTCATTTCCACGTTCAAATTCCCTGAGTGGATATCCCAAGAAATCCAGCTGGGGCGTCTTTTTCGGTCAACAGAGCTTCCGTTGAGAACAGAGGGTCTCTTCCGTGTTCCTAAAAGTTTCCACCCTTCCCAAAAAGGGGGGAAAAAGGGGGGGGGGCGGGAGAAAGGCAGACAAAATTAAAAAGGGGGAAGAGAGCGCTCGAGAAGGAAGCCAGATCCTATGAACCGCCCAAGAGAGGAGGGGGGCGGCGTTTGCAGGTATCCCCTCGAAGGCAAAGCTAAAAGTTGAGAATTGGCAAAAGGGAAACTACTGGGACCGAATGTAATTTAGGTCCCCGTGTGCATTTGGGGGGGGGGGACGTATCTGCCAAAGCGATGGGCCGCGTAAGTGGAACGCGAGCCTCTTGAGGGCTGGAGCCTTGGTCCTGAAAGTTTTGCAAGTCGGAGGGTGCTGCGTTCAAGAAACCCTGGCTTTTCAGTGGGCGGTGGTAAAGCTAGGCGGGCGCAAAATGTGCGCGCTTACCTGAGCTTCCCCTTACCTGGGAATCGGCGGACAGGACTACCTTCGGAGCATCGCGGGATTCCCGCCGCCAGCTGGCTGAACCGCTGGCCAATCAACGGAAACAATAAGAAATTCCCCATTCCGGAATATCTAAGGGAAACCTTCCGTCTTTGCCCGTGGGAAATGCGGATTAGTGAATACAGCTTTCCTCCCTCCGGTCCATTTTTTTCTTTTTGGAGAAATGACCTAAATTTCTTTTCAAAGGAAAGTGTGAAGTTGATCCCCCCCCCCGTGAAAATAAAGGCGAAACTTCTGAAGAGGTTGCGATTCCACGCACCCCCTACCTGGGGATAAGGCCCAGGGGTCACCGTGGGCTTCTTTTGATGCCCCTACCAACCAGAGTGGAATTCACTGATAAGGGCTTATATTTGCCGCGTTTTGTTTATTTAGGATGCTTATTCTCGTTTCCGTCCTCTGTGTGTGTGAGAGAGAATGGGGAGGGGAGGGGGAGAGAAAAAGTGTGGGGAATGGGAGAGGGAGGGAGATAGAGAGGGAGAGGGAGAGAGAGAGAGAGAGGGAGAAGGAGGGAGAAAGAGAGGGAGAAGGAGGGAGAAAGAGAGAGAGGGAGAAGGAGAAGGAGAGGGGGAGGAAGAAGGAGTGAGAAAGAGAGGGTGGGAGAGGAAGAGAGGGAGAAAGGAAGAGAGAGAGGGAGAGGGAAAGAGAGAGAGGGAGAGGGAGGGAGATAGAGAGGGAGAGGGAGAAAGGAAGAGAGAGAGGGAGAGGGAGAAAGAGAGGGTGGGAGAGGAAGAGAGGGAGAAAGGAAGAGAGAGAGGCAGAAGGAGAGGGGGAGGAAGAAGGAGTGAGAAAGAGAGGGTGGGAGAAGAAGAGAGGGAGAAAGAGGGGAGGAGGGGGAGAAAGAGAAGGAGAGAAGGAGAAAGAGAGGGAGGAAGAGAGGGAGAAAGGGAGACAGTAAGGGGGGAGAGGGAGAAAGAAAGAGAGAGGGAGTGAGAGAAGGGGAAAGAGAGGGAGAGGGAGAAAGAGAGAGGCGTGTGCCAGCGCGTGTCACAGATAAAGCTTTGGGAAGTTTTGAGAAAACGGAAGTCATTTGCCTAATTCAGGACGGACAAGGGGCGCTCGCCAACTTCCACCTCCACCCTTACCTTAAAAAAGCCGACGCTGTAACACGTTTTACAATCCCCCGCCGCCCTGATCCACTTCGCATCTCTCGTTTCCCAAACATTTCTCACTCTTGGACCTGAAGCTCAGCCTGGGGAAGTGAAGGCCAAAGGATTATTTGCGGGGTTGGGGGGGGGGGGGAGGAAAGCTAGATTTAAATCTCCCCCATCCCGACCTCTCTCTTTCTCTTCCCCACTTCAAACAAAGTTAAAAGTCTGTTTTAGGACAAACCGCTGAGCCAAAGATTCTCGCCGACCTATGGGATATCAAGGCGTGACAGACCCCCAAGGAACGTATTTGTAAATCGTCCTTATCCTCCTTAACTAGAAAAAACAACCAACGAACAGATCTATTAAAAAAAATAACAATAATTTTGGAAAAGCCTCATTGTCCATTGTTCAGGAGAGAGACCCTCAAATGAACCGGTTTCATTTTTATTTTAGAAATGTGGCTCGTTTAAAGGAGAAATTGGAGAGTTCTCCTCCCCTATATTTCCCCGCCTAGTTATTTATTTATTCGGTTTTTAGGCAGATTGAAGCGTCTTCTTGTTTGACTGTTCCCACCGAACCATCCTTTCGAGCGTAAAATGAAAACCCGGGCGTCTGCTGTGGATGGAGAGTTGGAAAAGAGGCTAATTCCTAGCCTCCACCCCCTCCCCGTTTAAAATGGTTAGGATGTGGGGAGGGGGGGGTTTCCTTAAAAAGATCTCTTGAAGTGGCAGGCAAAACGCGCGGCGTTAAATCAAACAAGATAAAGATAAGGTTCGCGAGCTCTTTTTTTTTTTTTTTTTGGGTGGTGGTGGTGGGGAAATCCCATCGTGTCATTCGCGGAGTTGATCGATTAATGAGGTTTATCAGAAAAGCTCGATCGGCCTCCCAGCTCCCTCCAAACCCGCGCTCGTTTTAGCATCCCGTTTTAGTTAACCTGATGAATATTTCCCCCCCCCCCCTCGCCCAACCCCCAGTAGTTTCTATCATCTTCCCACTGAACGAATAAATCCGCCCTTCTGCTTTTTTTTAAGCCACCCGGCGGGGGGGGGGGAGAGGGAGAGAGGAGACCTCTTGACCTCACGTAACCCCTTCCCCAAGCGCCTTAATCCGGAGTGAAAGTCGTTTTAGCCTGGACCACTCCAAAAACTTCGTTCGGGGTGGGGTGGATACCACCCGCCCCCCCCCGCACGAATCCTGTCGAGGCTTCCCTTGGAAACCGTGTCTTTCTTTCTTTCCCAGTAACGAGTTCTAATTCGGACCCGGGGGTCTGAATCCTCAAACCAATTAAGCCGAAAACTCTGGGTTTGGAGAAGGAGAGGAAGAGGAGGAGAAGGAGGAGGAGGAGGAAGAAGAAGAGGAAGAAGAGGAAGAAGAAGAAGAAGAAGAAGAAGAAGAAGAAGAAGAAGAAGAAGAAGAAGAAGAAGAAGAAGAAGAGATAAATTAGGGATAGATTTGGCTGAAAGCCACTGGGATTTGCTGTTGGTTGGAAAGGCGGGTCCTTTTGACAGTGGGAAAAAATAATAGGGTGATGGAGCTAATTTGGACACTCCAAAACCTGATTTACAGTTCATTTCTGAGCAAACGGGCTTCCCTTAAAGTAAGAGGCACCTACGTTGCAATTCGGTCCTCTGAATGGCCCAGTTGGCCCAGTCGAAGCTGGATCCGACACAATTTGGGCTGTCGGGGTGTGTGTGTGTGTGTGTGGTGGTGGTGGTTGATTTTTGCTTTCAAAATCCGTGCGGCAAAATGTGTATAGGGAGGCCGACTTCCCTCTACGGCAACGAGATGGCAACGAGAGAAGGAACTTCCATTCAACCTCTATCGAAAGGCATTCCCATTGAAATCAACCAAGAACTGCTCTCCTCTGTAGCTTTTGGCAAGCGGAAAAGCAACGGAGGGTTCCGAAAAGTATTGTAAGGAAGGAAAGTGGGGGGCTTGTGATTTGAGCACTGGAGGAGGGGGAAAAGGTGGGGAGGGGAGCAGAGAAAAGGGAAGAAGAAGGGAAGAGAAAAGCGAACAGGAAAGGAATAAAAGAGCAGGGAAAGACAGGGAAAAGGAAGCATAGAGGGAGGGTGGAAGAAAACGCATCAGACAGATGGAAAAAAGAATGGAAGATAAAGGGGAAGGAAGGAACTAAAAAAGGAAGGAAGGTGGGAGGGAGAGGGAAGAAGGGAGTAAGGAACAGGAAAGAAGGAAGGAAAAGGGAAGGCGAAAGGAAGGAAGGATAATTGGATGGAGGGATAGGGAAGGAAGAATAATAGGAGGGAGATAGGAAGGAAAGAAAGAAAGAAGGAAAGATGAATAATGGGAGGTAAGGATAAGAAAGGAGGGAGGGAGGAAGGATGGATAATGGGAGTGAGGGATAAGAAGGAAGGAAAGAAAGAAAGAAGGAAGGAAGAGAATGGGAAGGAGGGATAAGGAAGGAAGGCAGGAAGGAACGGAGGAAGAGATAATGAGAAGAAGGGATAAGAAGGAAGGAGGGAGGGAAGGAAGGAAGGAAGGGTGGATAGTGGGAGGGAGAGATAAGAAGGAAGAGAAAGAGAAGAAAATAGGCGGTAAAGAGGAAGGACAGTGATGGGGGACATAAGATGTGCCCATCCTTCTTCACCTCTCCAGAAGGCCAGGCCGCATCCTCCCCACACCCTCCCCCCCCCCCGCCGGACAGCCTCCGTGTGGCGGGCAGAGAGCTCGCTTTCTTCCGCCAAGCGCTGGCTGGGGTGCCGGCTGCGGGCTGCAGAGGCCCCGAGCTCGCTCGTTCTGGCTCTCCAACGTGACAGCTGCCCCGGAGGTGCCAAGGGACACCTTCGCCTTTGACTCCAGGCGCCCAAGTGAAAAGGATGGTTGGCGGGATGAATGAGGCCTGGGGGATGAGCAGGGGGGCACAGGGGGTGGGTGGTTGGGGGCGACCGACCGGAGAGCGGGCTGAAGGGAGAGACCAACAACCCACAGCTGGTTGACTCTGGAATCGGGTCTTGGTTTTCTGCTGGTGAAATAAATGACTTGGAATTCTTTCCTTCCTTCCTTCCTTCCTTCCTTCCTCCCTCCCTCCCTCCCTCCCTCCCTCCCTCCCTCCCTCCCTCCCTTCCTTCCTTCCTTCCTTCCTTCCTTCCTTCCTTCCTTCCTTCCTTTCCTTCCTTTATCTTCCATTTTTCTTCTTCTCTCCTTTCCTTCCCCTCCTTCCCATTTATCTTCTATTCTTTTTTCTCCCTCCCTCCCCCTTTTTTTTATCTTCCATTCTTTTTCCTTCCTTCCTTCCATCCATCCATCTTCCTCCCTCCCTTCCCCATAAAGACCAGCTTAGCTCTTTCTCTCAACCCCCCCCCTTCTCTTCCAGTCACAGAAAAGAACAGAAAACACTACAATGGAGCCTTAAGAAGTGGAGAAAAGTGTCCCCCTAACAAAGCTAAAACCAAGCAGCCTCAGTGATGCCAAATCGAGATATTTATTATATTTATCTAGAGCTCCGATGGGCATCGGTTCCTCCTTTATGCTGCTCCAACCCCTTAAGCACCTTGTAAGGTGTGGGGGGGAGGTGTCAAACTTGATTTCATTGAGGGCCACATCAGGATTGTAGTTGACCTGGGGGGGGGGGGCAGCAGGATGGGCGTGGCCAGCTTGTGCCTGTGATGGCTCAAATGCTCTGCTAATGAAAACAGCCCCCCCCCAGCTCTGTTTTCAGCTGCAAGGCCTCCTGCAACCCTCTGCCAGTGAAAACGGCCACATGAGCTCTGTTTCCTCTGGCAGAGGCAACGTGGGCTGGTCCTTTGCTGTTTCCAGGATGGCCCCAGGGCCCAGATCTAAGAACCCCGTGGGCCGGATCTGGCCCCCCGGGGCCTTGAGTTTGACACCCCTGTTGTTAAGGGCTAGGCTGAGGGGCAATATCTGGCCTGGGTTTGGCAAGGAAGCATTGTGATTTTTTGACAAGAGAGGTAACAACTCCAGTGTTAGGTCAGTGAGTGGGCACTTGGTGGACCCAAAACTCTGTGTGAGAAACATCAGGAAGCTTCTCTTGTTAAAAATCCATCAGGGTTTTCTCTGCCCTGGTAACCTGGGTAACCTATGAAAATTGATCCTACAAGACCCACCTCTAAAGGCCAAAACAATACAGGGAGTATATTCGACTTACAACCATCCCTTTAGTGACCATTCAAAATTACAAGGGCGCCGAAAAGGAGACTTAACAAACAGGCTTTGCACTTATGACCCTTGCAACCTCTCCTGATCAATATTTGGACACTTGGCAATTGGGCTGTACCGGTAGTCCTCGACTTACAGCCACAATTGAGCTCAAAATTATTGTTGTTAAATGAAACATTTGTGAAGTGCATTTTGCCGTGTTTTATAGCCTTTCTTGCCACAGTTGTTAAGCGAATCATGATAGTTGTTAAGTTAGCAACACAGTTAAGTGAATCTGTCTTGCCCGCTGACTTTGCTTGTCAGAAGGTTGCAAAAAGGAATGACGTGAAACTGGGACATTGCAACCATCGTAAATATGAACCAGCTGCCAAGCATCTGAGTATTGTTCACGTGATCATGAGAATGCTGCAAAGGTCGTAACTATGAAAAAGGGTCATAACTTACATTTTCCAGTGCTGTTGTAACTTTGAATCGTCAGATCAGCCTCAAAGATCTACCTGCTCTAGATTCCCCCAGATTTGGGGCAGGGAGGAGGACAAATAAGCAGATCACTCTGGGATGTGTGAAAACAGTGGGCTATCTCTGTTGATTCACTCATCTCATTTTCATGTTAGAATATCTAGTAGATGTTTCCTTTGATGTCTGGCTGAGCATTTAAGCTTCTCCTCCCTTGTCTGCTTCCTGAGCAAAGATCCTGGGGAGAAATGGTCTTGAGGATGCTTTCTGGGACTCCCTCCCCCTTCCCCAAATTCTATGAAAAGTGACAAGCCCACCACATCACTGGAGGTTTTAAAAATGAGATTGGGCAGCCATTTGTCTGGAATGGAGTAGCATCTCCTGCTTGATCAGGGGGTTGGACTAGAAGACCTCCAAGGTCCCTTCCAATTCTTTTATTCTGTTGTTCTGTTATTCTGTTACTCTGCTACTCTGTTCTTCTGTTCTGTTATTTTGCTATTCTGTTGTTCTGTTCTGCTGTGTTATTTTGTTATTCTGTTGTTTTGTTACTCTGTTACTCTATTACTCTGTTCTTCTGTTCTGTTGTTCCGTTACTCTATTACTCTGTTCTTCTGTTCTGTTATTTTGCTATTCCATTCTTCTGTTGTTCTGTTATTCTATTACTCTGCTTTTCCGTCATTCTAATAATAGATTTCTGGACTTTTTATTTATTTGTTTGTTTGTTTGTATATTTATTCAATTTCTATAACCCTCCACCCCCCAACTCAACTGAATGACTCCAGGCGGCTTACTGTTCTAAAATGAGAGCATCATTAAAGGCACCTCTTCCTGCTCTTGGTTTTTAGGGCAGAGAGGCGAGAGGAAGCTGCTGAATCACAACATCTAGAAGAGGGAGGGGGTGGAAGGACACATCAGGGGTCTTTTGGAAGAGCTTGCCATGAGTCAGTAAGGAGGTATAATTACACCACTGGTCCTGCCATCCCTCCCCTTCCTTTAGAAGGCACACGTGTGCAGATATTCTCTTTAATGGTTTTTGGCGCCTGGTAAGAAGCATTGGCCTGGAAAGCAAGGGCCTTCCCCAGACCAAACCATAAAGCAAACCTGCCTTTTGATCAAATGGGTTTTGAAAGCTGGCATTGATTAATTGTTCATCTTCCTGGCAAAGCCCCCTTCAGGTTTTGGGCAAATGATTTGGGAAAGAAAGGAAAAAAACCGCTTCCTGCTTCATGCAGGCTGGTTCTTAGGTGGTTGGGTCATTAACAGGGTTGGGGCTTCACTGACGCAATTTGTGTGTACGTGTGTGTGTGTGTGTGTGTGCAGGAAGAGGGGGAGAGAAATAGAGAGGAGGGAAAAAAAAACTGTGCAAGGATCACCTTTTCGTGAAGAAAAACCAGAATGCCCCCTGTGTTTAATTATGAATTATTAGGGATTCTTTTAAAGATTTATCCTAATGTTATTTTGATGCTGCCTTGGACAAAGCAAAGAGCAGAATGACGCCTACCCTTCACTCCTGAAAAAGAGACGGGGTGGAGAGAGAGAAACAGAGAGGAAGAGAGAGAGAAAGAGAGAGGCAGAGGGATAGTAAGATAAAGAGAGAGAGAGGAGAGAGAAAGGGGCAGACAGAGGCAGAGAGGCAGAGAGAGAGAGAGAAAAGGAGAGAAAGAAAGAGGCAGAAACAGAGAGAAAGAGAGAAAGAGAGAGAGACACAGAGGCAGAGAGAGAGAGAGAGAGAGAGAGATAGGCAGAGAGAAAGAAAGAGGCAGAGAGTGAAAGGAAGAGACAGAGGGAGAGAGGGAAGGAAGGATGGAGAGGGAGGGGAGAAGAAATAGTCAAATTCTTACTAAAAGTTACAGAAAGACTGAGCACAACTGATCTCAGTCCAGAATTGAATCTGGCTGCCTACGATTTTTAAAAATCTCCCCCCCTAGGAAATCCGGACTAGTTATTCGAGAGAACAATATTTTTGAATTTTCATGTAATTTCATCGGCTAAAAGGTAGATGATTCATCTTGTAGAAAAGCAACCACAAGAGGCAGACAGGCCGAGGAAGCCAATCTGTACAGTTCACTTTACAGGCAATGATTCCCCTGTGTGGTTTGCAATGAAATATTGGTGGACACTTGTCTACAAGTGTCCACCCTTGTGTGTAAGGGAAATGTGGTACAATTATCCCAGACACAGTGTGCATTTAAATAAGGAGTGAACCAGGCTTAAGGTGAGCTAGGAACGGTCCTGAAAGCATCATGCACCAGGACCCCAAAAATACATGCAGTTCATGAAACAGGTGGAGGATTTAGATATTGTGAAGGCATATATAGGTAGTCCTCATCTTACGACCACAACCGAGCACAACGTTTCTGTTGTTAAGTGGAATGTTTGTTTTCCCCCATTTTACGACCTTCCTTGCCACAGTGGTTAAGCAAATCACTGCAAGTTGTTTGAGTCATTAAGTAAATCTGGCTTCCCCATTGCTGGTCAGACGGTCGCAAAAGGGGATCATGTGACCCCAGGGAACATGGCAACGGTCGTAAAGATGAATCACTTGCCAAGCGTCTGAATTTTGATCACATGATCACACGACCATGCTGCAATGGTCGTGTGAAAAACAGAGACAACTCACTTTGTTCAGTGCTGCTGTAATGGTCACTAAATTTAACTGTGGTAAGTCGAGGACCTATAATGTAGCTGAAATCTGTTATTGCTTCTATTCTTTGTTTCTTTTTACTACTTTTAATCTATTCAGAGGACCAACAAGAGTGGACAAAGTAAGATCCTAATGAAGAGAGGATGGATACAAGGGGTCCTTGGTGCTCTCTGGTTGCTTTCCTGCAGACGTTTTATTATCCAAACTAGGTAACGTCATCAGTGCTAGTAAGGAGTGCTGTTTGCTGTCAGTTTATATTTATATTAAGGACTTACTAGCACTGATGATGTTACTTGGGTTGGGCCATGAAACTTCTGCAAGAAAGCCACCAAACTCAGAGAGCACCAAGGACCCCTCCTGTCAATCGTGAGCGACAAATATTCTCCTTTGTTGAGAGAGAAAACCAAAATTTAAACCGGAGAATACCTTTGCGGGCGGGGCACATCCTTTTAAGTGCATTAGAAGTCTACCAACTTCACAGGGTGATGTTTTCACAAACTGCCCCCTCCCCACTCCTTACCAGTTCCTGCCACTATTAATCTGTGACATTTATCACCCCCTAGGCCTTCGCTGAGCAGGAAGATGCCACAAGAAGAAAAGTCTAGCACATTTTTTTTTTGTTTGTTTGCAGCCCCTAAAGAGAAAACACAAGCTTTTCTAGAGGGAAAGTTGAAGCAATGTCCCACTATCCTCACTCAATTTGTAAACATAAGACAGTTTGGACAAATTTAGCCATCCTGGACAATGTAGATAAGGACCAGTGGACCACTCTGTTCCTTTTAGCAATGGGATATTTTCTAGGAGGCTTTCCTACATCAATGGGAAGAAAGAAACCGCAGAAAGTTCTGAGGTAAAATTATGAAAAAAATTGCAAATATTGATATTTCTCCATATTAGGAAACCCACATCTCTGCATGACTACAGCATTGCAGCTTCTGCTAAGGATGAGGTTTTGAGGGCAACCTTTTTTTTAGTGTTTGGGTGGCCAAGGTCTTGAAGAAGGACCAAGACTTCACAGAAGTGATCTGAAAAAAGGAACTGAATCATTGCATTAAACAAAAAAAAAAAAAAAACTATTCCAAGCCACCCCACAAAAAATGGGCCTCGTTTTTCATTTGACAATCGATGCAAAACGTCTATTTACTTTCGCCTAGTTCCTTCCTCTGTTATACTTTGAATGCCGATCTCCATGCATGAAAGGGAAAAAAATAGTTTAATGGATGGTTTGCAATAAACTGAGAAACATTAGCTGGGAACCACCTAGACTTTGATCAACTGAGTGAGACTTAATGGTAAGAACAACAACAGAGGCTTTGGTGGCACCAAGAGTCAACAGAGCAAGGAAACAACAGCCGACATGAACATAAGGAAGGAGGGTCTGTTTCTGCAAAAGTGCCATAACCAGAGGTGGTATTTAGTAGGTTCTGACCAGTTCTGGAGAACTGGTAGTGGAAATTTTGAGCAGTTCAGAGAACGGGCAAATCCTACCTCTGACTGGCCCCACCAACCCCTCTATTCTCTGCCTCCCAAGTCACAGCTGATGGGCTGGGTCTCCTTTGGTTTCCCTGCACAGGAGAATGGAACTGGAAAGCAGGTTAGTGGGGTGGGGACGGAATGGGGATTTTGCAGTAACCTTCCCCTGCCACACCCACCAAGCCACACCCACAGAACCAGTAGTAAAATTTTTTTGAATCCCACCATTGACCATAAGCATAATTTGCCTTGGATGTGAACTTCTGTAAAATGGATCCTTGCATGAAAAAGAATGCCATATCTGGTCAATGCAGGTAGTCCTTGACTTACAGCTTTTTGTTTAGTGACTCTTAGTTGCCTCATTTTCCCAATATTGTGCAAATACAATTCTTGCTGCTGTCAAAATATGTAATATTAAGTATGTATTCCCTTTATTATAGTTGTCTGGTATTATCCTTTGCAAGAATATTTCTGGCTTTAAATTTATATGCTGGCTTTATCATTTTTTATAACCACATGTGTATTTTCGTCCAAACTTTTTTTTTGCCTTAGAGCATGCCCACCACATATGATAGTAAGAACCCAGTATCTGATTACATTTCCAACATTTAGCATCCAAATTTTGATCAAGTGACCATGGGGATGCTGTTACAGTCATAAGTGTGAAAAATGGCCGTAAGTGTGAAAAAGGATCATAAGTCACTTTTTTCAGTGCCGTTGCACCTCCGATCAATCCCTCAACAAATGGTCGTAAATCGAGAACTATCTATATAGCGAAGAAAAAAAAAGTATAAAAATAAGCATGATAATAATATGAAAGAATGCAAAATTAATGAAATCTGAATAATATGAAATTAAGAAGAGGTGAGGAGGGGGAGCAGGAAGAAGAGGGAGGACAGTGAGATCAGCTAGTGCAAGGGTGTCAAACCTGATTTCATTGAAAGTCGCATCAGGGTTGGGTTTGACCTTGGCGGGGCCAGGGGGGGCGTGGCCAGCTCGATGTCACTCATGTCAGGGGTGGGGCATCTGTGCTAGCCCAAGCATTCTGCCAGCAGAAAAGGACTCCCGGGCTCCGTTTTTGGCTGCAACGGCCTCCTGCAACCCTCTGCTAGCGAAAACGGAGCTCGGGAGGGCTGTCTGAGGCCCTTCTGAGCTCCGTTTTCACTGGCAGAGGCACCGCGGACCTTCACTGTTTCCAGGGCAGTCCTGCCAGCCAGTTCTAAGTACCCTGCAGGCCGAATCTGGCTCATGGGCCATGGACACCCCTGAGCTAGTTAGTCCAGCAGCCACCTCCAGTGACATACTCCCGTGAATGACTATGGTCCCAATTCCATAACCATGGTCCCAATTCTCATCGTAAATCGAGGACTACTTGTAGGTGGGGGGAAACTTAAAAAAAAAAACCCCAAGAAAAACAAGAAAGGAAAAAAAAACAGCATTGCCAAAAAAGCATTAAGAATTCTTAACCTAATTTTGCAAAGCTTCTTCTCTGGTAACACTGAACTGCAAACCAGGGCATATAAAACCTTCGCTCAACCAATTCTTGAATACAGTTCATCCATCCGGAATATCCACATTGTATAACGGACATGAATACAACTGAGTGGGTCCAGAAGTATTTCACTAGAAGAGTCCTCCACTCCTCTGCTCGCAATAGAATACCTTATTCCACCAGGCTCAAAATTTTGGACCTGGACAACTAGAACTACGTCACCTATGGTCTGATCTAAGCTTAGTGCACAAAATTATCTGCTACAGCATCCTACTTGTCAACAAGTCTACTACAGCTTGCACCGCAATAATACACGGGCAAACAATAGATACAAATTCAATGTAAACAGTTCCAAACTCGATTGCAGAAAATACGACTTAAGCAACAGAGTGGCCAATGCCTGGAATGCACTGATAACAGATAACAGTTAATCAGAGTTGGAAGGGTCCTTGTAGGTCATCTAGTCCAACCCCCCTGCCCAAGCGGGAGACCCTACACCATTTCTGACAAATGGCAGTCCAATCTCTTCTTGAAAGTCTCAAGCAACACCTGACTCTGTTGTCACATCCTCAAACCCCCAAAACTTTAACCTTAATGTGTCTGCTGTGGACCTCACTCCATTCCTAAGAGGTCTGTAAGGGGACATGCATAAGCACACCGGTGTGCCTACTGTCCCTGTCCTATTGTACTCATTTATTATGTATACCTGTTTATATGTTTATATGTTATGTTCATACTTAAAAAGTGCTTTGTTATACATGCTTGACAAACAAACAAATAAATAAAAGGAAAAACCCCGCAAAGAGCAGAGTGAGAAGAAAGGTGGAAGGAAGGAGGGAGGGAAAGAATGAACAATAAGGGGCAAGGAATAAAAGAGAAGGGACCACAAAGCAAAACCCAGAGAATATGCAGTATTCTTCTTCATTCCCTTTGTATGTGGAAGAACGGCCTTTGCATAAGGGAGAGCTACTATCCAACTCTCAGCTTTATTTTATATCCTATAGATCAGGAGGGAGGCAAAGCTTTATTTTCGCCCAGAGACTGATATTTTATTTCTCTCTTACGGTTTTATGTGTGAGAGATGTCAAAAAGCTAAAATAGATTGCTAATACATAAGCAAAAGGAAGCCGTTTTGGCATGTTCGGTGTCTCCAGGTCTCCCTTGGAGAACAGCCTGGGGATTTAAGGCTAAAGGAAGACCTTGGGGAATTTTTCCGCTAAAACATCTCTCTTCATAAATTCAACAGCATGGCCGGCTCAGGAGGGAGAGGGGATTTTGCCAGGGGAAAGGGCTGGAAACGAGGTTTAAATGCCTCTGCGGCAGATTGCAACCTCCACACAAAGGGATCAATTACTCGCCTTTCAATCTACATACCCCATTGGTGACATTTTACTCAGAGGCTGAAGGACAGTGGAGTAGGGAGGAGTGGGTTTGTGTGTGTGTGTGTGTGTGTGAGAGAGAGAGAGAGAGAGAGCGCGGTTGTTGGGGGCTGCACCAAGAGCTTCGCAGGCTGGTTAAAAGCAGAATTGCACTGACGGAATCACACTAGAATAAATTAGAATAGAATAGAATAGAATATAGAATAGAAAATATAGAATAGAAAATATGGAATGGAATATAGAATAGAATAGAAAATATGGAATAGAATGGAATAAAGAATAGAATAGAATAGAATAGAATAGAATAGAATAGAATAGAATAGAATAGAAGATATGGAATGGAATGGAATAAAGAATAGAATAGAATGGAACAGAAAAGAAAATAACAGAACAGAACAGAAAATATGGAATGGAATCGAATGAAGAATAGAATGGAACTGGAAGCGACCATGGAGGTCTTCTAGTCCAGCCCCCAGCTCAAGCAGGAGACCCTATACCATTTCAGACAAGCATCCTCTGATGTTGGTCCCAAATTTATAGCTAAAAGTCTGTAGAAATTCTCAGTCATCAGACAATGAAGAGACAATGGGACTGTTTGTCTCTTAATTGTGCAGGAGTCCTGTTGCTTGGCCAAGTAGCCCTGAAAAGATGCTTCAGGTCTTCCTGCACAACCCAAAACCTGCACAACTCCGTTACATCTAGACATATCATGTGCAGAAACCTTGCAGCGGCTTCCTTAAAGGGTTTTTCTCCCTTCATGGTAAGAGAAAAGAAGGGAGGAACTGGCGCAGCAAAAGGACAGAGGTATCATCCCACCGGCAGGTTTTTGTTATGGTCCAGTTCAGTTCCTGGAAATGTCCAAATGGAGGTAAGTAATCTAAGAGGTGGTGTTTCCACAACTCAGGCTATTTGCACACTCGGCCTGTATCCCTGTTTCAGCAACGAGGAATGGATGATTCTCTAGAGACATGATGTTAAACCTGTGGCACACGTGCCGGAGGTTGCACGCAGAGCCCTCTCTGTGGGCATGAGAGCCGTTGTCCCGGCACAGCGCCACCGTGCATGCACTCGCTCCTCCCGCCTCCCACCGGCCAGCTGGTCTTTGGGTCTCTGCTGTCCATGTGTGTGTGTGGGGAGGAGAGCAGGGCGCATGAGCAGGGGATGTGCATACATGCGCTGGGGGGCAAGGCACATACTCTGGGGGATGCATGAGGGTGGAGCGCATGTATGGGAAGCATGCATATATTGCATTTTGGGGATGTGCATGTGTGCGCTTTGGGCACTCGGTGCCAAAAAAGCTAGTCACCATTTCTCTAGAGCAGTGATGGCAAACCTTTTCGTTGCGGTGTGCTAAAAGCATGGGCACGTGTGAGACACCCAGAATGCAATGCGCTTCCCCCCCCCCCGTGCATGAGCATGCAACATCCCTGTTCCCTTATCTGCACTGCAGATGTATATGCCTCCCAGCTGATTTTTGGCCCGTTTGAGGCCTTTCCCATCCTCCTGGAGGCTCCAAGGGAAAGCCTCCGCAGCCTCGGAAGCCCCCAAAACGGGCCTTCCGGAAATACTGAAAATGTCCATTTTCAGCCTCTGGAGGGCCTCTGTAGCCTGGGGGAGGCCTTTTTTGCCTTCCTGGGGCCTCGAGGGAAGCCTCCGCAGCCTTTGGAGGCCAAAAAATGGACCCGTTTCGGCACTTCCGGCCAGTAGTGGGATTCAATTTTTTTTTAACTACCGGTTTTGTGGGCCTGACTTGGTGGGTGTGGCAGGGGAAAGTTACTGCAAAATCCCCATTCCCTCCCCACCCCACTAACCTGCTTTCCAGCTCCGTTCTCCTGTGCAGGGCAACCAAAGAAGACCCAGCCAATCATCTGGGACTCAATGGGAGGCAGAGAAGAGATGGGGGCGGGGCCATGGGTGGGATTCAAATTTCTTTACTGGTTCTGTAGTTGTATCCTAATTTGTGGGTGTGACTTGGTGGTCATGTGGCTGGCTGGGCATGGCTTACTGACTGGGCGTAGCTTGGTGGTCATGTGACTGGCTGGGCGTGGCTTGCTGACTGGGCATGGCTTGGTGGTCATGTGACTGGCTGGGCGTGGCTTATATGTAAATATTGTAACTATTTATGTAAATGTTGAATTTTTTTATTTAAAACAAGAGCAGCTTTTACCCAAAATGAGGCAAAGCAGGCAGGCAGATTGAGTTGCTTGCAGAATCACAGAGTCACTCGCAGATCTACCTTTCTGCAATCTGCTGCCTGAGTCTGCACTGAAAAATAGAAGTTTCAGTCCTAAGGAAGGTAGATCTGCTCTCAGGCCAGTGCTGCAATTTGCTGGTTCTCCGAACTGTGCAGAATTGTAACAACCGGTTCGATAGAACTGGTCCGAACTGGTAGAATCCCATCCCTGGGCGGGGCCAGTCAGAGGTGGGATTTGTTGGTTCTCCGAACTACTTAAAATTTCTTCTACCAGTTCTCCAGAACTGGTCAGAACCTGCTGAACCTCTGCTTGGGAAGCTGCAACCATCATAAATACACGCCCAAATTTTGATCACATGAATAGGATGCTGCTGCTAAGGTTGTTAGTGCAAGGACTTTCAAGTAAGCAATGTTTTTCAGTGCCATTGTAACTTTAGTTACTAAATGAGTCTTTGTAAGTTGAGGTCTGCTCCTAAATACTAGGTGAGTTTTAAAAACCAAAAGAACCAACATAAAAGTGCCCTTGAATTTTGCCCTAAATTTAACCACCAGGCATTACATTTTTTTAGGGAAGCTAAATATAAATACAAATAGGCGTTCTGTGTTCAATTACCAGGAATAACCAGGCTGACCCATTTTTAACCAGTTCCAATTTTCGAACAGTTTTCAAGAGCAACTCCCAGGGCTGACTAACAATGGATTTTATAAGATACAATCTGTTTCTAAGGAGTTCCTGATGAATTTTACAACTTGTCTTAACAGAATCGCAGAGTTGGAAGGGACCTTGAAGGTCTTTTAGTCCAAGCCCCTGCTCAAGCAGGGGAGACACTATACCATTTCAGACAAATGGTTGTGCAATCCCTTCTTAAAAACCTCCAGTGATGAAGCCCCCACAATTTCCAGTGGCAAGCTGTTCCACTGGTTAATTGTCCTCACTGTTTGGAAGTATCTCCTTAATTCCAGGTTGCTTCTCTCCTTGATTCGTTCCCATCCACTTTTTCTTGTCCTGCACTCAGGTGCTTTGGAAAATAAGTCGACCCCCTCTTCTTTGTGGCAGCCTCTCAAATACTGGAATACTGCTATCAAGTCTCCCCTAATTCTTCTTTTCTCTAGACTGGCCATACTCAATTCTTACAACCTTTCTTCATAGGTCTTTAATAATCTTAGTTGCTCTTCTTTGCACTTTTTCCCAAAGTCTCAAGATCTTTTTTGTCATGTGGTGACCAAAACTGGATGTAGTATTCCAGGTGTGGTATTCCAGGAAATCTCTAGGTTGGTTCTCTCCTTGATTCGATTCCATCTAATATTTCTTGTCCTGCCTTCAGGTGCTTTGGAGTACTGGCTGACCCCTCCCCTCTTATTTGTGTCATGGAGATTGGGAAAAGAGAACACAAAAATGAAACAAAATGAAATTTAAGCCCTGGAGACAAAAATATATAAAGAACGGTTGCAGGATTTCAGTTTGGCTGGTTTAGAGAAAAGAAGGACTGGGGGTTAGGGGGCATGATAGCAGTATTCCAGTATTTGAGAGGCTACCAGAAAGAAGAGGGGGGGGGTCAATTTATTTTCCAAAGCACTAGAAGGCAAGGCAAGAAACAATGGATGGAAACTAATCACAGAGAGAAACAATGTAGAATTAAGGAGATGTTTCTTTACAGTGAAGACAATTAACCAGTGGAACAGCTTGCCTCCAGAAGTTGTGGTGCTCCATCACTGGAGGTTTTTAAGAACAGACTGGACAGTCACTTGTCTGAAATGGTATAAGGTCTCCTGCTTGAGCAAGGGGCTGGACTAGAAGACCTCCAAGGTCCCTTCCAGCTCTATTCTATTCTAAATAAAATGTGTGGAAAAATCCTGGTCGTAGGTTTGTAGGAACCTTTGGTAGAATTAAAAACATCCCTCTTCAGCAATGGTGATACCATTTTAACCTGGGGGAACTATGTAGCCCGTTAAGCTGACGGCTCAGAGGCCCAAAGGTATTGTTCCAGGTTTTTCCCTGACCCAAACCTACCGTACCACCTCAGACTCCGTATTTTATCATGCGACTCCTTGGGTTTAAATTCAGGTTATGGCAGATAATAGATGGTAATGCTTCCCCCCCCTTCCTCGTATGAATGCCATTTTTTCAAAGGGAACCTCTGCAAGTGGGGGTGATTTACAGATGCCCTCCAAACCCTTCCTTCTCCTGGGGGTTTGGGAGAACAACATAAAATAAAATGGCAGATGCCACCTTTCTTATCTTGCCTCTTCCCCTGTTTTTGAAACAAGGTTTTCAGTGCCTGTGTGTGTGCCTGTGTGTGTGTGTGTGTGTGTCTGTGTATAAATTAAGAATGGTCATCAAAGCCGGAAATCAGCAAGTCAATTAGAAAGAGAATGGCTATCTTGAAGATTTACCGGCTGAAAAAGTACATGTAGTTCTTGAGTTACAACAGTTTATTTAGTGACCATTCAAATTTACAACAGCACTGAGAAAAGTGATGTAGGATTGCTTTTCACACTTACGACTGTTGCAGCATCCCCAGGGTCACATGATCAAAATTAAAATGCTTGGCAATTAATTGATTCATATTTATGACAGTTGCGGTGTCCTGGGTATGGCTAGTCTAGTGAAGAGAAGGACCAGGGAAGACAGGATAGCAGTCTTCCAATATTTGAGGGGCTGCCACAGAGAGGAGAAAGGGGTCAAGCTATTCTCCAAGGCACTTGAAGGTCAGACAAGGGAATAATGGATAAATCTCAAGGAGAGATTTAAGCTGGTAATAAGGAGAAACTTTCTGAGAGCGAGAACAATCCATCAATGGAACAGAAGTTGCCTTTGGAAGTTGTGGGAGCTTCATCACTTGAGACTTTCAAGAAGAGGCTCGACTGCCATCTGTCAGAAATGGTGTAGGGTCTCCTGCTTGGGCAGGGGGTTGGACTAGATGACCTACAAGGTGCCTTCCAATTCTGTTATCTGTTAGCTGGGTGATCACCTTTTGCGATCTTCTGACAAGCAATCAGTAGAATTTAATCCTAACGAGTAATTGTTTATTTGAAATATATTTGATGACAGTTAAATTATTTGTTAAATAATTGCTACTTTTTTTAGAGATTTGTGTAGAATCCTGGTGAAAGATAGGCTCCAAATACAGAGAGAGAGAGAGAGAGAGAGAGAACATATATAGAGATAGATAGATAGATAGATAGATAGATAGATAGATAGATAGATAGATAGATAGAAAGGGGGAGGCAGAGAGAGAGATGGAGGCAGAGAGACAGAGGCAGAGACCGAGATGCAGTAAGAGAGGCAGAGAGAGAGAAAGGGAGAGAGAGAGTGAAGGAGAGAGAGACAAAGAGAGAAAGATGGAGAGAGAGACACAGAGAGGCAGAGAGAGAGAAAGAGAGAAAGGGAGAGGGAGATATAGAAGTAGAGTGGCAAAGAGGGAGAGAGGGAGAGAGAGAGAGAGGCACACACATACACACACACAGAGAATAAAATAAAATATAAAATAAAATAATAAAATATGAACTTTGTGTATTTGATTTAGTAGCTACCATGTCAGCCAGGCTTTAGCAGCAAGTGAAAAATCAATGCTTTAAAGGTTTGGATGCAGAAAATTTTTGCTACTTTAGTTACAATTGTTCATGGTTATATTGTTATGCTGTGTTTTTGTTTTGTTTTGTTTTTATGAGTAGAATGTAAGCCATTCACAGTCCTTTTGGCCCAAAGCAGCATATCAATCCTTATATGTTTTTGTAAAATAACTAAAGCAAGCATAGGCACACAAATAAATTTTACCTTCAGAGCTGAAGAAGCTTCTTGGATCAGAAGCAAAACGCCTTCAAAGAAAAACAAGAAAGTCCAGTTGCCTCTTGAAAAATAGCACCTTTGGGTTTTCGTGACTAATTCTGAGTAGCATCTCAGGTGTTTCTCAACCAGCAAGTTTAAACTGCGTGGACTTCAATTCCCAGAATTCCCCAGCCAGCCGGCTGGGGAATTCTGGGAGTTGAAGTCCACGCAGTTTAAACTTGCTGGTTGAGGGTGAGAAAGAGATAGAGTATTGTAGTGACACCCAACAGCATCATGGTCTGGTTTCCAAAAATTATAGTTAACCAAGGTTTGTTTTTTACCCTTATTTAAAGGTTAAGTTTGCATTGCTGGAGATTCCCAGATGATGCTAAAGAAACAATGAAACTTCATTCTCACCTGTGCACAGCTGCACTTGCTGACAAAGGAAGTGGCTAGTTGGGTGAATTTAAAAAGGGGAGTAAGTCACGACCATTTCTACACACAGTTAATCCTGGACTTATGACTACAATTGAGCCCGAAATTTATGTCGCTCTGGGAAACATTTGTTAATTGAGGTTTGCTCCATTTTATGACTTTCCTTGCCAGAATCGTTAAGTGTCAGAAGGTCTCAAAATATGACCCAGGGACATGGCAACTATCATAAATACAAGCAAGTTTGTCAAGCATCTGAATTCTGATCATAGGACCATGGGGATGCTGCAAATGGTTGTGTGAAAAACAGTCTCCTAAGTCATGTTTTTTCAGGGCCATTGTAACTTTTGAACCATCACTAAATGAGCTGTTGTAAGTCGAGGACTCCCTGTGTTACCCTATATCAGGGGTCTCCAACCTTGGCTCCTGGAAGCCTGGCGGACTTCAACTCCCAGAGTTCCACAGCCAGCTGGCTGTGGAATTCTGGGAGTTGAAGTCCGCCAGGCTTCCAGGGGCCAAGGTTGGAGACCCCTGCCCTATATGAATCTGACCTTAATGGGACCTGGGAAGAGAAGCCAGAAGGTAATGTGTGGTAGGTGAACACATTTTCCTATGGATAAGTTTGCAAGCATGATGTGCCCCTTTGTTACACAAGTAGAAACAAAAATTTGCACCTCAAACAAAAATTTGCACCTCAAATACCAGATTTGAAATTTTGGGCACGGGCAACCTTGAACTACACCCTACGGTTGGACTTAAGCATAGTACACAAAATTATCTGCTTCGATGTCCTACCAGTCAATGAATACTTCAGCTTCAACCACAACAATACAAGAGCATACAACAGATCCAAACTCAATATAAACTGCTCCAAACTTGATTGCAGAAAGTACGACTTCAGCAACAGAGTGGTCAATGCCTGGGATGCACTACCTGACTCTATTATTGCATCCTCTAACCCCCCACTCCTTTAACCTTAAACTATCCACTATTGATCTCACCCCATTCCTAAGAGGTCTGTAAGGGGCGTGCATACATGCACCATCATGCCTGCCATTCCTGTCCTTTTGTTCCCATTTATTTGTACCTATTTCCTGTATTCTTACTCATGTTTATACTTATTTATATTATCTTGTAAGTGATTGACCAAGCAAATGAACAAAATAAAAATAAAATGCTTATCTAAGAGATATGAAATTTTGTACTGGACTTTAAAAATTGGTTTTGAAAAATCAGTAAAAAAAAAAAATCAAAACACCCTGTGCTAAACACCACTTTGATTTTTTTATAGCTGTACAGTATAGTCTGTTTTATTGTTTGTCCTTGAACTGTGCAAAACAAATAAAACTGTTTGCAACACTCTCTGTGTGTTTGTAGACGATTATTGCACAACCAGGGAACTAAAGTTATCAAGACCTAAATAATTGATTAAAATTATAAACTACCTCCTCCTTTCCCAAAAGTCCGATTTCTCTGAAACATTTTGTCTGGTCCCTAAGAAATCCAGTGGGGCAATAAAGGGTGGCAGAAGATAGAATAAGACAATTATTCAGCTTTTTGTAGGCCCTATTTATTTCTGTCCCACCTTTATTACTTTAAATATAACTCAAGGTGAGGAGCATACTTTATATTTTCCCCTTCTTCTATTTTCCCACCAAAACATCCCTTTGAGGTAGGTTGGGTTGAGAGAGAGTGACTCGTCCAAAGTCACCTAGCCAACTTTCATGCCTAAGTTGACACTAGAACTCACAGTCTCCTGGTGATTGGCCCAAAGTCACCTACTATAGCCAACTTTCATGCCTAAGTTGACACTAGAACTCACAGTCTCCTGGTGATTGGCCCAAAGTCACCTACTATAGCCAACTTTCATGCCTAAGTTGACACTAGAACTCACAGTCTCCTGATGATTGGCCCAAAGTCACCTACTATAGCCAACTTTCATGCCTAAGTTGACACTAGAACTCATAGTCTCCTGGTGATTGGCCCAAAGTCACCTACTATAGCCAACTTTCATGCCTAAGATGACACTAGAACTCACAGTCTCCTGGTGATTGGCCCAAAGTCACCTACTATAGCCAACTTTCATGCCTAAGATGACACTAGAACTCACAGTCTCCTGATGATTGGCCCAAAGTCACCTACTATAGCCAACTTTCATGCCTAAGATGACACTAGAACTCACAGTCTCCTGGTGATTGGCCCAAAGTCACCTACTATAGCCAACTTTCATGCCTAAGATGACACTAGAACTCACAGTCTCCTGGTGATTGGCCCAAAGTCACCTACTATAGCCAACTTTCATGCCTAAGGTGACACTAGAACTCACAGTCTCCTGGTTTCTAACCTGGTACCTTAACCACTAGTCTCCTGGTGATTGGCCCAAAGTTACCTAACCGACTTTCATGCCTAAAGTAGAACTAGAACTCACATTTTCCTGATGCTTTTACTACTACATCAAATTGGCAAATATTCTTGCAAATTTGTAATGCAGTGGTGTTTCAATGGTCAAAAACCATCAAATAAAAAAACCCAAATTATTGGAAGAGGGAAAATAAATCATAGCCAAATATTGATATCAAATTTTGCTTGGTACCTTTCCTGTTATTAGAAGTCAAGATCAACCATACATTTGGTCCCAATGGCAGTCTGCAAACCTGGTTAAACTGAGGCTTAGGCCATTTCTTCCAGTTCCTCCATGAATTTTGAATTTTGTCTGGAAAAATTTCTAATCCTGAAAGACAAGAAGAAAATGATGGTGCATAGAGGGTATAATCCTGATCCCTTGAATCTCTCCGATTTATGAGCTTCGGGGTACAGGGGCCACATTTCAAAGGATTGCATTAAAAAAACATATTTGAAAGGATATTTTCCTATCCAATCCTACAGCTACTCTTACAAGAAGACACTATTTTTTTATATATATAAAATTTAATTGAAATAATCATCATATAAAAAGAAAATGAAGATAATAGGAAATGGGAAAGGGAGAAGAAAGGGAAAGAGAAATGTGGGGTAAGGGGAAAAAAGAAGAAAAAACATTTTCAAACATTTTCAGCACAATAGAATAAAAATAATAAAATACAGCCTCAACTTTTTAACTTTTACATATTTAGTACAGGCCGTTTTCGACCACAAGTGAGTCCAAATTTTCTGTTGTGAAATGAGACATTGGTTCAGTGAGTTTTGCCCCATTTTACAACATCTCTTGCCACTGTTGTTAAGTGAATCACTGCAGTTGATAAGTAACAGGGTTAAGTGAATCTGGCTTCCCCAATGATTTTGCTTTGTCAGAAGGTTGCCAAAAATGATCACATGACCCCTTGGCCACTGTCATAAATATGAACCAGTTGCCTAGGGTCCAAATTTTCATCACATGACCACGGGGATGGTGCAATGTTTCTAAGTGGGCAAAATGACCATGCACCACTTTTTTCAGTGCCTTTGTAACTTCACATGGTCGCTAAAAGAATAATTGTAAGTCAAGGACTGCCTGTATACACCAGCCATTTTTTTAAACCCCAAAAGTACCTAATCGGCGAATCCCAAAATTTAAATTGCCTTTTTGTGTGTGTCTCAAGCACAAGTCAATCAATCCGAATACGGCTGGAAGGGACCTTGGAGGTCTTGTAGTTCAACCCCCTATTCCAGTGATGGCTAGCCTTCCCATCCACCCATAAGGCAATGCACATAGCCCCCTCACACCCCCTGCGCATGCATGCACAATCCCATGCGTGCACGTCACATGTCTCTGCACATGGATGCACATCATGCATCCCTGCATATGCGTGTGTGACCCCCCCCTGCATGCCCTGCACCTTTCTGCGCATACGTGTGCATCTCCCATGCACCTCCTGCCTCCCTCGCATGCACAGTAGCTACCCGACCAGTGGACTTCTAGCATGCTTCACCATCACGGCCCTATACCATTTCAAGAAGTCTAGAAACGCTTTTCAAATAGACCGAGAAAAGAGGGTCTCTCTGAGCATGTACAAACTTCCCTTGGCTTTTTTTTTTTTTTTTTTTTTTTACCAAAGGGGCTTTTTCAAAAAGCGACTGGACTTTCTTCGTTTTTCCTAGAGGACGTTTCGCTTCTCATCCAAGAAGCTGCTTCAGTTCTTCGGTTCCGAACTGAAGCAGCTTCTTGGATGAGAAGTGAAACGTCTTCAAGGAGAAAAACCAAGGAAATCTAGTTGCCTTTGGGGAAAAAAAAAAAAAAAAGAGCACCTTTGGGACAATCATGCCTTGGATGACTGAGAATCTCCGTCGACATTTTCCTTGCCTTTGCGATACCTCCTTTGTTCCTTTAAGGAGCATCGTTTCCAGGTCAGATCTGACGGCTGGCAGAAATCTTAGCGGCTCCGAGCCTCCTGCTTGTAGAAATTAAATGCTGTGGCCACCCACCACCAAATCGACTTTGCCATCATGAACACTAATCCCATTTATTCTCCTGACAACAGAGAACCTGTCTGTCTGTCTAAGGCCGTGACAGCACTCAGGGCATTCCGATCTCTCCACTCAGTGGACCAGGGGTGCATAATGCCAGCTTGCCTTTGGCATGCCGCTTTACATAATACTAATCAATAGCATGTTAATTCAAAAATAAATCTTTTATGTACACCTGCTGGAGAGATTATGCCTCTCTCTGGAGTAGGCAGAAGAGCACGGCTCATGATTTGGCCTTTTCTCCCGCTGGCTAGTTTGCCTCATCGGACTAAGAAGCGCAAAAATCTATGGGTCAGAAGGCTAGGTTAGTTTTAGAATAACAGAGTTGGAATGGGACCTTGGAGGTCTTCTAGTCCAACCCCCTGCTTAGGCAGGAAACTCTATACCATTTCAGATAAATGGTTATCCAATCTCTTCTTTGAAATTTCCATTGTTGGAGCAACCTCGAACTACGCCGTCTATGGTTTGACTTAATCATAGTGCACAAAGTTACCTGCCACAATGTACTACCAGTCAATGACTTTTGTTGCTTCAACCGCAACAATACAAGAGCATACAACAGATATAAGCTTAATGTAAACCACTCCAAACTTGATTGCAGAAGGTACGACTTCAGCAACAGAGTGGTCAACGCCTGGAATACACGACCTGTCTCTGTTGTTACATCCCCAAACCCACATTCTTTTTCCCTCAAACTAACCACTGTGGACGTCACCCCATTCCTAAGAGGTATGTAAGGGGCATGCATAAGTGCACAGTTCTGCCTACTGTCCCTGTCCTATTGTCCCCAATTATTTGTACCTATTTCTTGTATTTATATTTATGTTTACTCTTATCTCTATTATCTTGTAAGTGATTGACAAATCAAATCAAATAAAAAATTAATTTTTTTTTTACAACTTCTGGAGGCAAGTTGTTCCACTGATTAATTGTTCTGTCAAGAAATTTCTCCTTAGTTCTAAGTTGCTTCTCTCCTTGGTTAGTTTCCATCCGTTGCTTTTTGTCCTGTCTTCAGGTGCTTTGGAGAATAGCTTGACTGCCTCTTCTTTGGGGCAGCCACTGAGATATGGGAAGACTGCTATTGTGTCACCCCTAGTCCTTCTTTTCATTAAACTAGACATACCCAATTCCTGCAACCTTTCAGTCCCCGAATCCTCTTGGTTGCTGTTCTCTGCACTCTTTCTAGAGTCTCAGCATCTTTTTAAAAATCGTGGCAACAAAAACTGGATCCATTATTCCAAGTGTGGCCTTCCTAAGGCATTATAAAGGGGTATTAACACTTCACGCGATCTTGATTCTGTTGATGCAGCTTAGTTTTTTTGGAAAAATGATGCTGGTCCAGGCCTACTCAGTGTGCTGGCATGGCAGAGATGCTTTATTTTTATTTTTTTTCCGTAGGACCCTGTGTGGCCTTGTCACACATGTTCTTTTGCAGGAGGGTGGAGATTTAAATAGGTTTAAATGGGAGGAAGTGATGCCAAAGGATCATGGCTTTTGCGCTTGTGTGGACGTACATGTGGGACTCTCAAACGTTGCTCCGAGGTGTTCCAAAGCTATTGTTGGAAAAGAAAATGGAGCAGGGAATTGCTGAAGACAACCTGGTGAGGAGATTGTTAGAAGCTTAAGGACCAATCTTTTTTCTTTCTTTTTTTAAATGTAGGTGCTGCTCTCCTTGGAACCCTGGGTGCTGTGAGCTTTTAGATTGCAGACCTTGCACTTCCTGGAACCAGATGACCCTGCGCTTTCTGGAACTGGAGGCTGAGAGTTTTAGAACCAGCTGCTACCCTTGGATGGAAGGAGATTTATTATTATTATTATTATTTAGCTATCTGAAGGTTGTACCAGGTGGAGCAATGATGCTATGCAATTAGACAAGCAAAGGGATGGGATTGTTTTTAATCAAGTCAACCTAATGATTTAGACTTATTTATTTGTCACAGAATTTCTGCCTAAATGGCAACATCTGGATGGCCTTGCTTGATGTTGAAAAGCTAAGTGGCATTTAACCTGGTGAATATTTGTGTGGAAGATTATAGACTGGAAATTTTTAAGAAGAGACTGGATAACCATTTGTCTGCAATGGTATAGGATCTCCTGCCTGAGCAGGGGGCTGCACTAGAAGACCTCCAGGGTCCCTTCTAATTTTGTTATTTATATCCTAAACTAGGAAAAAAAACAAACCCCAAAGAAAGCATTGTAGAATTATTGCCCCCCAAAATATAGACATGTTTATTGAACTTGATTGGAAAGAGTCTTTAAAAATGGATGGGGAAATAGCAACATTATTCAATAATTTTATTAAAATATCAAATATTTATAATTAATTTTTAATTGATATTGGCTTAAAAGGCACAAAAAGGGCCCTCAATGTATGCTCGGGATTCCTTTGAAATATCTCAAAGACAGCCATTGTTCCTTCCTGAGGAATTATTATTAATAAGTAACAAATTATTGCTTAATAATGTAAGAATTAATCTTATTAATAACAACAATAGTAATACAAGCCTTTGGTCTGCCCGAAAGAGCTGGAGCACTACTGGAACACCACCGACATTGATAAAATCCCCCTTGGGTCAATTGCAAAAGGCAGCTTTACATGGAACAGCTGGCATCCTCAACCCAATCAAATGATTAACCCAATCAAAGACGAACACCTGCATATCCCAAATCCTTGGGAAGGATTCAATAAGGGGACAAAATTACCAAATCCACTCTAAACATCAGACTGAACTCTGCAACCAATCACCTTCATTAACCCAGAGTCTACCACATACTGGATTGTATTGAATACTTGATTGGCCTACTGCGGTTTTTAAACACACAAGGAATTTGCCTTTTGACTGGATTCAGTGCTTTCAATATCAGATCTCCAGGAAATATATTGACATTGATAGATGTTATCAAGTGTCTTGGGTGTTCTTTTCCCTTGGTTGTTTGCTTGCAGATGTTTCATTACTCATTAGGTAACATCATCAAAGTGAGTGTGGAGTTTGCTTCCTTTTTTTACACAGAGTAGCTTGCCCTGCCAATCCTGGCAGAGATATGGTTTTTCTCTTTGGTAGTTCTTTGATTAGGGCATTGTTTTCTGTTTGATTGTTTGTCTGGGGCTAATCATTGCTTATCTGTAAGATTATCCTAAGATTTCAAGGAATGCAACTTTTGTACTTTAGGTTTTATCTGTTCCTATTCTGTTCCAGTGCTTCCCCAGTTCTCATAAAGGAGACTATTTGTAGCTCAGGGTTGAAACGAGGGGTCCCTGGTGCTCTCTGAGTTTGGTTGCTTTCTTGCAGATGTTTTCATTACCCGACTAGGTAACACCATCAATGCTAGTAAAGGAGTGTTGTTTGCTGTCAGTTATATTCTGCTGACCTGCCTATCTGTGTGGGGGCGGTTTTAGGAGATTCTTTGGTTGGGCTGTTTGCTGATGGCTCTTTGGCAATTTCTTGATTGGGGGTATTATTTACTTGACTGTTGGTGTGATGTTGACCTTGGAGTTAATCTATACTGATCTGGGTACTGATTACTGATGGAGAGGTGCTGGAATCTTTTTTTTCCCACTTTTGGGCTGGTTAATTGTTTCTTTTGCATAGACTATAGATGTTGTTCATGTCTATGTGTCCATTGGGGACTGATTTGCAGAGTGCTAGGCTTCTAGAAATTCCCTGGCATTTTTGGACTTGGCCTGGTCTAGGATGGTCACATTTTCCCAATTTAAACTGTGGTTAAATCTGTCTATACCTTGTGAAATTAAAGAATTTTCATTATGCCTTCTGACTGCTGGTTGTGTTTGTAGTTGCATTCTGCCTATTTGTCCTATACCAGTGGTCTCCAAACTTGGCAATTTTAAGAATTGTGGACTTCAACTCCCAGAATTTTCCAGCCAGCATAGCCAACTTTGGGGACCTCCTGCCCTACACAGTGGCTGCTGCAGTTCTCACGTTGTATGTTGTTCCCCAGATCTTTTGACATGACACCAACCCCAGATTGCATCTCTACAATGCTCTTCTTCCACATTCACATGATCTCTGGTTATTACATTTTCCTAGATTTTTCCTAGTTCTTTCTTAGGCCTTTGCAGTTGCTGGCAACTGCAATGACAGTGAATGTCAGTGGCATCATTTTTCAGGAAGATATCTGGAATTTGATGTGATTCACACCTTGAGGCCTATCATGTCTTGGCTCTTAGGTTGTGTCAATGATAACTGGGTGATGGGGATGGTAAATGAACTGAAGATACCATTTTTAGATTTGTTATTATGAAATGACTTAGGGATGAGCAATTACTTCCCTTGAGCTATTTCAACTGGATCCTGAGTATATACCCCTTCTTCTTCTCTCTCTTTTTTTTGGGGGGGGTGGGGGTGAGGGGTGGGGGTGAGTTTTGAATCACTTTTTTACTCCTGGTGATTGCCTACACAAGTCCCTGCAATTTTCTTGACATGTTTTTCAGAATTAGTTTGCCATTACCTGTTTCCTAGGGTTGAAAGAGATGGACTTGCAGATAACTTTGTGCCCAAGGTGGAACTAGATCAGATTAACAGAGTTGGAAGAGATCTTGTAGGTCATCTAGTCCAACCCCCTGCTCAAGCAGGAGACCCTACACCATGTCTGACAGATGGTGGTCCAGTCCATTCTTAAAAGCTTCCAGTGATGAAGCTCCCACAACTTCTGAAGGCAACTTCTGTTCCATTGGTTGATTGTTCTCACTGTCAGAAAGTTTCTCCTTATTTCCAGGTTGAATCTCTCCTTGTTTCCATCCATTATTCCTTGTCTGGCCTTCGGGTGCTTTGGAAAATAGCTTGACCCCTTCCTCCTCTCTGTGGAAGCCCCTCAAATATTGGAAGACAGCTCTCATGTCTCCCCTGGTCCTTCTCTTCACTAGACTAGCCAGGCCCAGTTCCTGCAACCGTTCTTCATATGTTTTAGTCTCCAGTCCCCTAATCATCCTGGTTGCTCTTCTTTGCACTCTTTCTAGAGTCTCAACATCTTTTTTTATACTGGGGTGACCAAAACTGGATGCAGTACTCTAGGTATGGCCTTACTAAGGCTTTATAAAGTGGTATGAGTACATAGAACTCACCGTCTCCCGGATGATTGGCACAAGCTCATCCAGCTGTCTGGTGTGCCTAAGGCAGGACTGGAATTTAAATCTCATGGTTTCTAGCCCTGTGTCTTTAATCACTGCATCGAACTGTCTCTCCCTAACACAAGTAGTCCTCAAACTATGACCATAACTGAGGCCAACATTTCTCTTGCTAAGCGAGACAGTTGTTCAGTGAATTTTGGCCTGTTTTACAACTTTTCTTGCCTCAGTGGTTAAGTGAATCACTGCATTTCTCAAGGTACCAATATGGTCGTTAAGTGAATCTGGCTTCCCCATCGACTACAGAAGGCTGTAAAAGAGCATCCCATGACCCTGGGGACAATGCGACCGTCATAAATATGAGTCAGTTGCCCAGTGTCTGAATGACCATGGGGATGCTACAACGCTCATAAGTGTGAAAAAGGGCCACAAAAGTCACTTTTTTCCAGTGCTGTTGTAACTCTGGTCATTAAATAAACTGTTTTATGTTGAGGACTACCTATATTGCTGCTTATTCCCATTTCCTGTGCGGCTGTGCCAATAAATCTCACAATAAATCCCCCTGCAGTGAGGACTCCACCCCTCCCTCCATTACATCCATCAGGCATTAAAAAAAGGCAAGGTTTCCCTAAGATGCCGCCATCTTTCCTATTTTTGACCTCCTGTCCCTTTAGATACCTCAGCGATTTCCCCCAAAAGGCCTTTTCCATTTCTCTAATACTTCGGGCAAGGCAGCCAGGCTTCATGGTTTTTTTTAAAGACGGCAGCCTAGTTACCAACCAAGGGTATCCGGTCGGGTGGGATACAGTCTAATAAAAACACAAATAAAATTCATTGAATTGTTAACCTAACCTCAAAGAGCTCAGCTGGAGTCCTACCCCCCCCCCCCATCTGCAAAATATAATTAACTCAGTGTGAGCTGCGGCTTCTTCTGTTTTTTTTTTTTTTTTTAAATCCTCACTTAGTCCAAACCTCCTGCATGGATAATATTGCTGGCTTGCCAGGTTTGCTTTCCCATAAATGTTAAGCAGACCTCTGTAAAACTAATTGGAATTTACTGCACACGTGAATAGTTTGCATATCAATGAATGTTGCTCCTGTATAGGCTTAAGAACTTTCAAAGGTGAGGTTTCTTTCTTTATAGCGATCAAAGGTGTGTGTATGTGTGTATTTCCTGATAGGTGAGGTGGTTTTATCATGAATTAAAACAGAGATGGCAAATGTCCAAAATATGGGATGTCCTTTTTAAAAAAATCCTCTCCAATTTCTCCCCCACTCTCTCTTCTCTTTCTGCAAAGGATGCACCCCAGGATAAGAGGACCTCCATGAAAAGTGGTGACACACCCTTATTACGATAGGTAGTCCTCAATTTATGACCACAATTGAGCCTAGAAGTTCTGTGGAGGTCAAGCTGCTTTCCAAAGCACCCGAAGGCCAGACAAGGAATAATGGATGGAAACCGAACAAGGAGAGAGAGATTCAACCTGGAAATAAGGAGAAATTTTCTGACAGGGAGAACAATCAACCCATGGAACAGAGGTTGCCCTCGGAAGTTGTGGGAGCTTCATCACTGGAAGCTTTCAAGAAGAGATTGGACTGACGTCTGTCAGAAATGGCATAGGGCAGGGGTGGGATTCAATTTTTTTAACAACCGGTTCTGTGGGTGTGGCTTACATCTGTCAGACAGGGTGTAGGGTCTCCTGCTTGAGTGGGGGGTTGGACTAGATGACCTACAAGATCCCTTCCAACTAATTCTATTCTATTCTATTCTATTCTATTCTATTCTATTCTATTCTATTCTATTCTACTCTACTCTATTCTATTCTATTCCATTCCATTCCATTGTCTCCAGTTTGACTTGAAGATTTCCAAGGTCCCTTCCAATTCTGCTATTCTGTTAAACTGAATGCATTGCTGGCTTAAGGAATACTATATCCATGACATTCCCCCCGTCTATTAAACTAGATCATCTCTCTCTTTCTCTCTATTAAATCATTTCCCTCTTTGATTAAAACATATATCTCGGCATACAGTGCCTTTAACTCACCTTTCTGTGGCTCCCAGGACTAGTCTTCTTGCCATTATGGGATGAGATTTAGTATTTATTTTTTTATTATTTATTTATTTGTCAGGCAAGATTTATTTATTTGCTTCTCCCCCCCCCCCCCAAAGGCTGCTTTTTATGTTGAACTCTGACCTGTTCCTTGGAAAGAAAATACTGAATCAACACCTCTTCTCTTAGCCTCAAATGTTTTTTTTTTTAAAGTTGTTGTTGTTTTGGAGCAGAAGATATCAAATAAACACTCAGCAGGGGCTTTTAACGCCTGCAAGAGGGCAGCGACCCCAAGCAGCGACCTCAAGATGAGGGTCCAATTCCCCCCCCAAATAAGGAGAGGGGAGTGTGGCTATCATTCCACCCTAGATCTCTTTGATATGGGGAGGAAATGGAAGAAGCGAAGTGCTCTTAAGGAAATACCCAAATTACAAGGATATGAGAAATGGCTAAAAAGGTGTCATATAAATAATATGTTTTCCTTAAATATTTGCCAGTTGGATCGAGAAGGTTAGAGACAGTGTACAGGTAGTCCTTGACTTATGACCACAACTGAGCCCACAATTTATATTGCTAAGCGAGACATTTGTGAGTTTTGCCCCATTTTACAACCTTCCCTGCCATCATTGTGAAGTGAATCACTGCAGTTGTTAAGTTAACTGCATGGCTGTTAAGTGAATCTGGCTTCCCCATTGACGGTTCATCGCAAAGGAGGTCGCAAAAGGGGATCACATGATCCAGGGACCCTGCAATGGTCATAAAGGTGATTGGTCTGAATTTTAATCGTGTGACTACAGGGATGCTGCAGTGTCGTAAGTGTGAAAAACGGTCATAAGTTGCTCTTCTCAGTGCCATTGTTACTTTAAATGGTCACTAAATGAATTGTTGTAAGTCAAGGACTACCTGTGCAGGAGATACAAGCAAAGGAAAGAAAGGACAGGCAACAATTGGGAAGAAGAAAACAGGGGGGACAGAGAACCAAGATATGTGGGGTGAGTACCAAACCCGCAAGGAAGCCTTATTTGTTGTGGTCTGCTGGCAATGGGGAAAACAAGGGCCAGTCTGGGAGTCTGGGGAGGACTCGGACGATGGTCCTGCGTCCGATACAGAGATTGGGGCCAGGGCCATCTGGGAGTTATGTGCTGATTCCGGAGCCTCCAGAATCTGACAGCAGCAAGGCAGAGGAACAAGGGGAGCCTGCTCCCAGTGGGTGTGCGCACAGAACTGCCAGAATGCAAGAGCAGTTAACACAAAAGGGGCAACTCGGGAGAAAGGCTTGGAGGTGATTTCCCCTCCCATAAGACATAAAGGAAGTGCAAAGGGACAGGAACCTTTGCAGGAAGCAACGTTCGCTCTGGTCGGTTTGGAACCTGAAAGCTCCATGGTGAATTTGTGCTCCATTTGGTTTTGAAAGACTAATTGGTACTTCAATCGTTGGCAGCACTTCAAGAAAGATAAAGGTGCGTTCTTATCAGACTTTTCCCAAAGAACTTTGGCAGACTTCCATGGGACTATTTATAACTGGTTGAGACCTACTATGGGCTGTGTGTGAATGACGATAATTCACAGCCATTGAACTGAAAAAAGGTTTTTGGATTTAACGTGTGCTTGTTGGTCTCTCAGGAAACCTTGGTCAGAAAACTATTTGACCTCCCGATAGTGAGAAACGAATGAACAAGCACGAGATCTCTGAAATGGATCCCCCCTGGTTCCTCTTTGCATGGAAGGGAAACCATTTTAGAATTACAGGATAACAAGAGTTGGAAGGGACCTTGGAGTTCTTCTAATCCAACCCCCTGCTCAAGTAGGAGATACTATACCATTTTGGACAAATGGCTGTCCAATTTCTTCTTTAAACACTTCCAGCGAAGTAGCACCCACAACTTCTGAAGGCAAATTGTTGCACAGGTTAATTGTTCTCATTGTCAGGGAGTTTCAAGGTGATTCCTTCTTTGATAAGTTTTCATCAGTTGTTTCCTGTCCTGCCCTCATGCACTATGGAGAATAGACTGACCCCCTCTTTTCTGGGACAGCCCCTCAGATATTAGAAAGCTACTACCATCTGCCTGGAATCCACACTGTATAACGGACAGTAATACCATTGAGTGCATCCAGAAGTATTTCACGAGAAGAGTCTTCCCCTGCTCACAGTAGAATGCCTTATGCCACCAGGTTTGAAATTTTGGACGTGGACAACCTAGAACTATGCCGCGTACGGTTTGACCTAAGTTTAGTACACAAAATTGTCTGCTACAATGTCCTACCTGTCAACGCCTACTTCAGCTTCGACCGCAATAACACATGGGCAAACAATAGATACAAACTCAAAGTAAACTGCTCCAAATTTGATTGCAGAAAATACGACTTCAGCAACAGAGTGGTCAACGCCTGGAACTCCCTTCCTGACTCTGCTGTCACATCCTCAACCCCCCCAAACTTTAACCTTAAACTGTCTACTGTGGGCCTCACTCCATTCCTAAGAGGTCTGTAATGAGCGGTGCATAAACAGACTAGCATGCTGACCAACCCTGTCCTACTCTTCCCATTTATTCATACTCATCTATTATGTATATATTCATAACTTTTTATACTTATATGTTTATATGTTAAGTTCATACTTATATTTGTTTTATCATACATGCTTGACAAACTAAACTAAATAATAAATAAATAAATCATGTCACCCCTTAGTTCTTCTGTTTGTTAGAGTACACCAGGAGTGGGGAAACATGGGTCTTTTATAGCTTAGTGGACTTCAACTCCCAGAATTCTCCTGTGATGGCATGGCTCAAAAGCAACAAAGCCAGAGAACTGGTCTAACTTCCCTTTATTGCTCCAAATTTGGGTTGCCCCCAAACGTCCCCACGCTTATTACAAGTCCTGCAGCCAAGCTCTCACATGCACCTTCAACCGCTTTTAGCTGCAAGCCATCCAGTAAGCCAGGTTAACCAAACAGTAACCAGGGCCAGCAGTCCAGTAAGCCAGGTTAGCCAAACAGTAACCAGGGCCAGCAGTCCAGTAAGCCAGGTTAGCCAAACGGTAACCAGGGCCAGCAGTCCAGTAAGCCAGGTTAGCCAAACGGTAACCAGGGCCAGCAGTCCAGTAAGCCAGGTTAGCCAAACGGTAACCAGGGCCAGCAGTCCAGTAAGCCAGGTTAGCCAAACGGTAACCAGGGCAAGCAGTCCAGTAAGCCAGGTTAGCCAAATGGTAACCAGGGCCAGCAGTTCAGTAAGCCAGGTTAGCCAAACAGTAACCAGAGCAAGAAGTTCAGCGAAACAGGCAAACTGGACAAGCCCCACAAGGCAGAGCACACGAGGCAAGTGCACACGAGGCTCCAGAGATTCAATGCTTGTTCCTGACAAATGCCCCTCCCACCAGCACCTTACATCTTAGTCTGTGCCTTGTGAAGAGGGGCAGGGTACTCTCCTCCCAAAAAGTCAGCTCAGCCTGCGTTGTTCTCGACTTCTTTCTTCTCTCCTTGCTCTAGGATCAGGAGGGGACGGTGCTTGCTAGTCACCTGAGCTCTCTCTCTCAATCCTGCTCCTTCCTGTTTACAAGCCTTTGTGATCCTGACAAGCTCTGCCCAGACTGGCTCTGCCATTCTCCAGTTTCCTCCAAAGCCAACGGAGTCACCTTCTTGATCTCTGTCGACTCTTGTTCCAGCTCATCTTCCCCCGCAAATTCAGACTCCGACGGGGACATGACATCCCCGGTCAGCCATGTTGTAAAGCACGGGTGGAGAACAATGACCCTTAATGACCTGTGGACTTCAACTCCCATAATTCCTGAACCAGCGTGGAATTCTGGCAGTTGAAGTCCACAAGCCATAAAAACTTACCCAGTTCCCATAATGGTTCTTCGTATGCTTTAGCCTCCATCCCCTTATGTCTTTGTTCAACTCCAAGATGGCTGATGAAACTAGCCAGGAACTAACCCTAATGGCCTGCAGTGTATCTCCCATAAATTTTTGCCTCCTCTTCCCTCTTCACCAGCCTCCCTTGATCTCCTCTCCTTAGCTCGATCTGGCGCACGTCTTTAATGGCACCTTCTGAGGACTGTCGCGCTCCGAGCTCCATGCTTAAGTCTTTCAGAGTGAAGTTTAATCGATAAAGGTGCCACTGACAGCATCAACGGCAAAGGGGACCCTTCACAACACAAGAGCTCATGCCTCAGGTGGTCACGAGCACCGATAAAAGCTTCGGCGTAGTGAGAGGGGAGAGCCAAGCCTCTGTAGCCAGCAGGCCCAGGGAAAGAAAAGGCTGAAGCTAGAATAACAACAGGGGTGGGAAGGGGCCTCGGAGGTCTTCTAGTCCAACCCCCTGCTCAAGCAGGAGACCTCTAAACAATTTCAGACAAATGCCTGCCCAGCCTCATCTTAAAAACCTCCAGATTGGAGCAGCAACTTCTGAAGGCAAGTTGTTCAGTGTGTGTCTATCACAATTAAAGTAATACATGACAACAGAAAATGGCTCAAAACGACATGCACAGGTTGCTGAAACCTGTGAATTAAGTCGAGGACTACCTGGGGTTGAATTACTTGTTTAGTGACCGTTCCTAATGATAAAGCATTGATTAAAGTGGACTTATGACCGTTTTTCACACTTACGATCGTTGCAGCATCCCCATGGTCACACACACAAAATTCCGATGCTTGTCAACTGACTCATATTTATGACGGTCACTAGTGTGTCCTGTGGGGGAGTCACATCATGATCCCTTTTTGTGACCTTCTGACAAGCGAAAAGTCCACAGGGAAGCCAGATTCACTTAACAACTGTGTTTCTAACTTAATAACGGCAGTGGTTCACTTAACAGTTGCAGCAAGGAGGATTGTCAGATAGGGCAAAACTGTTTCCCTTAGCAACAAAAATGTTGGGCTCGGTTGTGGTCATAAGTCGAGAACTTCCTGTATAAGACATGTGGACTTCAATTCCCAGAATTCCCCAGCCAGTCACACTTCCATTATACATCGTACCACAAAATATCCATTGTGTTTTAGCCTCTTCTATGGCTTTCAAAGTCAATGAGATGACAGGTGTAGCATGCCAATCAAAACTTTGCCCACCCCTCCCCAATGCAAAAGGGGCGGGGCTTTGTTTCCAGGTGTGCCTGCCATTTGAAGATTTTGACCCACCTAGTGGGCACTCCTGTCCTCTTGTGAGTGGTACAGCCCTTAAATCTCTTAAATCTGACTTGAGGATAAATAAAGCAAGCTTAACCTTATCTGCTTGTGACCTTGGTTTTGTAAATGTATTTATTTGTTTTTTGAGATTGAGATTTTATCTAGATTTCAGAACCTCCAGGAGGTCTAGATAGTAAGATCTCCTCTGTTTTCTCCCCGCAACAAATAACCCTGCAAGGTAGGTTTGTTGTAAATGGGATGAGTCCAAAGTCATCCAGGGAGGTTCTATGGCTGACGGTGAAGGTATGTCTCCTTGGTACCAACCAGGGGTGGGATTCAAAATTTTTAACAACTGGTTCTGTGGGCATGGCTTGGTGGTCATGTTATTGGCTGGGTGTGGCCAACTCAATATCACTCATATCGAGGAACTCATCTCCTCGCCTGGCTTCTCATGACTGTGGGGATGCTGCAAGTCGTAAGTGTGAAAAATGGTCATAAGTCACTTTTTTCAGTGCCATTGTAACTTTGAATGGTCACTCCACACAAGCAAAGTACCAGCAAAAGAGGGGAAAAAACTCCAGAGAAGTTCCTGAGACAAAAAGTCTAGTCCTGCCAAGAATGTAATAAGGGTTAATGGAGAGGCAGTTTCTGTAAGCAACACCAGAATGTTTCCTTCCTGCCTTCCTTACAGGATTAGGCCAATAATTTCTTCTAACAACTGGCTCTCCGAACTGCTTAGAATGTTAACAACCGGTTCTAGCAAATAGGTGCGAACCTGCAGGATCCCACCCCTGGTACCAACCCAGATTTTTAGCACTTAGCCCACAGTGGCTCAGATAAATTGAAAACAGTGCTGGTTGAGAAGGAAAGGAAGGAAGAAAGAAAGGAGGAAGGAGGGAGAAGAAATGAAGGAAGGAAGGAAAGAGAGAGAGAGGGAGGGTGGAAAATAGGAAGAATGAAGGAGGAAGGGAGAAGAAAGGAAGATAGTGGGAAGGAGGGAGGAAGAAAAAGAAGGGATGGTTGGTGGAAAGATGATAGGGAGAATGAAGGAGGAAAGAAGGGAGAAGGAAGGAAGGAGGGTAGAGAAAAGGTAAGAGGAAGGGAGAAGGATGGAAGATGGTGGGAAGGAAGGACAAAGAAAAGGGGAAGGAAGGAAGGAAGGAAGGAAGGAAGGAAGGAAGGAAGGAAGGAAGGAAGGAAGGAAGGAAGGAAGGAAGGAAGGAAGGAAGGAAAAATAGGAAAGTCAGTTGACCAGGTGAGTCCTAAGGCAGAGGCTGCCAGAGATCATCTATTCCCTTCCACTCATTCTCCTGCATAATTTAAAGCAATTTCTAGTTTTGTTAAGCTTACTTAGAATTATCTATTATGGCCCTTCAATATTTATGACATTGATTTCGTTTTAAATGCTTTGTAAATCATTGCTGAAAAAAATAAAATAAATGGAGCTCCAGCTGAGAACTGTATATATAGTGCAATAAACCAGAAAGCTATATGGGGTTCTAATTTAAAGACTCCCTTTGTGTGTGTGTATATGTGTCTGGGTATTTGTGTGCATGCATGCATCCTTGTGCATCTATATGTGTGCATGGAAGTAAATGAGAATCTCATTTAAATTAAGGCCAGGGGATGTGAGTCACATAGTAAAAGCAGTGAGCAAATTTGTTAAGCTTTCAAATAGAGTCAAGGCTGATTGTGTTAAATCTTATTTATTTGTTCCAGGTTATCTTAGGGGCTCAAGTGGCTTAGCATATGTTAATTAAAAGCAGCAAATAAATGAAAGCGGCCACCAGACTGAATACAGGGAGTCCTCAACTTACAACCACAATTAACCCCTGGATTTCTATTGCTAAATGAGACAGTTGTTAAGCAAGGTTGGCTGCATTTTACCATTTATTGCCACAGTTAAGTGAATCATTGTGGCTGTTCACTTAGTGACAGAGTTGTTAAGTGAATCTGTCTTCCCCATTGGCCACAAAGCGTGATCACATGACCCAGGGACATTGCAACCGTCATAAATATGAACCAGTTGCCAAGGGGCCGTGGGGCTGCTGCAACGGTCGTAAGTGTGAAAAACACTCATAAGTCACTTTTTCTCAGTGCCTTTGAATGATGACTAAATGAACTGTTGTAAGTAGAGGAGTAGCAGTAAATGTAACGTATAGGTCAGGGATGGTCAATCTTGGGCCACTGTAAAACCTGTGGACTTCAACTTCCAGAATTCCCCAGCTAGCTGTGATTCTTACAAGATCTATTCAACATCACAACCACAGGAAAGGTAGAAAGAGATGGATTCAGCCAGGTGTTGAACAGAGCACACCTGGACTTAAAATTTTCAGGTAGCAAGCAAGGGAGGGATGCGTGTGGGATGGTTAGATCTCCACTGGGTAGCCCTCTCTATGCTTTCTTCCCAGATCCACAATATTTTAAACCAGGGTGGTAACCAGGAAAAACAATCATAAGTCACATTTTTCAGTGCCATTGTATGGCTAAACAGTCACTAAACGAACTGCTGTAAGGCAAGGACTCCCTGTATGTTTTAATGATAACTGGCCTATTGGGAAAGGAACTAATTTAACTTAGCTGGGTGCCTTTACTTTAACCTAAGACAGAGGTCTCCAAACTTGGCAACTTTAAGACTTGTGGACTTCAACTCCCAGAATTCTCCAGCCAGCTATTCTGGAAGTTGAAGTTCACAAGTCTTAAAGTTGCCAAGTTTGGGGACCCCTGACCTAAGGAGATGAGAAAATTTTATATTATTTATTTGTCTCACACAGGCGTTCCTCTCCCTCAACCCTGCTGGTCCCCACTCCCCCAGTTTTGGGGTGGGGAAGATTGCCAGCTCTAGACATGATGACTTGGTAACTCTCTCCTGCTTTAAATCCTTCCACTGAGAACATGTGAGAACCATCAACCAGTGGGACAGATAGCTTTTGTCTTCAGAAGTTGTGGGAGCTTCATCCCTGGAAGCTTTCAAGAAAAGAATGGACTGCCATCTGTCAGAAATGGTGTGGGGTCTCCTGCTTGGGGCGGGTGGGGTTGGACTAGATGACCTACAAGGTCCCTTCCAACTCTGTTAATCTGAATCTTAATCGGTGATACCCTGGAACAAGAGTGTGGAAGTTGGGATAAGATATGAAGTTAAATAGATAAAGTATTGATACTATAATTTGGAATTGTTATGTTCTATTGGTTTTCTTCTTTTATTATTTTTTCTTAGAAAAGAACTTATAAGCTGTTATGCCTTGTGCATTGTTTATATAAAACTGATAAAAATGGTTTATATATATGTATAAAAAAGAAAATGATAATAAGATATGGAAGGATATATAAAGTGAATATGATGTTTGAATTTGTGTCTGTGTGAAGAGTTTCAACCCGGGATCAGACAACCTTCAGAAAAGATCTTTTAATTTTGTTTATGTTTTATTATGTTTTCTGTAAAATTAATAAAATTTGTTTTTTTTTAAAAAAGAGTGTGGAACTATGGCCCCTTTATGACCTGTGGACTTCAACTCCCAGAATTCCTCAGCATGGCTGGCTCAGGAATTCTGGGTGTTGAAGTTCACCTGATCATAATAATACAGTAATAAATGCTGTAACTTTATTAAGCAACTGTGAACTTCCTGGATATTTCATTTCCCACTCCACACTGCATTTTAGTGCCTTCTCAAAACATGTAAGAAACACACACACACACACACACACACACACACACCCTGGCCTATGCATTTGTTTGTTTTGGGTTCAATGGCAACTCATTTACACGTGTTAATTGCAACTAATTGGCACTAATTGGATGAACAGGAAATCCTCTGGGAACACTCATACCTTTAATTTGTAGTAAATATCATTAATTAACATATGCTAATTAGAACCAATTAACACTGATTAAGGGTTGCCAGCTCCTTGGAAAGTACAACTATCCATGCTGTTTTTAAGTCAGCGCACATGCAGGCAGAGACAGGAAGGAAGGAAGGAAGGAAGGAAGGAAGTAGATAGATAGATAGATAGATAGATAGATAGATAGATAGATAGATAGATAGATAGATGAAATGAAAACTGACAGGAAGGAAGAAAAAAGGGAGGGAGGAGAGAAGGAAGGAAGGAAAGAGGAAGGGAGGGAGGGAGGAAGGAAGCAAAGAAAGGCAGAGAAAGAGGTAGGAATGAAGGAAGGCAGGGAGGGAGGGAAGAAGGAAGGAAGGAAGGAAAGAAAGAACAGAAGGAAGGAAAGAATGAAGGAAGGGAGGAAGGAAGGAAGGAAGGGACAAAAAGAAGAAAGGAAGGGGAGAGAGGGAGAAGGAAGAAAAGAAAGAGAAAGGAAGGAAGGGAAAGAAAGAGGAAGGAAGGAAGAGAAAGAAAGAAAGATTAGATGGAGCTGTAATCAACTGATATTTCTTAACCTTTTTGGCATGAAATTTTACAGATTTGGCATGGCTTTTCCAGAACATTTTAAATTGAAACCTGGGGCTTCACTCACCTGGAGTTGTCCATATCTGTTCTGGACAGTCTTCAGGTACATGCCAGAAATTGTACAAGTAGAAGCCTACGTGCATCTGACATGGACCGCATGTGCAGGAAAGATCAAAATCTGAAAGTATTGGCATCATTGCATGTCAGACAAACAAACAAATGATAGGTTTTGAAAGCAATGCTGCAGTTGCCTTGTTCCAGGTATTGAAACCTCCCCCCTCTGTACACACAACTGGATGTTGGATAAGAGACAGAGTTTCTCAATCCACAGCCTGTAATTTCCAAGCTAAGAAGTGCAAGACTTGTTTGTTTGTTTGTTTGTTTGTTAAGCTGTGGGAAAAGCAGGAGAGAGAGACATGTCAAAATGAAATATTGGTAGAGCCTCCTTTAACATGGATAGATAGAATTCTTTATTGGCCAAGTGTGATTGGACACACAAGGAATTTGTCTTTGGTGCATAAGCTCTCAGTGTACATAAAGAAGAAAATAAAATACATTCATCAAGAATCATAAGATACAACACTTAGTGATAGTCATAGGTTACTAAATAAGCAATCAAATCATACTAGGAGGAAACAAACAAAACAATATAAATTGCAAAGATTTATTGTGAAGATTCCTGCACATACTCTATATCACATAACCTATATCACCAGGCTTGAAATTTAGGGCTTGGACAACCTTGAAATATGCTGCCTAAGGTTGGTCTTAAGCGTAGTACACAAAATTATCTGCTACAATGTCCTACCAGTATTGGTGGGGTGTCGGGGGGGGGGGGGTGTCGGTTCAATGTGTGGAGTGTGAAGGATGTGTGTTTGTGTTTATTTTCATGGTCATGATGTGCACTGAAGATGGTGTTTGATTTCGTTGTACGAGGTGCAATGGCAATAAAGTAAACTAATGAATTAACTGTCAATGATTACTTCAGCTTCAACCATAACAATACAAGGGCACACAACAGATGCAAACTCAATGTAAACCACTCCAAACTTGATTGCAGAAAGTACAACTTCAGCAACAATGCCTGGAATGCACTACCTGACTCTGTTGTTACATTCTCAAATCCTTTAACCTCAAACTAACTACTATTGACCTCACCCCATTCCTAAGAGGTCTGTAAGGGGCATGCATAAGTGCACAATCGTGTCTACTGTCCCTGTTCTATTGTCCCCATTTATTCAAACCTATTTCCTGCATTCTTACTCATGTTTATATATACCTATTATCTTGTAAATGATTGATAAATGAATAAACAAACCAACAAACAAACATGCGGTCCATGTCAGATGCATGTCAGATGCAGATGGTTATAGTCATAAGTGGGAAGATAGGTAATAGGAAGAATAATAGTAATAGTCTTACTAAATAATTTGACAGTGTTGTGGGAATTAGTTGTTTCGTCAAGGCTTTCAGGAAAAAACTGCCCTTGTTCTGGTGTGCAGCGTGTTAGGGATACACCCTAGCAGAATGTGCATGGCAGTCATGCAGGCAGGCAAATATGTGAGATAAACGTTTTTGTAGCTTACACTCAGTAAAACAGATACACTGTGCTAATTTATTCCAGTAAGAGTTTTAGCATAGTCAAAACAGTCCATATATCATTCACTAGTTCAGTCCGTCCGGGAATTATTCAGTTGCAAAGTCCAGTGTCGAAAAAGAGGTCAGTAAACTTACAAATATCAGTCCAGTAATATATCTCCTCGCAGTAGAGATATGAAGAAGTCAAAACTCCTTTCTTCCTTCGACATTCAAAGACTCAGCAGCAGGGAATACACAGTTAGCAAACCATCAATCCAGCATAGTCAATCAATCCAGCAGGTTCTCTTGCTCCTTCTTATGGCGGTTTCACAACCGCACCCAAAATTACATGCTTTGCAGTTTAAAGTGACACACACTTAAATTTACTATCATAGTTTATATGTATTATTTTACCCAAACTATGTTAGGTAACCTTGTTATTCCTAACATACTCCCCTTTTGGGTAATATAATAATATATATATCTATTTACAACCTTAACCCATAGTCATCACAACTTTCTTTGTGTTTGCCTGAACCTTGGGCTTTTGTAAATTGATCAGCAATATTTTCTTCAGTCATACAATATTCCAGTCTTATCAAACCATTTTTTATAGATTGCCTTACATTCAGATATCTAAGATCTGTATGCTTAGATCTTGTTTTCACAGCAATATTTGTAGCCATCCTTATGGCTGCTTGATTGTCCTCATATACTACAATAGAATCATTAACAGTTATTCCCATATCCAATAACAACTGTTTATACAGAATTAAATCAGTACATAATAAAGATAGATATGAAAATTCTGCTTCCATTGTGGACATACTTATGTATTGCTGTCTAATTGACCTCCAACCAATCAATGCTTTTCCTAACAGTATAGCCGTACCTGAAGTTGATTTCCTAGTGTTTATGTCTGTTGCAAAACTTGCATCAGCATATGCACTTAAAATCAGATCATCTTTTGGCTCCAAATATAATGCATAGTGCATTGTCCTTTTAAGATATCTTAAGATACGCTTTGTCGCTTGCCAGTGTTGTTCAGTGGGTTCAGCGTTGAATCGTGCCAATTGATTAACGCCATAGGCAATATCTGGCCTTGACCAATTACTAATGTACGATAAACTACCAATCAGCATTTGATAAATAGTCTTATTGAATTTTGGACTTTGTGCATCAGTGTGGCTAAATTCCTGACTCATTGGAGTTTTTGCCAGCTTACAAAGTTCCATCTTGTATGTTTTTAGTAATTGATAAATCTTATCCTCTTGAGATATCTTATAGCCACCTTTGGTTTTATTTATTGTTAATCCTAGATACTGTTTTATTTCTCCTAATTGCTTTAATTTTATCCTCTTACCTAATAATGATATTATTTCAGTAGCTTCATTATTAGTTTTTGTAATTAAGGCAATATCATCAGTGAACAACAATAACAATGACACTGTTCCATTTGTCTCTTTCTTAAATACACATGGATCAGCTAAACCTGCTTTAAACCCTATATTGTTTAACTCCTTAACAATATATTGGTTCCATTCGTAAACAGATTGTTTTAATTCATAGAGGCTCTTTTTAAGCTTCCAACAGTCATTATTTGTTTTATCATCCTTAATTCCTACAGGTTTCTTTAGGTATATTGTGTGCTGCAATGGTGCATGCAGATAAGCAGTTTCTACATCTAAGTGATTTATGATATAGTTCTTTTTAGCTGCCCACACTAACGCTGCTCTCAAGGTTGTTGCTTTTAGACTCGGTGCAAATATTTCATCATAATCATATGCAGTTTGATTAAATCCTTGAGCTACTAACCTAGCCTTATGGGCAACACTCCATTTTTACCTGTTTTTAATTTAAATATCCATTTACAGCCAAAGGACTTTTCACATGGAGGTAATTTAACATTTTCATAAACTTCCATTTGTTTCAATGAATTTAGTTCCTTCTCCATCGCTCTATGCCAATTTTCTTGATCCTTTGCAGGATACATTCTAAGTTCTTCAACAGTAGTTGGAACTTTACTAACTTGGCAAACTACACTTGCTTGGTATCTGTCAGGTGATCTGGTTTCATGTGTTGAACGTCTAGCTATTACAGGGCTTACAGGTGGACTTTCATGTACTACCTGTTCCTGGTTATCTATTTCTTCCTGTTCACCTATTTCTTCCTGTTCTGGTCCTGTGTGCTCTTCCTGTACTTCCTCTTTAATTGTACTCTTCTTATTACTGATATGTTGTTTTGGTCTTTTGTAGGTTTCTATGATTACATCCTTACTTGAATCTTGCTCCAGTTTTTCCCATCCTACATGTTCAAGGAATTGTGCACTAGCACTACAGTAAATGCTAGATGTACCTTTTTCCCAGAATCTGTATGATTTGTGATTAGATTCGTAACCTACAAAGAATAACCTTTTAACCCTATGCTGCCCCTTATGTCTCAGTTGTGTAGGAATATGCACCCATGCTGGTGCTCCAAATGTGTGCATGTAGCTTAGGTCAGGTTTTCTACCATGCGACCGTGTGAATGGTAATTCACCTGTTGTTGAGTTAACAACATTATTCAATATATGATTATCACACATTATTGCTTCTCCCCACAAAGTTTCAGGTAATCCTGAATCCAACAACATAGTACGAGCCATTGCCTGTATTGTTTGGCCTTGTCTTTCTATAAAGGAATTATGTTGTGGCCTATATGGTGCAGACTTTTTATGTTCAACACCTGCCATCTTCAGTCTATTTTGGAATTTCTTATTTATAAATTCCGTACCATTATCAGTTACAAGAGTTATTAGTTTCCTTTTAGTTTTTCTTTCTGCAAACTTCAACCAATTAAAGAAATTCTGATATGTTTCCGTTTTCCTCTTCATTAAATAACAGAAACCATATCTAGAATAATGATCCATTATACTTAATATATAACGAGCACCTCCCACACTTGGTTTTTTAGGACCTATAATATCAGCAAATACGACCTCTAGAGGCTCTTTAGTTTTAAATCCATTTATTCTATTTGCTGGTATTACCTTGCTTTTTTCTTGACTGCAAGCATTGCAGTGATAATACTTACTGCAAGGCTTCAGTTTTATACCTTTAGACAGTTCAACCATTTGCTTGAGCATTTTAAAATTTATATGCCCTAAACGTCTGTGTAACAAATGTATGCATTCATCATGAGGCTTAACATTATTATACACTGTGTTAGCCACCTCTAATTGATTATCCTTTAACACATACAATTCACCTTTTAAAGTTGCAGCCACTTTTTTACCTTCCTTTTCTATTATGCAATTTTCTCCCCTAAAGGTAACTCCATAACCTAGTTTAATCAAAACTCTAACTGAAAGCAAATTAAACTTAAGTTGTGATACATATAACATTTTTACATTTTCTTTTATGCAAGAACAATGTGCAATACCTTCCCCTTTTGCTTTCATTTTCCAGCCATTAGCTAACGATATCTATTGTGAACTCGTGGACATCTTAATACATCTTTTCTTATCTTTTGTTATGCAGTGCGATGCTCCACTATCTACAACCCATAAATTATTATTCACAGTTTTGTTGCTATACATGGCTAACTCTAAGCATTTTTTATCCTTTTGATGCCTTTTAGCATTCTGGATGGCATTGTGGCGTTTTCCTTTCTTGCAGAATCTAGCCAAATGTCCTTTTCCTCCACAATTAAAACATTTTCTAATTGTATAGGCTGTCGAAGATAATTTCTTTTCTTGTAGTTGTTCCCTTCTTAGTTGATCCCTTTCAAGCCTTCTCCTGGCTTCTTCAATTAATCTGCCAGTAATGTCAGTTAATGTGAGGTTATCTTTTGGCAGTACTTCCAGTGAAGTTACATAGTAATCATAGTCTCATCTAACGAAGACAAAATTATATAAACCTGATGTAGTTCTGTGAAGATAAGTTCTTTTTCATGCAGTTCCTGAAAAATCCTCTTCATTGTGTTTATATGAGTCAACATATCTCCATTCTTTTGAAGATGTGTTCTGAACAGCTTCCGTGTAAGATTTATATGTGCTCCTACACTGTCTTGAACATAAATCTTCTTTAAATTCTCCCAACATTTCGCAGCTGTTTCTTCTCCACGAATATGGACAAGCTGCTGGTCACAGAGTGTCAGTCCTATTATACAGAGAGCTTGCTCATTCTTCAGTTTATATTCTTGTATTTTCTGGGAATTATCCTCATCCTCCGGATCCCAAGCATCTACCTTTGGTGGGTTTTGGATTATACTCCACAAACCTTCTCTTCGTAGAAGTAGGCTGCATTTCATAGACCATGAAACATAGTTTGTTCCATCCAGTTTGGATATTAGAGACAAACTTGATAAATTGACTTGTGCCATCTTTCTCTGGATATTAAACAATAATTAATAAAACACAGCTGTCTGTTTGCAGTATTGTGTAACTATACTAACTCTCACTTTATATAAGCCTGTTATATCCTGGTTAGTCTGATTGTGCAGCTGGGCCCATAACCAGTGTTAGGGATACACCCTAGCAGAATGTGCACAGCAGTCATGCAGGCGGGCAAATATGTGAGATAAACGTTTTTGTAGCTTACACTCAGTAAAACAGATACACTGTGCTAATTAAATAGTTTATTCCAGTAAGAGTTTTAGCATAGTCAAAACAGTCCATATATCATTCACTAGTTCAGTCCGTCCGGGAATTATTCAGTTACAAAGTCCAGTGTCGAAAAAGAGGTCAGTAAACTTACAAATATCAGTCCAGTAATATATCTCCTCGCAGTAGAGATATGAAGAAGTCAAAACTCCTTTCTTCCTTCGACATTCAAAGACTCAGCAGCAGGAAATACGCAGTTAGCAAACCATCAATCCAGCATAGTCAATCAATCCAGCAGGTTCTCTTGCTCCCTCTTATGGCGGTTTCACAACCACACCCAAAATTACATGCTTTGCAGTTTAAAGTGACACACACTTAAACTTACTATCATAGTTTATATATATTATTTTACCCAAACTACGTTAGGTAACCTTGTTATTCCTAACACAGTGCTCTATAGCGTCATTTTGAGGGTAGGAGTTGAAACAATTTATGTCCAGGATGTGAGAGGTCTGTAGATATTTTCACAGCCCTCTTTTTGACTCATGCATTATGCAGGTCCTCAAAGGAAGGCAGACAAGAAGATAATTAGCTGCTCAACGTGGTTTCATCCTAACAAACATTAAGAGTCTTATCTGGTCCATCCAAGTCTAGAAGCTTTGGGATTTTAATTTTTTTATTTCTATTTTATTGATTTATTCAATTCATATAACCAGCCATTTCACCAAAGTAGCTTACCATAACACAGAGAGAACGAAATCACATACATAATATAAAATAGGAACATACAGCAGCTGAGCATCATAAAAGAACCACCAATATGGTCAAGAGAGTTGTACTGGGTATATAGAATGAACTTTCTTGAACTCAGTGCAGTTTTGAGGCTGCTTAAGGCTGTGGTGCTCATTGGCTGGGAGATTAGTTGGTGGCAATATCATGGGGACATGACAGAAAAAAGAGGTTGTTGGAAGGAATGAAGGAGGGAGGGAGGGGATGGATGGATGGAGGAAGGAAGGGAGGCAGGGAGGGAGGAAAGAAAAAAGGAAGGGAAAGAAAAGGAAGGAAATAAAAGGAAGGAAGAAGAAGGGAAAGAAAGGAAATGGAAAAATTGAACGGAGGGAGGAAAGAAGGAAGGGAAGGGAAGAGGAAGGAAGGAAGGAAGAGCATGAATGAAATAGTTCATTATTATGCAAGAAATTTGGCTTTCAAAACTGGATGCTATCTTTTACACAATACTAATTTGCAAAGGGAATTTCCCCATGCTGTTTTTTATTTTGTCTTGCAAGTGATTCTGTGGCTTCCTTAAATAATTCAGTAAACACCTTGGCTGAACTGACATCTGGCTAGAATAGCTTGGGAGAAGGAGGTTTAGGACCTGGGTGAACAATGAAGAAGAAATGTTGATTCCCTGTAAAGGTTTTGCTCAAAACGATGTTCACTGTTTGTTACCCACCATAATGAGGCAGTCAGAAAAAGGAAAAAGTAATGGCTGGCTTTTTTTTAACAGGCCCCACTTTAATTGGTCTTTCCCAGGTCTCTCTTCACAGGCCATCAACACGTCCAGATCATGGCACCTGCTCCCCCTGAACAACAGGGCATAAGTTTGGGAAGATCTCAGTGGGTGGATAAAAATGACAAACTAAACATCTGGTTGACTATGTGGACCAATCCTCCTCCTCCTCCTTTCTCTGCCTTTACAATCTCGTTTTCCCTTTTTCCTTCTTCTCTTTCTCTTTTTTCACCCATTTCCTCCCACTTTTCCTTTCCTTTCCTTCCCCTTTTTCCTCCCCTCTCGCTTCTCTCCCCCTTCTCCTCCTCTTCAAACGCTTCTTTCTTTCTTTCTTTCTTTCTTTCTTTCTTTCTTTCTTTCTTTCTTTCTTTCTTTCTTTCTTTCTTTCTCCTCACCTCTTTCCTTCCACTTTTCTTTTGCTTCCCCTTCCCCTTTCCTCTTCTCCCCTTCTCCTTTCTCTTCCTTTTCAATCTCTTCTTCCCTTTTCCCTTCTTCTCTTTCTCCTTCTTCACCCCTTTCCTTCAGTTCACTGGTGGGATTCAATTTTTTTTTACTACTTGTTCTGTAAGTGTGGTTTGGTTGGTGTGGCTTGGTAAGCATGGCAGGGGAAGAATACTGTAAAATCTCCATTCACTCCCACTCGGGAGGCAGAGAATAGATGGGGCTGGGGCCAGTCAGAGGTGGTATTTGCCAGTTCTCCAAACTACTCAAAATTTCCGTTACCAGTTCTCCAGAACTGGTCAGAACCTGCTGAATACCACCTCTGTTCCACTTCCTCTTTCTCCCTTCTCCCTTCTCCCTCCTCCCCATGGAATCGGTTCCTGGTGCCCAAAACTTTGTGGGCCACTGCTGTAGAGAGTAAGGAAGGTACCCTTGATGGAGATATATAAGCTCTGGCCTAGGCAGGAGGGACTGAAGCATTTTAAAGTCCACAATGTCCAAATAACATTCAGAAGAAAAAGAGATGTTGAGACTCTAGAAAAAGTGCAGAGAAGAGCAACCAGGATGATTAGGAGACTGGAGACTAAAACATATGAAGAACGGTTGCAGGAACTGGGCTTGGCTAGTCTAGTAAAGAGAAGGACCAGGGGAGACATGATAGCAATCTTTCAATATTTGAGGGGCTGCCACAGAGAGGAGGAAGGGGTCAAGCTATTTTCTAAGGCACCTGAAGGCCAGACAAGGAATAATGGATGGAAACTGAACAAGGAGAGATCCAACCTGGAAACAAAGGAGAAACTTTCTGACAGTAAGAACAATCAACCAATGGAACAGAAGTTGCCCTCGGAAGTTGTGGAAGCACCATCACTTGAGACTTTCAAGAAGAGATTGGACTGCCATTTGTCAGAAATGGTGTAGGGTCTCCTGTTTGGGCGGGAGGTTGGACTAGATGACCTATAAGGTCCCTTCCAACTCTGATTATCTGTTATGATCTGTTAAGTGGCCCAGAGAACTTGGCTGGGGAATTCTGGGGGTTGAAGTCCACACATCTTAAAGTTGTTCAGGTTGTGAAACATTGCTGTACACACTGAATGTTTCTTTGCAGTTTGCCATCCAAGTCTTACCTTTGAAGTTCAGCCAGCCTCAGCTAGTTCCTATCAGCAATTCAGCCAACCTGAATAATGTTTCAATTGCAACAGACCTGGACAATTAGCACTGAAGAACCTGACTTTTACCCAACTATTTTTATTTATTTCCTTGAATACCGATACTTCAAAGAAAAGACAATAAATAAACATGACACAGCTGTAGAATATTCTTCTCGAGTTCAGGACAGGGACAGGCAAATTGGTCTGCTTCATTTTGCCCATTTGATTAAAACCTACATTTATGCTACTCATGATTTACTAATGAACCTGTGATTCAATATTGCCACAGTTGGCTTTAAATCCAAGTTTATTGTATGGAAGAAGCATTGTCAATAATGTTTACAGTGACTTAATTGCCAGAATGATTTTACTTTATTTTCATTAGTCCGGATCTTCTTTGCCAATTAATTGAATCCTATACAAAAGGCACTGTTGTCAGGATGGGTTAACATTCACTGGACTTCCACAGCTTGTTTGTGGTAACAAGATGGCTTGAAGAAATTTGTACAAATTCAGGCACCATCTAGATCAGTGTTTTTCAAAACTGGCAACTTTAAGACCTGTGGGCATAATGCTACCAGGGGAATTCTGGGAGTTGAAGTCTACCCATCTTAAAGCATGCGGGCTGGGGAATTCTGGGAGTTGAAGTCCACCCATCTTAAAGCATGTGGGCTGGGGAATTCTGGGAGTTGAAGTCCACCCATCTTAAAGCATGCTGGCTGGGGAATTCTGGGCATTGAAGTCCAAACATCTTCCAAGGGAGGATAGTGGGTCAATCATCAGTAACTGAGTTTAAACATGCTTGAGATAAACTCATATCTATTATCTGATAATAATTTAAAAATAAATAAAAATAAACAACAATAAAATAATAAATACTTAAACAATGAAGAAGTTAAAAAGAAAATAAAGAGAAACAAGAACTAAAAGGCCAGACTCAATGGACTGTTGGGTCTTTTTCTGCTATCAATTTTCTATTTCTAAAAGGCAGTGCCACAAATATAGTTTTTAAGTTATGGCTACAATTGAGCCCAGAATATCTGTTGTTAAGTGAGCTTTGCTCCATTTTATGACCTTTCTTGCCAAGTTGTTAACACACGGACGTTGTTAAATGAGTAACACAGTTGTTAAATGAATCTGGCTTTCCCATTGACTTTGCTCATCAGAAAGTTGCAAAAAGGGATCACTTGACCCCTGTAACCATCATAAATATGCACCAATTATCACGTGTCTGAATTTTGCTGGTGTGACCACGGGGATGCTGCAACGGTCATAAGTGTGAAAGACAGTCCTAAGTCACTTTTTTCAGTGCCTTTGTAACTTTGAAGGGTTACTAAATGAATGGTTGTAAGTGGAGGACTACCTGTACTCGTTTTAAAACCTTCATGGCTGCATTCCGACCCATTCGGGCAAAACTAAGCAAATTGGAGCAGTGCCACCGATTTAAGAGAGCGATCTGAAAAATTGCATAGCAGCTCCAAACCTTCCCCCTCCCAAGGCAAGGCAGATTTTACCCTTAAATTATAGATCTGGTTGTAATTGTTGTTCTTGCTGTCATTATGGTTATTTGTTAGGATGATCTGGCCAGATTTTCGCTTCTCCAGTTTGAAAAAAGTAGGTCACCTACCACCTTGGCTTCGGTAGTTACACAGCAAGCATTTGTTCCCATTCATTCTTCATCACTCACCACGGATTATATTATCTAAGCAGGGGAAAAAAAAGGGGCTTTGAATGCCACTGGGAAAAACAGCCAACGGCCAGCCTGTTTAAAAAAAAAAAAAGAGAAAAAGAAGAAGAGAAAAAAAAGTGTGTTTTATTTTGTCACTTTTGTCAGGCTTCATTAAAAGAGAGGCGAGCCACCAGGGCTCTGATAAGACTCGGAGAGATAAATTCCCAATTGTGCTGATGGGCTGGCAGAGTTGGTTACACGAACACTTCAGTTCCACTTGTCATGACCTCACGTTAATCCAGCCTACTGGTCTGCCTGACACACACTTGCTCTTAACATTTTCTTAGAGACTCCATAAATGAGATCTCTTTGACCTTCAATCCTTAGCTAATTTGCTGGCTTCGTGTACAAGACCGGCTTAATTTTACGGCCGTAATTACCTGCAAAAAGACGCTATCCCATACAAGGCTGGGGACAGGCTTCAAATGTCAGGAGGTTGGTAAAGTGGAAGGAGGTGAGATGATCCGATCCTGGATAATTTCCGCCCAGAAAGGGAAGATTTAAGGCTTGGGGGCGGAGGGGGGGGGCTACACTTTTCGGTTAAAACTGCACTAAATCCTGTTTCAGTTTTCAGTTTGAAAACACAATGGATGTATTATCTACCTGCTACTTGGATATCTGTTTTCCTCAATCAGTCTTGATGTAATGGTATGTGAGAAAGACCTTGAGGAACTGGGCAAAGAGGACAGTCAAAGAGCAAAGCCTAGGGAATGGTCAGATAATAGGGTAATACAGCTCACAGCTGCATATAGGTAGTCTTCAACTTACAACTATTCATTTAGAGGCCGTTCAGAGTTACAAGGTACTGAAAAAAGTGACTTATGACCATGCCACATGCTTACAACCATTGCAGCATCCCATGGTCATGTGATCAACACGTTAAAGTTCACGGGAACTGCTTTAAACTTGATTGTCCCTGGTTTCCCTGAAAATATGACCTACCCGGAAAGTAAGTCCTAGCTTGATTTTTACATGTGTGCCCAAAATAAGCCCTAATTAAGATCTCACCCACTCCAGAGTGCATGGGTAAAAATTAAGCTAGGGTAGGGGTGGGGTGGTGGTGGAGCTGCCCTACTACTTACCTTTGGACAGTTGTAGCCAGGCCTCGCACACCTCTACACCTGCCTTGCCATTTCTTCTGCAGCCAGCAAGGCTGGCAAGGCTTTCCTGAAGGCCTCTGTAGCTGGGAACAAAGCTTTGGATCAATCCTGAGCTCTGTTCTCAGCTGCAGAGGCCTTCAGGAAAGTCATGCCGGCCATAGAAGAAGAAATTCCTGAAGGCCTTTGACAGCGAGGCTGGGGGCGACGTGTGCAAATGAAATTAGTCAGTGAATTACATCCCCTGAAAATAAGAACTGGTGCCTTTTGTGGTGGCAAAAAAATATAAATCAGGGTCTTATTTTCGGGGAACCATAGTAAAAAATTCAATTTTTGTAACAGTTGTCAAAGTCTGGAAAACTTGATTCAATTGTCTCAGCTACTAACTTTCACTGTTTTAATTCCAACTTAACTTCTGTGGACCTCATCCCATATTTAAAAGGTTCCTAAGGGGGCATGTGTAAGTGCACTAACGTGCCTATTGGTCCTGTCAGTTTAATTTTTTTTTTCATTTTGCTTGTTCGAACTTGTACATTTTGTTTGACTAACAAGCAAACAAACAGTGAACTCTTATTAAAAATTGTTATTGGTGAACTTGAAGTCTTTGCGCAATTCAACTTATCATAGTTAATTCCCCATAGCTATGAAAGTGTTTAGAGAAGAAAAAATTGGTCTGGTGGTTAAGGCACCAGGCTAGAAAGCAAGAGGCTGTGAGTTCAAGTCTCACCTTAACCGTGAAAACTGACTGGGTGACTTTGGGCCAATCACCAGGAGGTGGTGAGTTCTAGTCCTGCCTTTGGCATGAAAGACATCCTGGTGATTTTGGGCCAGTCACACACCCTCAGCCCAATTTACCTCACAGAATAATTGTGGGGAAAATAGGAAAGTTTGTTGGATATGTTTGCCACATTGAATTATTTATTAAAATAGTAAAGGCGGGATACAAATTAAATAAATATAAAATAAATATTTGGCACTGTAACACATTGGTGTCACTACAGACATTATATTTTTATTGTAATCCTTTTGTTTTGAATATCTGACTATTCTTAAGTATAAAACTGGAGCTAGAGGCTTTTTTAAACAAAAGGAGAAAGCGGTTTGGCCGCATTCACGGCAGGGGGGCTGTGAAGAGACAGTCTGCATTTGTTCTGGATGCTACCTATATATTTGAGGAGCAAAAACAGGGTGTAGAAGGAGAGGATAGTTTGCTTTAGCCTATTAAAATGCTTGCCTTTCTCTCCCACATGTCAGTCTTCCCGTTTTGAAAAACTACCATTCAGAATTGATCTTCTTTCCAGCTTTAAACTCCTTTTCACAGCTCAGCACTTCAGGCCACAGTTAAAACACCAACTCGGGGAAGGCTGATTCTTAATCTTCTTCTTGGACCACTGCCAAGGTTTGACACAACTCTGGCAAACAACTTTGCTGAGATTTCCAACAGTCTGATGATCTAGGCCCAAATTGCAATTTACACTGAGCTACTCCAGAAATGCACTGGTCTAAAATAAAAATAAAAATGCTGGATTGCCCCAAAGGAAGACGATCCTACAAAAAAACCCGAGCAGGTAATAAAACATACGCAGGTCAGGTAGTCTTCGAGCACAACTGAGCACAACCAGTTTGCATAGAGGTAGCCCTTTCAAATGTTAAATTTGTCTCTGTTTTTTCCCCCGTTCAGAATTCCACGCACAATTTGGTCCTTCACCAAATTTGGCACCTTCAGACACTTTTTGGAAATTCAGCTACATCGCCCGTTCTTACGAACTCTTTCTTATACTCTCTGAGCTTCAAGATGGGTATTCCTCATCTCACAACAGTTCAGCACCTCAGACCTCCGTGTCTTATCGAATGAAGATGTTGTGGTTGGTTTCCTAAGGTTAATGTCTCTTTCTCTCTCTTTAATGCCACAAGGAGGGATGCGCCCGGGGTTTTGGCAGGACTACCCATTCTAGCTAAAGTAAACAAATAACAATACTACATCACAGGCCTGCCTGTTCAAGCAATGATAATAGGCCAATATACTACAGGAGGAATATTGACAAATGAAACATTTTCAGAAGAAGGTAATCAAGATAATAAGAGAGCTAGAAGGAAAAATGTATCAGGTACTTTTAGGTCCCTAAATATAGTAATAGAACAGTAGACATTCTCTCTCTCTCTCTCTCTCATCTATATATCTACAAGGTGGGATTCAGCAGGTTCTGACCAGTTCTGGAGAACTGGTAGTGGAAATTTTGAGAAGTTCGGAGAACCAGCAAATCGCACCTTGGACTGGCCCTGTTCCCCCATCTCTTCTCTGCCTCCTGAGTCCCAGCTGATTGGCTGGGTTTTCTTTGGTTGCCCTGCACAGGAAAACGGAGCTGGAAAGCAGGTTAGTGGGGTGGGGAGGGAATGGGATTTTGCAGTATCCTTCCCCTGCCACACCCACCAACCCATGCCACACCCACCAAGCCACGCCCACAGAACCAGTAGTAGACCCCCCTGGTGTAGAAATTAAATAAATAAATTGTCCTTGTGCGGTTGCTAAGTTGTGCCTGATTCTTTGCGACCCCATGGACCATCGGACACCAGCCCTCTTTGTCCACCACTGTATCTGGGAGTTTGTCCAAATTCACGTTCATTGAATGGATGACATCATCTAACTGCCTCATCCTCTGCTGTCCCCTTCTCCTCCTGCCTTCCATCTTTCCCAACCTCAGAGTCTCTTCTCCGATGACTCCTCTCTTCTTATTAGGTGGCCAAAGTATTTGCGCTTCAGCTTCAGGATCTGTCCTTCCAAAGGACAGTCAGGGTTGATTTCCTTTAGGATCGACTGATTCCTTGCAGTCCGAGTGGCTCTCAAGAGTCTTCCCAAGCACCCCAATTGGAAAACCTCAGTTCTTCGATGCTCAGCCTTCCTTATGGACTCTCACAGCCATACACGACTCCAGGGAAAAGTATAGTTTTGTCTATATGGACCTTTGTTGGCCATGTGATGTCTCTGCTTTTTAATATGCTGTCTAGGTTTGTCAGAGCTTTCCTCCCAAGGAGCAAGCATCTTTCAATTTCATGGCTGTGGTTGCTGTCTGCAGTGATCTCGGAGCCCAAGAAAATAAAATTGGTCACTGTTTCCATTTCTTCCCCTTCTATTTGCCAGGAAGTGATGGGATCAGATACCGGGATCTTATTTTTTTTTAATTTTGAGTTTTAAACCAACTTTCTCACTCTTCTCTTTCACTCTCATCAAGAGGCTCTTTAGTTCCTCTTCACTTTCTGCTGCAGGTAATCTTCACTGTACGACCACAATTGAGCCCAAAATTTCTGTTGCTAAGCGAGACAACTGTCCAGTGAATTTTGCTCCATTATATGATCTTTCTTTCCACAGTTGTTAAGGGAATCTCTGCAGTTGTTAAGTTAGTAAGTAACGTGGTTGTTAAATGACTCTGGATTCCCCATTGACTTTACTTGTCAGAAGGCTGCAGAAGGTGATCGCATGACCTTGGAATACTGCAACCGTCATAAATCTGAGTCAGTTGCCAAGTGTCTGAAGTCCGATCAGGTGACTAAGGGGTTACTACAGCTGCTGTAAGTGTGAAAGCAGTCCTAACTCACTTTTTTCAGTGCCATTGTAACTTCGAATGGTTAGTGAACGAACTGTTGTAAGTCGAGGACTACCTGTATTAGAACGGTATCATCTGCATGTTAAATAGTTTCGCTTACTTTATTGTCACTGCACCTCGTACAACAAAAATAAATGTCTTCTTATACTTATTTAACTGGCCAGAGAGCATCGATGGGCCCATGGCCACCTGATCTTGACTTTTTGGACAATATCCTGCAGCGGCATCCCGTATGGAGGTCGGGGATCCTGGATCTGAACCCCTCTTCTGTTCCCCCCCCCCCCAAAAAAAACGCCGGATTCGATCTAGTCGAAGGGATCTGCCGCGGGTTGAGTTGGCCCGAGGCGCTGGGCCGCGGCGCTGTCCCTGGTGCTGAATGAGACCAGGAATGTGGGTGGGTGGGGGGACTTCACCGGCTCGCCTCCGTCTGCATCCTGCGCCCCTCACCTCTCCTTCCTCCTTGAAACCCGGGTCATAGCGATACTTAGCTAAATTATATAACTGCAAACAAAGTGTGACAGCTTTATTTGTAATTATACCGCATTTAAAGGGAACAAGATGAGCTTAATGAGTTAATAAAGTGGCTGTCCGTCAAAACCCCGCTGCTTTGCATCGAAAGCTCCCCCGCGGTCCCTCCGGAGGCAGACGGGCCCGGCTTCATGAATATGCATCGGGGTTTGTCAAAGGAGGGTGACGGCGCTTCGCCATGGCAACCGGCCTGCAGGTAACAGTTTCCAGGCCAGCTGCCCCGCCAGTCTCAGGCGTCTTGTACCGCGCGAGGACTTGTAACGCGCGGCGCGCCGTTTTGTCTCCCGGCACATTGACAAAACAAAGACAACTCCGTCCTTTGGTTGGCCTGCCACATTTTTTATTCATAAACAAGCTGTTGGCTGTACTGACATGATAAAGCTCCGAGTTCGGAGCAGGCAGGCAAACATTTGAATGCAAATCCGAGCGCGGGGGTTGGGGGGTGGGGGTGAGGGGGGGTGGGAGGCGAAGGGAGGCGCATGCGTACGCGGTGCAATTCTTTCCCCCCCGCTCTGCTTTTGCCCTGCTTTTTTTTTTTTTTTGCACGCCGCAGATTGCACGCGGGTTTCGGTCGTGGCCGGCCCAGGCTAGGCTCATGAAGCCCGGGAGAGAAAAAACACCAACCGTGGCTTGTTTGCAAACCTGCTAATACGGAAAAAGAGCTGCTTCCCTAATACCAGGAAGGGCGTTTTCTAAATGAAAGGAAGGTCTGCAAGATTGCAATTTTATTCTTGCAGTTCGAGATGCATTTAACGAGGCAGCTTGAGATGCCCTGGGACTACAGTACCCAACATCCCCGGCCATCCAGCCTGGCTAGGGACTAAATGCTCCACTAGTACTGATGAGGTTACCTAGTTTGGGTAAAGAAACCTCTGCCAGAAAACAAGCGAGCATCAAAGACCCCTCATATCAATCCTGAGCTACAATAAATATCCTCCTTTACTGGGGCTCCATTTATATATGGATAGTCCCTGCTGGGCGATAAGGCTGTGTTCAAGGTTGCAGGTTGGCACAGTGTTACTGAGGAAAGCAGAGGCTGAATGAGCCCCTTCGTTTTAGTTTATTTTCTTATTTACATCTCTGATCATTTTCAGTGTGTTCCTGTCACTCTTATTCTCTGTTTGATTGAGAAGCATGTCAGTGGGATTTAGGCTGGCATATGATGTGGCTGTCAAACTGTTTGTTAGTGTCCCTGTATCAGCTCGAGTTTAATTAGATGTCATGCTATTACATCTCTAAAACCACTTTATAAGGCCTTGTTGAGACCACACTTGGAATACTGCATCCAGTTTTGGTCACCCCAATAGATGTTGAGGCTCTAAAACAGGAATCCCCGACTCTCGGTTTCTGGACCAGCATTGGGTTGTGGCATGACAGATACCGGGTCACACAAACAAGCGAAGCTCCATCTGTGGGATGCAGGCACCACGTGGAACCACCCCTTCCCCCCCCCCCCGGTCCATGGAAAAACCTCTCTCCATGGAACCGGTTCCTGGTTTCCAAAAGGTTAACAGATAACAGATAATCAGAGTTGGAAGGGACCTTGAAGGTCATCTAGTCCAATCCCCCCCCCAAGCAGGAGACCCTACAGCATATCTGACACATGACAGTCCAATCTCTTCTTGAAAGCTTCCAGTGATGAAGCTCCCACAACTTCCGAGGGCAACTTCTGTTCCATGGGTTGATTGTTCTCCCTGTCAGAAAGTTTCTCCTTATTTCCAGGTTGAATCTCTCCCTGTTCAGTTTCCATCCATTATTCCTTGTTTGGCCTTTGGGTGCTTTAGAAAATAGCTTGACCCCTTCCTCCTCTCTGTGGCAGCCCCTCAAAATATTGGAAAAAGAATATTATGTTTGTTTTCACAGCATCTGGAATCTTTGTTCCTGATAAGCTCCCGTTGTTGAAGATGTGTCCGTTTGTGTCTCTGTGCATATACACATGTTTCGGTTCATGGGTAGAGTCTTGTGTACAGGTAGTCCTCAACCTACGACTACAATTGAGCCCAAGATTTCTGTTGCTTAATAAGACATCTGTTAAGTGAGTTTTGCCCCATTGGACTACTTTTCTTGCTACAGTTGTTCAGCGAATCAGGGAGAGAGAGGGAGAGAGAGAGTAGGAGAGAGAGAAAGAGGGGAAGGGAGAGAGAAAGAAGGAGGAAGAAAAAGGGAGACGGAGTGGAAGAGGGGAGAGAGAGGAGGGAAGGGGAGAGAGGAAAGAGAGGGAAAGGGACAGAGAGAAAGAGGGAGAGGGAAAGAGAGGGGGGAAAGAGGGAGAGAGTAAAAGGGAGACAGGGAGGGGAAGAAGGGAGAGACAGAGGAAGGGAGAAGAGAGGAGAGAGAGGGAAAGGGAGGGAGAGAAAGAGGGCAAGGGAAAGGGAGAGAGGGAGAAAGAGGACAGAGAGACAGAAGGCAGGAGAGGGACACAGAGAGAAAAGGAGGGAGGGAGAAAAAAAGGGAGAGAGGGAAAGGAAGAGAGAAAAAATGAATCTGCCTCCAGGTGACTCTGTGAGCTTTTGGGGTCGAGATCTCTCCATTCTCATCAACCACCACTGCCCATTCACCCATATTCATCAATATACTCTACTACGGCTAAGCTAAGCGCTGAAAATGTTCCGCATTTCTCTGCTTTTGCCCCAGTTCCATTTTCCTCCCTGCTGCCACAGTTGTGTTCCTGTTTAGAATTGAAGACCTTTGGGAGGCAAGGCCCTCTTATTCATCGCAAAAAGTGCTGAGAACGATGCTAGAGTAGCAAAAAAAGGCTGACAATGAGAATGAGAATAATAATGATAAATCCCACCGGCTGCGTTCGCACAATATGCTAAGCTTGGTTAGTTTTAATCTTGATTAGGTTTGCGTGGATATGCGTGTGTATTTGCATTGGCTGCATTAATGTGCTGTGCAGTTTATGATCAACCCATAAAATAGCTTTATTCAGCAACCGAGTTAAGCATGTTAACTGAACCCAGTCATTGCATTTGAGCTGGTTTTGGGCTGCATGCATGCAAAATTACATGTAGTCCTCGACTTATGACCACAATTGAGCTCAACATTTCTGTGGCTAAGTGAGAGATTACTTAAATGAGTTTTGTCTCATTTTATGACCTTTGCACAGTTGTTCAGTGAATAACTGCAGTGGTTAAACTAGCAATGAAGTTGTTAAGTGAACCTGGCTTCCCCATTCATTGATTTTGCCTGTCAGAAGGTTGCAAAATATGACCACATGACCCTGGGACTCTGTGATTGTCATAAATATGAACCAGTTGTCAAATATCTGAATTTTGATCATGTGACCTTGAGGATGTTGCGATGGTCATAAATGTGAAAAATGGTCATGAGTCACTTTTTTCAGTGCCGTTATAAGTTCGAAAGATCATTAAATGAGCCATTGTCAGTCGAGGACTACCTGTATGTGTTTATTCCACTGTATGTTATGAAGAGAGCTGGCCAAAAATGCAAACACAGGTAGTCCTCGACTTACAACAGTTAGTTTAGTGTCTTTACAATGGGACTGAAAAATGTGACTTCTCATTTTTTACAGTTAGAACCATTGGCCATGTGATCAAAATTCAGATGCTCAGCAACTGACTCATATTTATGACAGCTGCGTTGTCCAGAGTGCCTGTGATCATCCTTTATGACCTTCTGATCAGCAAAGTCAATGGGGAAAGCCAGATTCAGTTAACAACCGGGTTACTCCCTTATCAAGTGCCGTGATTCACTTAACAACTGTCGCAAGGAAGGTCATAAAAAAAATCACTTAACACCTGTCTCACTTAACAGAAGAAATTGTGGGCTCAGTTGTGGTCATAAGTCAAGGACTACCTGTAATCCGAAACACAAAGGATGGATGGCCACATCAGGATGATTGCATCTTGTCCACTCGCACTTTCTGTCCACATCATGATGGCAACTTGACCGGATCAATGCTGAGCCCTCTGACTGCGGACAGGAGCTGAGGTTTAATCCTAATATATATTGACCACTCATTTCTACGTCTGCCAATTTGCATCAGGGTCTTGTCTTAAGCAGTGGCCCAGGCCTGTCCCATTTTCTCACATGAATCTATAACCAGCAGGTGGGGATGAGAAAAAAAACAACACATAGCTTTCTCATTAATGTCCATCTCGATGAAAGGCAAGCTGATCTACCACCCAGATGCCAGGATGCGTCTGTCTTAATATTTATCCACTTTCATCCCTAATCTGCTTAGCCTCTCAAAACTCCTTTTGCACAGGCAGCAAGATGGGAAGGGGGAGGAGGCTGGGGGTAGATAATGGCGGGGGGGGGGGAATAGCAATTCATCATTTATGGGTTGTTTGTATTTTGGAAATCCCATCCGTAAAGCTCAGGGAAAAAAAAAAAAGACCTATTGGGCAGACTTTGTTCAGATTCTCTCATTTTCTATCTGGAATGGCAAAAGTGCTAACCTGAACAAATGTCCATGGGCTCTTGTGGTCAGTTGCACCAATGGGGCGTCTGCTGGTGTTGGTTTTGGGGGAGAAATAAATGGGGGTGGTAGTGTTGGTGACGTTCTAGAGGCAGCAGAGATCAGGAACATATTCAAGGGTTTGGGAGAGACATTTGGGGGAAGGTCAAGGCTGAGAGTGAGATTTGATGGACGGGTTTTGGACATGTGCTATATTTTGGGAGGAAAGGGAAGGGAGAGAGGGTGGAAGGAGGAAGAGGAGGGAGGGTAAAAGATAGAAGGAGGAAGGAGATAAAAGAAAGGAGGGAAGAAGGAAGAAGGGGAGGAGGGAAGGAAGAGTTAAAGGGTGGGAGGAAAGGAAGGAGGGAGGAAGGGAGGAAGGAAGGGGAGGATAGAAGGAAGGGGAGGGAGAGAGGAGGAAATGAAGGAAAGACAAGAAGGGAGGATGGGGAAGATGAGGGAGGATAGAAAGAAGGAGGAGGAAGGGAAGGAATGAAGAAATGAAGGGAAGGAAAGGAGGGAGGGAGGAAGTGAGAGAGGGAGGTAAAAGGAAGGAAAGAAGGAAGGAAAGAAGGAAGGGTGAGTGAGTGAGCAAAAATAGGAATTCTTGGAAAGTAATCTTTTGGCTAAGAATCATGGAAAGGAGGCAGTGAGCAAAGAAATAACAAAAGCAAACAAAAAAAATAAATGAAAAAGTAAGATAGGACAAGTTTTTATCTCATCCCTTTCTGGTTAAACTAAGCCAATGCTTCCATAGCAATCACTGAATTTTGAAGGCCGTCTCCAGACTCCTCTATACCTTCCAAGAGTAAATTTCTGGGTCACAGAAATTGTACCAAGCAAGAGCTTCACCCTGTCTCTTGCCTTTGTTTCAAAGGCCAGGAATAATGGGAAGAGGCTGACCATTGTGTGGGAGGGAGGGGGGGATGGGAAGAAGCAGAGTTACGATTCTGCACAAAAGATTATCTGAGTGAAACAAGTAATCCTTGACTTACAACCATTTATTTAGTCACCTTTCAACATTACAACAGCATTGAAAAAAAGTGACTTATGACCATTGCAGCATCCTTATGGTCATGTGATCAAAATTCAGATGCTTGGCAACTAACTCATATTTACAACAATTGCAAAGAGTCATGTGGTCACCTTTTGTGACCTTCTGACAAGCAAAGTCAATGGGGAAGCCAGATTCACTTAACAGCTGTGGCAAGGAAGGTCATAAAATGGGGCAAAACTCACTTTAAAAATATCTCGCTTACCAATGGAAATTTGTGGTCATAAGTCGAGGACAATCTGTACTAAGCTGCAAAACTCCTCAGCTCCCAAGGGGATGAGAGATCCAAGGATCTTAAGGAAAGGATGAGGCGAGAAGGCTCACCACTCCACTGCTCCAGAAGAAATACCACTATACTATCTTCATAGTTGTTTTTCTAGAGCAGTGTTTCTCAAACTTGGCACCTTTAAGAGGTATGGACTTCAACTCCCAGAATTCCTCAGCCAGCAATGGACTGCTATGGAATATCAAAAGAGTTGTTGGTTAATCAGGTTAGCTGCAGAAGGGTACCCAAGATGGACGGCTGTTTTAGAGATACAGGATGGCATGGTGATCACAAATCAGTGCAAAAATGCTTAATGTTGATGTTGGCCATAGGGTTGGGAATTTTAGTGAGACTCAAGAGTATTGTAGCTTTTAATTCAAATACACATGTACACACCCACATCCCAATACCCATGCACACACCCACATCCCAATACCCATGCACACACCCACATCCCAACAGAGAGAGAAAGAGAGAGAGAGAGACAGACAGACAGAGACACACACACACAGAGAGAGAGAGACAGAGACAGACAGAGACAGAGACACACACATAGAGGGACAGACAGACAGAGAGAGACAGACAGACAGAGAGAGACAGACAGACAGAGACAGACAGACCTACAGACAGACAGAGAGAGAGAGAGAGAGACAGAGATGGAAAGAGAGAGAGACAGAGACAGAGATGGAAAGAGAGAGAGAGAGACAGAGACAGAGATGGAAAGAGAGAGAGACAGAGACAGAGACAGATAAAGAGAGAGAGACACACACACAAAGAAGGAGACAGAGACAGAAAGAGAGAGAGAGAAGAAACTTCTAGATCTCACAGTTGAAGGTAACTAATGCTTAATTTTGATGTTGACCACAGAGTTGAGAACTTTAGTGAGACTCAAAGTATTGCAGCTTTAATTCAGACACAAATAAAGAGAGAAAGAGAAAGAGAGAGCGAGACAGAGACAGAGACAGAGACAGAGACAGAGACAGAGAAATGGAGTTTCTACATCTCATGGTTGAGAGCAACTTGACGGCCCTATAATACTTAGTATTGATCTTGGCCACAGAGTTGGGAACTTTAGTGAGGCTCTGAGTGTGTAGCTTCAATTTAAACATAGACAGGCAGATAAGTTTCTAGATCTCAGGGTTGAAAGCATACACTTCCAGAGATCTTTCGGAGTCAGCTGACTGTAGGTGGCTTGAGCTCACCCCTTGGGCAGACCTTCTGTCCAGGGTGTTCTGTTGTCCCTGATTCCTGATTAGCTTTCGACGCTGAGTGTTTAGATGGCAATTTATTGTTGCACCTGACCCCAGTTTTTCTTCCAGCTTGCACAAGGCTGGACCGCACTGCCTGGACCGTGACTGCTGCCCATAAACATGATTTATCACAGTCCTTTAGGGAGAAACACTCCTTCCCTCGGCATCAAGTTATTTTACCAGATGGACCGTCTGTTACTTTGCTGATAAGTCTGGACAGTGATTTAACTGATTGCAGAATGCAGTCTCCTATCTCCCCTAGATGTCATCTGTGAGTTAACAGCCTGCAAGCATTTTCTGACTTTTTTTCCTTTTTCCCAGGAAGAGCCTATATAGCCAGGATTATGGACAGTTTCTGACCTGCTTGGCAAGAAACATGTTTTAGTTGAACCGTGGAATGGAAAATGAGGACAGGTGTAAAATCTGCTCTTCAGAAAACTGACCGGAATCTGAGCACTTGATAACCACCTAGATATTCACAGTTTCAAACTTTTCCACTTTTATGTTTTTAATGAATTTTATTAAAATTATAGTAGTCCTTGACTTACAACTGTTTATTTTGTTCCAAGTTACAAGGGCATTAAAAAAAATGACATATGATTGGTTTTCACACTTACTATCATGCAGCATTTTCCATGCTCAGGTGATCAAAATTTGGATGCTTGGCAATTGGCAAGTACATTTATGACTGTTGCAGCAACCCAGGTTTATTTGATCAACATTTATAACCTTCCCAGCTGGCTTCTGGCACATAAAGTCAATGAGGGCAGCCAGATTCACTTAATTACCACATGATTCACTTAACAACTGTAATGATTCGTTTTTATGAGCCTTGGTGGTGCAGTGGCTAGAGTGCAGTACTCCAGGCTACTTCTGATAGCTGCCTGCAATTTGACAGTTCAAATCTCACCAGGGTCAAGGTTGACAAAGCCTTCCATCCTTCCGAGGTGGGTAAAATGAGGACCCAGATTGTTGGGGGCAATACGCTGACTCTGTAAAACTTCTTAGGGAGGGCTGTAAAGCACTCTAAAGTGGTATATAAGTCTAAGTGCTATTGCTAACAACTGTGGCAAAAAAGACTGTAAATTGGGGTGCAACTCATGCTAACAACTGTCTTGATTATCAACAGAAAGTTTGGGCTTAATCATTTTCATGATTTTTAAAAAAAAAGCTGAGGTGCCTTCGGGAGTGAAGGAACCCAAGATCTGAAGAGGTGCTCGCCCTCAAGGCCAGGGCATTATGGGAAAAATAAAATAGTTCCCATACTTTTCCTGCCAGATCTGTTAATGGAAGTGAGGAGCGATGTTGCCTAATTATTGGATTCTGTCCATCTTGAGCTGTGGATCAATATGTAAAATTAAAAACAACAACACCATTTCTCAAATAACCTCTTCTGCTCCCCCAGTTTTTTCCTATATCATCCCCCTGGGGAGGCCATCCATAGCTGTAGGGGTGTACCTTGATGTACAGAAAAATTATCTTCAACAGTTGAATGCAAAAAATTGTTTACTTTGTTCATAAAAATATAACATTTGGCTTGTGCTGCCTTTGATTGATTGATTGATTGATTCATTCATTCATTCATTTTATGTCATCAAGTTGAACCAGTTGGGTGGTTGGGCCAATCACCAGGAGACAGTGAGTTCTAGTTCTGCCTTAGGCATGAAAGCCAGCTGAGTGACTTTGAGCAAATCACCAGGAGACTGTGAGTTATAGTCCCACTTTAGGCAAGAAAGCTATGAGTGAGTTTGGGCCAATCATCAGGAGACTAGGAGTTCTAGTTCTGCCTTAGGCATGAAAACCGCTGAGTGACTTTGAGCCAGTCCCTCTCTTGCAACTCAACCAATCCATCTAACAGGATTGTTGTTGTGGGGAAAATAGGAGGAAGGAAGGAATATTGGGTGTGTTTAACACCTTGACTTATTTATAAACAACAATAAAGGCAGGAATAAAATAAAGTAGTTATTTTCAACTTCTAGCGATCACATAGATAATCTCCAAGCCTTTGGAAAATTCCTCCAATTCTGGGAGGAATTGGATTCAGTCATCAGCGGTTTAGAAACAGAAAGAAAAATAAAAAATTCACATGAAAATCAAGTCTGGGTGAAAGGTGCCCTAAGCCAAGGAGAAGGCATAAAATGGCTTTGACAGGCGGGCGGGCAGGATAACGGTGCTTGATTAAGTAAAGCTTGCTGTCCTCCTAGCCTTGCACAGGCTAAACTAAATGGTTATAATAATCCAAAGGGTCTTGCCCTTTTCATCTAATGCCTGTGGGATTTCTTGTCTGGGCTCTTCAATTCTTAAAGACATATTTGTGTTCAAAGATTGTAAGCTGCCGGGGAAGATCAGGAGCTTACAACCGCAGGCATTAAAAGAGGAGAAAGATCTAGGCTTACACTGAAACTTAAACTGGAACAAATGGATCTTCTTCTACCTTCAATGTCTGTCTTTTTAACTGCTGGAAACAATGCTGAAGTTTGTAGGGAAGGATGGCAAACCTTCCTTTAGTCCAACCAGAGAAACATCTTTGCATTCTTGACCTCGTTTTGGCCAGCATTCCCAATCTTTGGAATCCTTGGTCTTTCTGAACTTGGTTATTTGTTTGCAGACGTTTCATTACCCAGCTAGGTAACATCATCAGTGTGACCGAGCGTTTAATACAGGTGGTCCTTGACTTACAACCATTTGTTAAGTAACCATTCTAAATTACAACAGCACTAAAAAAAGGTGACTTATGACCATTTTTCACCTTTATGACTGTTGAAACATCCCCATGGTCTTGTGATGAAAATTCTGACGTTTGACAGTATGATGGTTGCAGTATCCCAGGGTCATGTGATCACTTTTTGTGATCTTCTGACAAGCAAGTCAATGTTTAACACAGATTCACTTAACAGTCCTTGTTAGGGATAACATTGTTTACCCTAACTGGTTTAGGTAAAATAATAAATATGTTATCATGGTTTGTTAGTTAAACTGTCTGTAACTTTAACTGTAAGAATGTAATTAAGGGAGTGGTTGTAAAAGCACCATAAAAGAAGCAAGGCACGGCAGCTTGCTCTCTCTGGCTTGATGATCCCCAATTACTGGATAGACTGAAGACTGCGTTTTTTTCCCCTACTGGAACGGGAGAGAGAAAGGACTGTTGATTTATCAACGGTGAGAGGACTGATTTATTTGTAAGTGAACTGACATTGGATATTCTACACGGACTTTGCTAATTGAATATCCTTGAATGGACTGACTAAAATGATACATGACTCATGGACTGTTATTTTGACTATGCTATAAAACTCTAAATGGAATAAACTATATTTTTGATAACACAAGCGTATCTGTTATTTTTACTGTATGTTAACTAACATACAAACTTATCTCACACATTTATCTGTATGCCTGTCTGACTAACGCTGCACATTCTGTTTAGCTTGTCTCCTTAACCCTGGTTATGGGGAACACAGACTTAACACTGGTTATGGGCCCAGGCTTAACACTGGTTATGGGCCCAGAGGCTGCAAAGTCAGTTTAACTAGGATAAAACAGATTTTTGTAAAAAGTGAGAGTTTGTGTTGTTACACATTACAGTAAACAGACAGATGTGTTTTATTAATTATAGTTTTATATCCATATAAGAAAACATGGCACAAGTCAATCTACAAAGTTTGTCCCTTATATCCAAGCTGGATGGAACAAACTATGTATCATGATCTATGAAATGTAGTCTACTTCTACGAAGAGAAGGTCTGTGGAACATAATTGAAAATCCACCATACGTAGAGGAATGGGATCCAGAGATTGAGGAAGATAGACAAAAGATAGAAGACTTTAAGCAGAAGAATGAACAAGCTCTTTGCATAATAGGACTAACACTATCAGACCAGCAACTTGTTCATATCCACGGAGAGCAAACGGCTGTTGGGTGTTGGCAGAAGCTGAAGAGGATTTATGTCCGAGATAATGTTGGTGCTCACATAAATCTGGAAGCTTTTCAGGACGCATCTCCAAACAAATGGTGATATGCTTAGTCATTTGAAAACTATAAAAAGCATTTTTCAAGAACTGCACGAGAAAGAACTTATTTTCTCTGAACTACACCAAGTCTACATAATTCTATCTTCACTAGACGAAAATTATGATAACGACGTCACTTCCCTTGAAATTTTGCCTAAGGAAAGTTTAACTTTAACTGATATAACTGGCAGATTGATTGAAGAGGCCAGAAGAAGACTTGAAAGAGATCAGTTAAGGAGGGAGCAACCTCAAAAAGAAGATATTGAATCTCCTACTGCATACGCAATTAAAAAGTGTTTTAGTTGTGGAAGAAGAGGACATTTGGCAAGATTTTGTAAAAAAGCAAAGCGCCAGAACACTGGCCAGAATACTAAAAGTAACCAAAAGATAAATAAAAATTTAGAGTTTGCCATGTATTTTAACGGAGCTGTAAAAAATAATTTATGGGTGGTTGACAGTGGAGCATCCCACTGTATAACAAATGATAACAGAAATTTTATTAAAATGTCCCAGAGAACACAGCAGATATCGTTAGCCAATGGCTGGAAACTGAAAGCTAAAGGTCAAGGTATAGCATATTGTTCTTTTATAAAAGAAAATGTAAAAATGTGATATGTACCACAACTTGTTTAATTTAATTTCAGTTAGAATTTTGGTTAAACTAGGATATGTAGTTACCTTTAAAGGAGATAACTGCATAAATGAAAAAGAAGATAAGAAATGTGTAACTAGACCACCTGATAGGTATCAAGCAAGTATAGTTTGCCAAGTAACTAAAGTTCCAACTAGTGTAGATGAACTTAGGATGTATCCTACTAAGGATCAGGAGAATTGGCAAAAGGCAATGGAAAAAGAACTAAATTCATTAAAGGTAATGAAAGTATATGAAGATGCTAAATTACCTCCAGGAGAAAAATCCATTGGGTGCAAATGGATATTTAAAGTAAAAACTGGAAATGATGGGACTGTTTCCCATAAAACTAGGTTGGTAGCTCAAGGATTTAATCAAACTGCATCTGATTACGATGAAGTTTTCGCACCAAGTCTTAAAGCAACATCTTTGAGAGCAGCTTTAGTGTGGGCAGCTAAGAAAAACTATGTCATTAACCATTTAGATGTAGAAACTGCTTATCTGCATGCACCATTGCAGCACACTATATATTTGAAAAAGCCAATTGTTATAAAAGACAATAAAGTAAATAGTAATGATTGTTGGAAACTCAAAAAGAGTCTTTACGGGTTGAAACAATCTGGCTTTGAGTGGAACCAATATATTGTGAAAGAATTAAACAATATATGATTTAAATCTGGTTTAGCAGATCCATGTGTGTTTAAAAGAGAAAATAATGAAACGGTGTCATTATTGTTATTATTTACAGATGATATTGCTTTGATAACTAAGACTAATAATGAAGCTAATGAGATCATATCATTATTAGCTAAAAAGATAAAATTAAAGCATTTAGGTGAAATTAAAAAGTATCTAGGATTGACAATTAACAAAACAAAAAATGGATTTAAGATATCTCAAGAAGATAAAATTTGCCAATTAATTAAAACGTATAAAATGGAACTTTGTAAACCGGCAAAGACTCCAATGAGTCAGGAAGTTTGCCAGACTGATGATCAAAGTCCCAAATTTGATAAGTCTATATATCAATCTTTGATTGGTAGCTTATCATATATAAGCAAATTGGTCAAGGCCAGATATAGCTTATAGTGTTAATCAGCTGGCACGTTTTAATTCAGATCCACATCAATGTCATTGGCAATCATTAAAGAGAATTTTAAGATATCTTAAAGGAACAATGAACCATGCATTGTATATAGAACCAAAGGGTGATTTGAGTCTTAGTGCCTATGCAGATGCAAGTTTTGCAACTGACATAAACACTAGAAAATCAACATCTGGGATGGCTATATTATTTGGTAAGACACTAATAGGGTGGAGGTCAATCAGACAACAGCATATCAGCTTATCCATGATGGAAGCGGAATTTTCATGTCTGTCATTACTATGCACTGACTTAATTTTGTACAAAGTTATTATTAGACATGGGTATAACTGTTAAAGATTCCATTATTGTGTACGAGGACAACCAGGCAGCCATAAAGTTAGCTACTAATATTGCTGTAAAAACTAGATCAAAGCATACTGATTTAAGATACTTAAATGTTAGAGAATCTGCAAAAAATGGGCTAATTAAATTGGAATACTGCATGACGGAAGAAAACATTGCAGACCAATTTACAAAAGCTTAAGGAGCAATTAAGTTTAAAGAGAGTTGTAACAAATATGATTTAAAGATGTAAATAGTTATAGTATTATTATTACCTAAAAGGGGAGAATGTTAGGGATAACATTGTTTACCCTAACTGGTTTAGGTAAAATAATAAATATGTTATCATGGCTTAGTTAAAGTGTCTGTAACTTTAATTGTAAGAATGTAATTAAGGGAGTGGTTGTAAAAGCACCATAAAAGAAGCAAGGCATGGCAGCTTGCTCTCTCTGGCTTGATGATCCCTAATTACTGGATAGACTGAAGACCGCGTTTTTTCCCCTACTGGAATGGGAGAGAGAAAGGACTGTTGATTTATTGTAAGTGAACTGATATTGGATATTCTACACGGACTTTGCTAATTGAATATCCTTGAATGGACTGACTAAAACGATACATGACTCATGGACTGTTATTTTGACTATGCTATAAAACTCTAAATGGAATAAACTATATTTTTGATAACACAAGCGTATCTGTTATTTTTACTGTATGTTAACTAACATACAAACTTATCTCACACATTTATCTGTATGCCTATCTGACTAACGCTGCACATTCTGTTTAGCTTGTCTCCTTAACCCTGGTTATGGGGAACACAGACTTAACAATCCTGTTACTAATTTAAGAACTGCAGTGATTCCTTTAGCAACTGCGGCAAGGAAAGTCGTAAAATAGGCTAAAACTCATGGAGTCTTGCTTAGCATTGGAAATTTTGGACTCAGTTGTGGTTGTAAGTCAAGGACTACTTATAATATGAGAATCTACTATAGTAGGCTCTCTGCCAAAGATTTGTGCACCCACTCAACCACAGGGTCCTTCAAGACATTCATCTAAATGTGTGAACAAACTCATTTCAGACATTTTCAGCAGCGTGGTCTCAGAGTGAAAACGTGAGTGGTTTCAGCCTGCAATTTTAAACTGGATGGGATCGGTCTTAGAACTTAGTCATAAGTCTTTGCATCTTGATCTTATAGTTTTTGAGACTTTGAGTCTTATAAACTTATCTAGGCAGTCCTTAACTTACAACCATTCATTTAGTGACTGTTCGAAGTTACAATGGCATTGAAAAAAGTGACTTAAGGACTAGTTCTCAAACTTACGACACCCCCATGGTCATGTGATCAAAATTTGGATGCTTGGCCATTGGTTGTATTTAGAATGGATTGCAGTGTCCTGGGGATCACGGGATCACCTTTTGCAACCTTCAGGCAAGCAAAGTCTGTGGGGAAGCCAGATTCATTTTACAGCCATATTACCAACTTAATAACTGCAGTGATTTACTTAACAATGGTGGCAAGAAAGGTCGTAAAATGGGGCAAAACTCACTTCACAATTGTCTCGCTTAGCAACATAAATGCTGGGCTCTGTCGTAGTCATAAGCTGAGGACTAGTCTTTGAGTCTCAGCCTTAGCGATGGGATACCTGAATCAGTAGGAAATAGCAAAGCAAAAGAAAAGGAAATTAAACCAATCGGAAATTAAAGAAAGGAGGAGAAAGAAAAGTCTTCAGCTATGGCCATGTCCTTTGAACCAGGACCAGTTTTCCTCATTATGTTTTAGATTCAGACAGTCACTTTTACAATCTCCAAAAGGGCACTTACATTGTCTGGGCTTGTTAGGGTCTTCCTTTCCAGCCTTAATTGTCTCTTCTCATCTTTATCTCGTCCTGAATGCAAGAAAGGCAAATCCTCCTCCGCCTTCAGTTCCTGGTGATCAACCATAAATGCTAGAAGCACACAGGTTAGCCTGACCTTTGTCTTCTTAATGTGTAACATTAGCCCAGGTTTCTCGCTTTTCATTTTTACTTTCCTAATGAGGCCTTCTGAGTCTTCTACTTACGATGGGGCATGTGGAGTGAGTCGTGGATGTGCTGGGAAAATTGATTAGGTTTAGCCAGGTTGAGGATGTAGAAGGATGGGAAGAGATAAAGGGGGCAGGTGGGATTAAGGGGCTTCTAAAATATCCCATGAACAACCACAAACTACTATTAAAGTTAGTTAATGCAGCTGTAGAGGTGGTCAACAGTATTAAGTATTTGGCATTGCAGATAACTAACAGTCTGAACTGGTCTCTCCACACATCATCCTTAGTGAAACATGCAAACCGGTATCTGAATTTCCTGCATTTTGGATGAGGAGAGCACATCTTTCTCCTTCTGTCCTGGCCACATTTTACAGAGGCATGATTGAGAGCATTTAACAAACTGCATCCTTTTTTGGTTTGGTGGCTGCAGTGCCTCAGATAGAAAGTCTCGACAGGGAGTGGTGAGGACAGCTGAGAAGATTATAGGAACCTTTCTTTCCCTTATTCAGGATGCTGCTTATAAGCACCATGTGCTTAGAGCTCAAAGCATTGTTAGAGACCCCATACGCCCACTTCACGGTCTGTTTCTATTGCTTCCCTCTGGAAGGAGGTTTCAAAGTATTTCTGGCAGGACTACCTGATTCTATAACAGCTTTTGTTCTTTATGCCATCCATCTGGTAAATTCCCAAGATTCGTTTTTCTCGCCATGTACATGTATACATTCGAACTAGACTGTGTTGTTTCTCCATGATATATATGTGGGCATAGGCATGATTTTGTATTTATTTATTTAGTCATATTTATGTAGTGTATATTATCATGGTGTATATGAGCTTCTGTGGTGCGGTGGTTAGAGTGCAGTCCTGCAAGCTACTTCTGCTGCAGCCAGCTACCTACAATTTGGCAGTTCAAATCCCACGAGGCTCAAGCTCCAAACTTTTCCACTTCTATGTTTTTTTTAATGAATTTTATTAAAATTATAGTAGTCCTCAACTTACAACTGTTCGTTTAGCTCCAAGTTACAAGGGCATTAAGAAAGGTGACACATGATTGGTTTTCACACTTACTACCATGCAGCATTTTCCATGCTCAGGTGATCAAAATTTGGATGCTTGGCAATTGGCAAGTACATTTATGACTGTTGCAGCAACCCAGGTTTATTTGATCAACATTTATAACCTTCCCAGCTGGCTTCTGGCACATAAAGTCAATGAGGGAAGCCAGTTTCGTTTAATGACCACATGATTCACTTAACAACTGTAATGATTCACTTTTATGAGCCTCGGTGGCGCAGTGGTTAGAGTGCAGTACTGCAGGCTACTTCTGATGGCTGCCTGCAATTTGGCAGATCGAATCTCACCAGGCTCAAGGTTGACTCAGCCTTCCATCCTTCCGAGATGGGTAAAATGAGGACCCAAATTGTTGGGGGGCAATATGCTAACTCTGTAAAACTTCTTAGGGAGCCCTGTAAAGCACTATGAAGCAGTATATAAGTCTAAGTACTATTGCTATATTGCAGGTGGTGACCCTTTGAGAGCTGTATGCAACAAAATTTCATTTTAATGTTTGCCAATTAGTGTACATTCAAACAGACAATAAAGTTATTCTAAGTCTAAGGCTTAATACCAAAAATAGTTAATAGCCACAATGCCCTGAAAGTGACATAAAGATGAACCCAACATGATGACCATAATCTCGTAAATGGTGGGATCCTTGCTCTCTGAGCTTGGTTGTTTGCTTGCAGGCATTTCATTCTCTGATTAGGTAACATCATTAGTGCTAGAAAGAAGTGAAACAAAAAGACCAAAAATTTGCAGTGCGTGCAAAATAGATGTTTGTGCAGATAAGATTATCAACCTTGATGCCAACCAAAACCAAGCACTTAATAGTGAGTGCCATACCATGTGCACTAATCAAACAGGTGGCAAGAAAGTAGGGGCAGGCAGGCACATCTCAGGTTATGTAGACAGGAAACACAGTGTCAGACATAAAGATCTCAAGTGCCTATATACAAATGCACAAAGTCTGGGGAACAAGCAGGGTGAACTCGAACTATGAATACATGAAGGTAAATATGATATAGTTGGAATAACAGAAACTTGGTGGGATGAAACCCATGACTGGAATATACCGGTAGAAGGATACAAACTATTCAAAAAAACCAGACCCCATAAAAGAGGAGGTGGAGTTGCACTGTATGTAAAGGACCACTATATTGCTACAGAAATGCATGAAACCAAAGATGAAAACCTCCTAGAATGCATATGGGTCAATATAAAAGAAAAAAAGAATGACATGGCCACAGGCATATATTATAAGCCACCCAATCAAGCAGAAAAAATAGATGTCCTTTTTGCCAGCCAACTAACAAACATATGCAGGGAACACACAACAATAGTAATGGGAGACTTCAATTATCCTGATATCAATTGGAAAACTAGTTCTGCATCAAGTGAGAAATCAAATAAGTTCCTTTCCAACCTAGCTGACAACTTTGTTGTCCAAAAGGTAGAAAGTGAAACTAGAGGGACAGCCATACTGGACTTAATTCTTACAAACAGAGAAGAACTGATAGAGGGAGTTGAAACTGCAGGAACCTTGGGTGAGAATGACCATGTCATACTAGAATTCAACAAAACACAAACATAAGCAACAGAACATAATGACACCAGAGTATTGGATTTTAACAGAGCTGATTTCAATAAACTCAGAGAGAACTTGGGAAAGATTCCATGGATGAAAATCTTAAAGGGGAAAACAACTCAAGAATCTTGGGAATCTCTAAAAAGTATGATCATAGAAGCCCAGACCAGCACAATACCATTGAGAAAGAAAAACAAGAAATCCAAGAAGAAACCAGCATGGCTACACAAATCTCTCTTTGGCAAATTGAAAGAAAAAAAGGACAAATACAATGGAAAGAAGGACATACAACTAAGGCAGAATATCAGCAGATATATCGGCATAATATCAGCAGATAGCCAGAATCTACAAAGACGAAGTCAGGATAGCAAAGGATCAGAACGAACAAAGACTTGCAACAAAAGTCAAAGATATTAAAAAAAGTTTCTTCCAACATATAAATAACAAGAAAAAAAATCAAGGAAGCAATCGGTCCACTAAAGAGAGAAAATGGCAAGGAAGTAACAGGCAACAGAGAGAAAGCAGAACTGCTTAACTCATTCTTTGCATCCGTCTTCACACAAATAGAAACAATAGCTCAACCCACCAAAAACATAACTGTAAAAGACAGACCAGAAATAAAAGTTAAAATAAGCAAAAAAATTAGTAAGAAAACACCTGTCTGATCTTGATGAAAACAAATCACCCGGGCCTGATGGATTACATCCCAGAGTTTTAAAGGAGCTGGCAGAGGTCATCTCAGAACCACTGTACCATATCTTTTTATTTAAGGACGGTAGGCACGTTGGTGCGCTTATGCACGCCCCCTACAGACCTCTTAGGAAAGGGGTGAGGTCAATAGTAGACAGTCTAAGGTTAAAGTTTTTGGAGTTTGGGGAAGAAACCACAGAGTCAGGTAGAGTCTTCCAGACATTGACCACTCTGTTGCTGCAGTCGTATTTCCTGCAATCAAGTTTGGTGCGATTAACTTTGAGTTTGTATCTATTGTGTGCTCTTGTGTTGTTCTGGTTGAAGCTGAAGTATTCATTGACAGGTGAGTCATTGCAATGTATGATTTTACATACCATACTTAGATCAGATCGAAGGCGGCGTTTTATAGGTCTAGAATTTCAAGTCTGGTGGCATAAGGTATTTTACAACGAGTAGAGGAGTGGAGAACTCTTCTTGTGAAATATTTCTGGACTTTCTCAACTGTGCTAATATCAGATACGTAATGTGGGTTCAAGACTGATGAGCTGTATTCGAGTATTGGTCTAGCAAATGTTTTGTATGCTCTAGTTAGTAGTGTGATATTACCAGAGAAAAAGCTACGTAGGATTAGGTTAACAACTCTTAATGCCTTTTTGGCTATGTAGTTACAGTGGGCTCCAGTACTTAGATCATTAGAGATGAGTATTCCAAGATCCTTTACAGAGCTTGTATCATCAACAAGGTCTTGACTATTCAGCCTGTATTTTATTTTCTGATTTATTTTGCCAATATGTAAAACAGAGCATTTATTTGTTGAGATTTGAAGTTGCCATTTTTTTGACCATTCTGATACATAGTCAAGATCTTTTTGAAGGGTAGCAGTATTGTCTGTGCTATTGAACAGCTTTACATCATCAGTGAAAAGAATGCAGTTGCTCTTAATATGATCACAGAGGTCATTTATGTAGAGTATGAAGAGAGTTGGTCCTAGAATACTGCCTTGGGGGGACACTACTATTGACAGGTACAGAATTTGATAGGACACTCCCAATTTTGACCATTTGTTGTCTGTTTGACAGGAATGCTTCTATCCAGTTATGCAGTTGTCCAAAGGTACCATAAGATTTTAGTTTTAGTAGTTTGTTGTGTACCACTGAATCAAAGGCTTTACAGAAGTTGATGTAGATTGCGTCTATTGTTTTGCCCTGATTGAGTTGTGTAGTCCATATGTTTTTGCAGTGTAAGAGTTGCAGATTACAGGATAGTTTTTTTTCTGAAAAACCAAATTATTAGAGAGTAGGTTGTTTGTCTCTAAGTGGAGGATAATGGATTGGTTAATAATTGATTCCATGACTTTACAGGTGACACAGGATAAGGAGATTGGACTGTAATTTTCAACTAGGCTGGGGTCTCTCTTTTTGAAGATGGGGATGACCGTGGCTTGTGACCATAGGTTAGGCAAGGAACTGGTCCTGAAAGATTTTTCAAAGATTATGCTTAGAGGTTCGGCTATGGCAGTGGATAGCTTTTTAAAGAAGTAGGCACATATTCCATCCGGTCCAATAGATAGAGATGGTTTTAGATTGCGTAGTGCTTTTTCAACATTGTCTTCTGTAAAATCGATATGTATTAGATCATTGTAGTTGTCTGTAGTTCAGCTAGGAAATACTGGGCATGATCTATTGCTGTTTACAAATACTGAGCCAAAGAATGTGTTCAAAAGGTTGGCTTTAATGGTGTCGTCGTTGCAGTCTTTACCATTAAGTCCTGTCAGGGGTGGGATGGACCTTGAATCTTTTAGTTTGTTGTTTACAAAATTGTAAAAAGCGTGGGTGGAATTGGTGCGTAGAGGGTTTTCCTCTTGTTTAATGTGATAATTGGTGCACTCAGTCTTTATCTGGTGGCATAAATTTTTGTATCGGCTTTTGAAATTGGCAACGTGACCAGATTTGTTTTTCTGCCAGAGTGATCTCTTTTTGGATTGAAGTTTCCTTATTGTTATAGGTAATCTGTTTTTTTGTTTTGTTTTGGGAGTTGTTGTTGGTACATATAGTATATATATATATATATGTACATACAGTACATATATCTTTCAAAAACCCTGGAGCACCAGGGAACTACCAGAGAACTGGAAAAGAGCTGATGTGGTTCCCATCTTCAAAAAAGGAAAAAAAACAGACCCAGGAAACTATAGACCAATCAGCCTAACATCAATACCCGGGAAGATACTGGAAAAGATAATAAAAAAACAGATCTGCCAACATCTAGAAATAAGTAAAGTAATAACTAGCAGTCAGCATGGGTTTGTTAAAAACAGATCATGCCAAACCAATCTTATTTCATTCTTCAACACAGTGACTAAATTAGTAGACCAGCAAAATACTGTGGACATAATATATTTAGATTTCAGCAAGGCATTCAATAAAGTAGACCACAACCTACTTCTTAGTAAACTAGAAAAAAGTGGAATAGATAGCACCACCACTAGATGGATTCGCTACTGGCTGGCAAACCATACTCAACGAGTAGTCCTTAATGGGTGTAAGTCTACATGGAGGGAAGTAAGCAGTGGGGTGCCACAAGGTTCCGTCTTAGGCCCAGTACTCTTCAATATCTTTATTAACGACTTAGATGAGGGAATAGAAGGGGAACTTACCAAATTTGCAGGTGATACCAAGCTGGCAGGAATAGATAACACCCAAGAAGATAGGCTCAAGATCCAGATGAATCTTGACAGATAGAACACTGGGCCATATCTAATAAAATGAAATTCAATATTGAGAAAAGTAAAGCCCTACACTTAGGCAAGAAAAACCAAAAGGACACATATAGACTGGGTTAAACCAGGCTCAATAGCAGTGACTGTGAGAGGGATCGTGGAGTCTTAGTGGACAACCAACTAAATATGAGCCAGCAGTGTGCAGCAGCCGCCAAAAAAGCTAATGCAATCCTAAGTTGTATTAACAGAGGGATACAGTCAGGATCAAGGGAAGTACTAATACCACTCTATAAAGCCTTAGTAAGACCACACCTAGAGTACTGCATCCAGTTTTGGTCACCACATTATAAAAAAGATGTTGAAACTCTAGAAAAAGTACAGAGAAGAGCAACCAGGATGATTAGGGGACTGGAGGCTAAAACATACAACGAACAGTTGCAGGAACTGGGCTTAACTAGTCTAGTAAAGAGAAGGACCAGGGGAGCCATGATAGCAGTCTTCCAATATTTGAGGGGCTGCCACAGGGAGGAAGGGGTCAAGCTATTTTCTAAAGCACCCGAAGGCCAGACAAGGAATAATGGATGGAAACTGAACAAGGAGAGATTTAACCTGGAAATAAGGAGAAACTTTCTGACAGTGAGAACAATCAACCCATGGAACAGAAGTTGCCTTCAGAAGTTGTGGGAGTGCCATCAGTTGAGACTTTCAAGAAGAGATTGGACTGCTATTTGTCAGAAATGGTGTAGGGTCTCCCGTTTGGGTGGGGGGTTGGACTAAATGACCTACAAGGTCCCTTCCAACTCTGATTATCTGTATTATCTGTATTATCCTTGTCTACAGTCAGAACCCAGATAAGGAGAGATTAATACAGGATTAATACCAGACCAGCCAACAATCAAGTAAACAATCCCCAATCAAGTAAACAATCCCCAATCAAGGAACCACCAACTCAGACAAACAAACAGTACACAATCAGCTCAGAGAGCATCAAGGATCCCTTAAGCCAGGGGTGGGATTCTACTGGTTTGGACCGGTTTGGGGGAACCCCTTGCTTCGAAGATCAGCTGGCAGTGAACAGGTTTTCTGTGACGAGCATGTGGGACTGCCTGACTACCCGCCTGCCCCTGCTCTTTCCTATGCTTTATTTCATTTTTTTTGCACAGCTGATTCGCATGGCAGAGCAGTTTGCTGCACCTCAGCTGTTTTATTCACAGGGAGTACAAATGTGGAGTGCATGTGCGGAGCACGTGTTTGGCGTGTTCGCACAATCACCGAATCAGTTGCTAAACTGGTAGAATCCCACCTCTGCCTCAAGCGAACAGTAAACAATAGTCTAACCAAGGAACCACAAGAACACTCTCCCCAATACTGACAGGGCAAACCACTTGTAGATAAAAAGAGAGCAACTCCCACTCACATCTAGCAATGATATTGATACCTAGTTGGGTAATGAAAGGTCTGCAAGGAAACAACTGAACTCAGAGCGCACATAATAATTTATATATATAATCTATAAATTATATAATAAATTATATATATATACATGTAAGTACCCGCGAAAACTTAAGAAAACATATATATATATGTTTTCTGAGGTTCTCGCGGGTATTTGTATGTGGATCTTTGCTTATTCGGGTTTTCTCCCGCGTAAGATTGGAAGTATCTAGGCAACGTTTCGATGAAGTCTCATTCATCATCTTCAGGCTTGGTCTTCAGCCCTGTGCTTCTCAGAGTGATGCGAGTTTGCAGCTGCTTCTTCCTTTTAACTGCTAGTGGGTATGTGACTTGATTGGGTGGGGGCTTGGCTGTGTTCTGATTGGGTGGGGGTGTGTTCTCATTGGTTGGGGGTTTGGCTGTGTTCTGATTGGTTGGGGGTTTGGCTGTGTTCTGATTGGCTGGAGGCGTGTTCTGTTCAGGTGGGGGCTTGGTTGTGCTCAGGTTAGTCTTAGTTGCTGGGGGATTTGAGCTGGTGAGCTGTGATCTTGCTGTTTGGCTTCGAGTTCGTGGTCGTGCTGCATCTTCATGGTGGGGTTCAGTTCGCTTCATGTATGGCTCAGAGGGGTTTGAAGTGGGTAGTGATGCAGCTGTAGTGCGGCTTCTGGTCCGTGGTCGTGTCTCATCTTCTGTGTGGGTGTGAGTCTGCTTTCTATGTGGAAGTGTGGTGGTGGCATCTTGTGTGGCTCTCAGGGGTGTGGGTCTAGTGTCATTCTTCATGTTAGGTACTCGTCTGTTCATGAGGGCAGGTTTCCAAATGGCTGGTAGGCGGGAGGTATCATCTCGTTTATTCATGCTGTGTGGGCGTTTTTCTATCTCTATGGCTTCTCTGATTATTCTGCTGCTGAAGTGTTCGGTTTTGGCGATAGTTCTGGTATTTTTAAAGTCAATCTCATGTCCTGTGCCTTTGAGGTGTTGGACCAGGGAAGAGGTCGGTTCTTCCTTTTTGATTGAGTTCTTATGTTCTTCAATGCGTGCACCTATTCTTCTGTTAGTTTGTCCAATGTATGTGTTGGGGCAGGCAGTGCAAGGGATTTCGTATACTCCTTGATTTTCTAACTTGATTTTCTCCTAGGGTTTCTTAGGATGGTGGATATCTTTCTGTTTGTGCAGAATGCTGTCTTAATGTTGTGTTTTTGGAGGATCTTGCTGATTTTGTCTGTAGTGCCTTTTATATATGGGAGGAGGGCTTTGCCATTCTCTTGTTCTCTGTCTTGGATTTTGGTTGGGGTTTCTTTTTGGATTAGGTGGGTGATCTTCTTTCTTTGGAATCCATTGGCTGTCAGCACGCCGGTGAGAGTGTGTAGTTCGGTCTCTAGGTGTTGTTCATCGGCTAAGGATTTTGTTCTGGAGATGAGTGTCTCGGCTATGGAATTGATCTGTGCTGGGTGGTGGTGTGAGAGTGCATGTAGATAGCGGTTTGTATGTGTTTTCTTCTGGTAGATGGTGTGTCCTAAGGAGCCATTGGATTTTTTTGTATACCAAGATATCTAGGAAGGGAAGTTGGTTGTTAGCTTCTGTTTCCATGGTGAATTGTATTTTGGGGTGTAGGCTGTTGAGGTGTGTGAGGAAGTTGTTCAGTTTTTCTTTCCCGTGTGGCCAGATTATGAAGGTGTCATCTACGTATCTGAGCCAGAGTTTGGGTTTGTGATCATATTTTTCTAGAGCTTGTGTTTCAAAGTGTTCCATGTAGAGGTTAGCGATGACAGGTGAGAGGGGTGATCCCATGGGTGCTCCTTCTATTTGTTTGTATTTTTGTCCATTGTAGGTGAAGTATGTATTGGATAGGCAGTGGTTGGTCAGATCTAGGATGTGCTTGGGGGGGTTGTATTTGTTTTGGATGGCTGTCAAGGCTTCTTTTATTGGCACTTGGGTGAAGAGGGATATGACATTGAAGCTCACTAGTAGGTCACTGGGTTATAAGTTTTGTTTCTTTATGATCTTGATGAACTGGAATGAGTTTCTTACGTGTGAGTTGATGGATTCTGCATAGGGCTGTAGTTGTTTGGCAAGAAATTTGGCTAGGTTTTGTAGAGGTGAGCCTATGGAGCTGACTATTGGTCTGAGTGGGGTTCCTTCTTTGTGTATCTTGGGGAGACCATAAAGTTTAGGGCATCTGGATGATTTCTCTCTGGGTATGATTCTTTGCTGGATTTCTTCACTGATGGGGGAGGCTTTTATTTTGGATCTGGTGGTTTTTTCTAGGTAGGTGGTGGGATCTGTCTTTAGGGGTTTGTATGTGGGGTCTTGGAGTAGGTTGGTTAATTTGGATTGGTAGTCAGATGTGTTCATAACCACTGTCGCGTTGCCCTTGTCTGCTGGTAGGATTATTATGCTGGTGTCTTCTTTCAGGTTAAGTAGTGCAGTTTGTTCTTCTTTGGATAAGTTGCTTTTGGGTGGTTTGCTAGTGCAGAGGATGTTGGTGATTTAGAGTCTGATTCTATTAGCATCATCAGGGTTGGTTTTGGTCAGGCTGGTTTCAACTCCGCATATGATGGTTTCTGTGGGGATGTTTTTGGGAGCGACAGCAAAGTTGAATCCTTTGGAAAGGACCTTGGTTTCGGCTTCGGTGAGGATCTTGTCTGAGATGTTGTGCACTGTTTGTTTCATGTGTGGCTATGAGGGGAGAGGAGTTGGTTTCTGGCGTTGTTGTAGTTTTCTGAGTTTGTTGGTGTGTGTGTCTGTCTTGAGGGTGGTCTGTGTTTCGGCTCTCCAGACAGCGAGCTGTTTGGATTTGTCCCAAAGTAAGGGGTGAATCTTGTTGCTGAGTCTGAGGTGAAGTGTGAGGAGATCTTTGTTGATTTGGTCTAGGAGAAATCTTTTTGTGTGAAGTTCATTTCTAATTAGGGCCAATTCTGTTCTTTTTAGGATGCATTTGGTGGCTGCTGTGTTGGTGTGGAATTTCAATTGGAAGCTTGTGGGAATTAAATTTTGATCTTGGCAGTTGCATAGGAATGCGAGGTCACATAAAATGGAAGCTCTTTGGACTTCAAGTTTTTCATAAGTCCTGGTCAGATGGTGGGTGTCCTCCTTCAGCTTAGTTCGGGTATTTTCCCACGTCATAATAGTTGTGTTTTTAAAGTTGTAGCAACGTTTCAGCAGAATCTCATCTGCCATCATCAGGCTTCTGTATAGTGTTCATCTGTGAGTCAGACTTTTACAGTGGTTTCAGATTTAAATTTGGGGCAGCCTATTGCTGTGCCAGAATGGTTTTTTCTTCCTCCTGATTGGTTGGGAGTCTTGGTCTGTGTTTATTGGTCTTGGAGTTTGCTGTGTCCTGCTTGATTGGTGTTTCTGATATCTTCTGTCTTTTTTTTTTTTGGCTCTTTTTTTTTCTGTTCAGCATGAACAGAAGAGATGATTCCACCAGGCTGTCAATCATTTGGAAGCCTGCATTCACAAACAAAAAAATCTCCTCACCACAAGCCAAGCAAACACCTGGGCACAAACAGATCCCCCTTAATACCTCCAGCTCAAACACACTCCAACCAGGCACCCAGATGAAACCCAGCTTCCTAACTAATGATAGCCGTCCATTTACCTGAAGCCAAGCTGCACTAAAGGCCTCCAATAAAGTAACACAATGCTGCCAGCCAATCAAGATACAAAAAGAGCCAAAAACAGACAGAAGATATCAGAAACACCAATCAAGCAGAATACAGCAAACTCCAAGACCAATAAACACAGACCAAGACTCCCAACCAATCAGGAGGAAGGAAAAACCATTCTGGCACAGCAATAGGCTGCCCCAAATTTAAATCTGAAACCACTGTAAAAGTCTGACTCACAGATGAACACTATACAGAAGCCTGATGATGGCAGATGAGATTCTGCTGAAATGTTGCTACAACTTTAAAAGCACCACTACTATGATGTGGGAAAATACCTGAACAAAGCTGAATGCCATATATATATATATATATATATATATATATATATATATATATATATATATATATATGTGTGTGTGTGTGTGTGTGCGCGCGCGCGCGTGTGTTTTTTTAAGTTTTCGCGGGTGCTTACATGTATGGCATTCAGCTTTGTTTGGGTATTTTCCCACGTCATTATAGCTGTGCTTTTAAAGTTGTAGCAACATTTCGGCAGAATCTCATCTACCATAATCAGGCTTCTGTATTGTGTATTGTGTTCATCAGACACAATATATATAATTATTAATAATTAATAATTATTAATTGATAATTATTAATTATTAATTTATATATATAATGTATAGAATATATATAGAATTTGTATATAATAAAATTTTATATATAATAATTTATATATATAATTTATAATTAATTTATAATTATATATTTTATGATTATATAAATATAATTTATATAATTATAAATTATATAAATTATATATATATTCGTATATATAGAATATTTTATATATAAAATATATTTATTTTATATTTAAATATTTATATTTATTTATAGAATTTATATAAGATAATCAGGCAAACAGGAGCATCATGAGGTAAATCACAGAACAACATACACAGAAGAAAAAGGCGGGAAAAAAGGGAAACTCGCCCTTTACACCCACAGCAACCTATCATCGCGTAGATTGCCTCAGGCAGGAGACTATATTCTCTCAATCAATTGACCACAACTATGTATTCTTTCTGGCCCATTGTACACTTTAGTGTTCCAGCTATTAAATTAAATGTCCTAACATGTTTGCACTCCAACAAGACACAGGCATTTAGCCTCCAAACCTAACTATTTTCCATGAACTTCTTCAAACTCTGTTTCAACTCCTGTCTTGTCACAGGGAGTTCAACACATTAATTAGGTCCATACAAAGCCCTTCTCCTCTTTTGCTCTGTCCCCAAGCTCCTGCCAGTCAAGGGTCATATAATGAATATGAATCTCATTTATACACAATAGTGTAGGTTAAACAAATGATAGTCATATAAGTGTTTTATAAATATATGCATACTTGAACAATATTTACATTAGATAAGTATACATGGAATGGGAACTGTTATAATGATATACCTGAAGGCAGGACAAGAAGCAACAGATGGAAACTAATCATGGAGAGAAGCAACCTAGAAATAAGGAGAAATTTTCTGACAGTTAGAACAATTAATCTGTGGAATGACTTGACTCCAGAAGTTGTGGGAGGTTTTCATGAAAAGATTGTCTGTCATTTGTCCAGAATAGCACAGGGTTTCTTGCCTGAGTGAGGGGTTGGACTAGAAGACCTCCAAGGTCCCTTCCAACTCTGTTATTCTATTAAGAAGACATTTGTCCTCTTAGCTGCCCTGTTGGTCCTACCACATCTTCTTGGCAGCCCTACAGTTTGTCAGAATTAAAAACAGAAAATTTTTCAAGTCTGAAATATTTCAATGGGCCGAAGTCAGCTTCCAGCATTTTGCAAAGATGCTCAGAGCAAAGGGACTGAAGGGTGGGGAGGACTTTAAGGATCTGGCCTGGTAAAAAGGATACTTCTGACTTGAACCCCCCCCATCCCACTACCCCAAAGCCCAGAATTCCCCCCCCGCCATCCCAACCCTGGACCCCAATTATTATTCCGCTCGTCACCTTCCTAAGAAAAATAGAAGCATTAGATGAAGAACTGTTTTCATATTTGATGGAGAAGGAGATAAATGGCAGTCAGGTTGCATTGATAAGGCCCTGCTCTAGGCATCTCTTCTTTCTGAGAAAGCTCTTACTATGCATAGACCAGACTATCTGTTCGGCTGCACCTTGACACCAATCTATCTGCACGTAAGATGAGCCAATTCCTTCAAAAATTACAGCACCGGGGATTGACTGGGGGGTGGGGGGAGCGTGGAGTAGGGGAAAGGGAAGTTGGGAGGAAGAAGGATGGACAAATTCTTTCCAAAAACTTATTCTACCTCTTAGCAGAGCTATGGCTCCTCTTTCTCTCTCCCTCTCTCTTTCATTCTCTCTCCCTCTCCTCTCCTTCCTTCTTTCTTCTCTCCCCATCTCTCTTTATTCGCTCCCTCCTCCTTCTTTCTCCCTCCTTCTCTCCCTCCTTCTCTCCTTTTTCTTCTCTCCCCCTCTCTCCCTTTCCTTCTCACTCTTCCTTCTCTCTCCCTCTCCTTCTCTCCTTCTTTCTTTCTTCTCTCCCCCCCTCTTTCATTCTCTCCCTCCTTCTCCCTCTCCTTCTCTCCTTCCTTCTTTCTTTTCTCCCTCCTCTCCCTCTCCCTCTTTTTTCATTCTCTCCCTCCTTCTCCCTTTTCTTCTCTTCTTCTCTTCTTCCTTCTCTCCCCCTCTTTTCTTTCCCTCTTTCTCTGTCTCCCTCTTTAACTTACTATCTCTCTCACTCCCTCTCTTCTCTTTCCTCCCCCTCTCTTCCTCTCTTCCTCTGCCTTCTCCCTTTCTCTCCCTCTCTCCCTCTTTTCATTCACTTTCTCTCTGTTTCTTTTTCTCTCCCTCCCTCTCTCCTTCCCTCCCTCTCTAGAAATTCTGGAATTGAAGGCCACATATCAAAGTTACCAAGTTTGTGCTAGGGGATACAGATATATAGGTTGGCCAATACAGGTGACCAGAATATGCAAATAAACCTTTTGATAGAAGAGTGCATAATCAGAACAAACCCATTCACAAAGTGTGTTCTTGTTGGTGATAGAGATTGGATGGTCTTTTTGTCTGTGGAAGCCTGAACAGAAAGCCTGTATTTTTCTAGAAGGACTTTTTGGTTTAAGTGTAATTTAAAGTGGAAGAACCTTATAAGCCTGATGTGGAGATGGCTCCCAAACTTTTGGCATTGCTCAGACAATAAACTGAACAACCCAAATCTTACCTGTCACAATTTTTTTCAAAATGCTCTTTTGCACTTCTCTTTAGTAATCTGTTCTCAATGGATGTCTACGAGTGTGCGTACATGTGAAATACATTAGCACACGAATAAAAAGTTTGCAGATTTGTACTCTTTTTGCATTTCCTTTCTGGTGATATGTCAAGAGGAAAAAGTCAAGGAGAGAGCATTAGAAGGTAAACTTTCCCTGCAAAATGATGGGGAAAAAAAACCCCTACTCTCATTCAAAAATTGTAATTGGAGGAATAAAATCTCAGCTCGTCTGAATGATCCTCTGAGGTGATATTCTGCAGCCATTCAAATTGTTCTCTCTCCCAGCGACTGGACAAAAAGACCACGCCGTGTCACCGGAAGGGAATTCTAAATGAATTTGGCACCTCTAAAGACTTTAGCCGCATGTCGTTTTTGCCGGCGACATGACTTTTTATCATCCTAAGAGCCACGAGGCAGATGATTTGCTCAGGCAAGGCAGCGGGAGGAAGGCAGCAGTGCCTGGAGTCACAAAGCAAGCTGGGGGCTCTTCACAATGAGAGCCCCTTTGGGAAAATTGGGAGGTGAAGTTTTGTGGCAATGATGGATGCTCAGCTCCAGAGGCTCCCTGCACCTCCCTAAGAAAATTAAAAGCCTATTTGGCACGGTACTAACAACCCATCAAGCCATGATCTTCCTATTATCCATCAGCTGGGCCTTCTCCTTTTACAAGGACAATAAAAAAGCAACTCAAAACCAGGAAGCGTTTTATTTAGAAGATCAGTACTAACGGACAAGGTTGCCTTTAAAAGAAGACGGATTTGAGGAGCAATGGTTTGACCTGCTTTGAAGGAGTTAGAATTTACATCCGCTGTGAAAGACTACTTGACTTGGGGGTGCCAAATTTTACCTAGGAGTCTGTCTGGGTAGGTAAGAGAATGGGAAATAATTGTTATTGCTTAACCATGAGCCCTGGTGGCACAGTGGTTAGAGTGCAATACAGCAGGCTACTTCTGCTGTCTGCTATCTGCCTTCAATTTGGCAGTTCAGATCTCACCAGGCTCAAGGTTGACTCAGGCTACTGTCCTTCTGAGGGGGGTAAAATGAGGACCCAGATTGTTAGTGGGCAAGAGGCTGGCTTGTAAACAGCTTAGAGGGGGCTGTAAAGCACTGTAAAGCAGTATATAAGTCAAAGTGCTATTGCTATTCAGACCTAAGAATCTTTGCTGTTCTCCTGGGCCTCATGCAACAGAGCCCAAACAACACAGGAGAACTGATGATGTTACCTAATTTGGTAATGAAACGTCTGCAAGAAAACCACTAAGCTTTGAGAGCACTAAGGACCCCAGCCAAAGTTTCAATATTTGAGGGACTGCCACAAGGAAGAGGGGGGTCAGCCTATTTTCCAAGGCACCAGAAGGCAAAATAAGACATAATGGATGGGAACTAATCAAGGAGAGATGCAACCTGGAAATGAGGAGAAATTTCCTGACTGTTAGAATAATTAACCAGTGGAACAGCTTGCTTTCAGAAATTGTGGATGCCCCATTAAATGGAGGTTTTCAATAAGAGACTGGACAGCCGCTTGTCTGAAATGGTATATGGTCTCCTTCTTGAGCAGGGTTGGACTAGAAGACCTCCAAGGTCCCTTCCATCTCATGATTCTGGTATTCATCTAGTCCAGGGGTGTCAAGCTCAATTTCATTGAGGGCCACATCAGGGTTGTGTTTAACTTTGGGTGGGGGCGTGGAACATCACGCGTGTTGGGGGCGCCTGTGTAGGCCCGAGTGCCAGTGAAAACGGAGCTTGGGAGGCAGAGGTGGTATTCAGCTGGTTCCAACTACTTCTGGAGAATCGGTAGCGGAAATTTGGAGTAGTCCGGAGAACCAGGAAATCCCACCTCTGACTGGCCCCGCCAACCCCATCTCTTCTCTGCCTCCCATTGAGTCCCAGCTGATTGGCTGGGTCTCCTTTGGTTGCCCTGCACAGGAGAACAGAGCTGGAAAGCAGGTTAGTGGGGTGGGGAGGGAATGGGGATTTTACAGTAAACTTCCCCTGCCATGCCCACCAAGCCACGCCCACAGAAGCAGTAGTAAAAAATTTGTGTCCCATCATGGTTAGGTGGCCCCCGTGCAGAGGCCGTCACGCGACCCTCCCAAGCTCCGTTTTCACTGGCAGAGGGCTGCAGGAGTCTGTGGCTGTTGAAAACCGAGCTCAGGTGGGCCACACCCGGCCGTCCTGAGCTCCATTTTTGCTGGCAGAGGCACCGCGGGCTGCTCCTTCGCTCTTTCCAGGGTGGCCCTGCAGGCCAGATCTAAGCACCCCATGGGCTGAATCTGGCCCACGGGCCTTGACTTTGACACCTTTGATCTAGTCTAATTTAATGGATGATAAGTGTTTGAAGAGTTGAAGGACTAGGTTAGAGTCAGGTCATTATGAAGGAAATCTACCAACGTGGTCACCACGAAACAACACCGATTTAATGCCACGTCTTCGCCATTATCATTTGCTGGAGCTCACTCAGTAGAATACCCTTCTTTAGGCAGCTTCTCCACTTCAAGGAGGAGGCCAAGGACAGGACCAGTGGTGGGATTCAACATTTTTTTACTATTGGTTCTGTGGGCGTGGCTTGGTGGGCGTGGCAGGGGAAGGATACTGCAAAATCCCATTCCCTCCTCACCCCACTAACCTGCTTTCCAGCTCTGTTTTCCTGTGCAGGGCAACCAAAGGAGACCCAGCCAATCAGCTGGGACTCAATGGGAGGCAGAGAAGAGATGTGGGCGGGGCCAATCAGAGGTGGTATTTGCCAGTTCTCCGAACTATTCAAAATTTCCGCTACCGGTTCTCCAGAACTGGTCAGAACCTGCTGAAGACCACCTCTGGACCAGACTTTGGACCAGACTTTGCAAAATCATGAATAGCATTAGCACCAAACACAGGTTTAGTTTCATTTCCATTTAAAATCAGCTAAGAATACCAGATCTGGGCTGCTGAAACCTGAATGTACAGGACGCGGTTGCAGCACCAAATTATGAAACACCCATCATCGCTTCCATCCTACTGCTCCTCTGGATTTCCACCAGCCTAATCTGGTAGCCCTAGTTTAATTCACAATAAATATAGCTGATGTGGTGAATGTCCATGTCTCATATTTTTCCCTTTATAGCACATTAAACTGCTTTCTGAGATTGCAGAAGAAGCTTCTGAAGGCCTCAGGCTGTGCAGCTGTGGTTTGAAATAAAAGTGGCCACTATCAGTGGCCTGCTTTTATGCAAAGTGTATTTACCATAATATTCCTATCAACTTGGTCAGGAACCCAGAATTAAGAATACTATTTAAATAAGATTTGATTTATTTTGCCTCCATCTCTCTCCACCGCCCCCCCCCCCCAAGAAGTATTAGCAATGCTCTGGAGTTCTTTTGGTTCTCATGCAGGCAGGGGGCATTGATTATCCTCATAGTGGGGGATCTGGAATTGTTGTTATCCCATTTCTTTCTTTCCTTCTTTCTTTTTTCTCATCTGCATATCAGGACTTTGCACAGGATGTACTTGCTGTTGTTCTGGGCAGACCCAGAGAGTCATAGAAGCTGGAACTAGATACAAACATCAATACATTATTTCATTTAACAGACACTGTTTACATATCAGACAGAATGGAATAAACTTCCTTCTGATAAACAAAACAAAACAAAAAGTCCAAATAAAGTCCTGGGCTATGTAAACTTGTACTAGTGATTGTGTATTTAAGGGGCTGAGGAAACATCCATTCCCTCAGCTTAAATTTTCTTTCTTTCTTTCTTTCTTTCTTTCTTTCTTTCTTTCTTTCTTTCTTTCTTTCTTTCTTTCTTTCTTTCTTTCTTTCTTTCTTTCTTTCTTTCCTTCCTTCCTTCCTTCCTTCCTTCCTTCCTTCCTTCCTTCCTTCCTTCCTTCCTTCCTTCCCTCCCTGCTTCTTTCCTTCCACTCTCTCCCTCCCTCCTTCCCCCTCTCCCTCCCTCCCTCATTTGCCTCCCTCCCTCCCTCCTTCCCCTCCCCCCTCCTTTCTTTTCCTCCCTCCCTCCCTGCTTACCTCCTTCCCCCTCTCTCTCCCTCCCTCTTCCCTTTTCCACCCTCGATCCTTCCATCCTTTCACCCATCCTTTCACCCTTCCTCCTCCCCCTCCCCCTTTTCCCCTTCCCAAATCTGTTTCAACAAAAAGAAATTAAAAATAAAGAAAATAAATATAACTAAAGGAGATTGTAGGAATTCCCTCCCCCCCCCCCCAACCCTAATGGGAATGACAAAATTTTAAATTCACCCAATTTTGCCTGCCTGTCCCACTTGCAATGATGGTACTATTTGCACTCACCAAACAAACCAACCAACTAACCAAACCCCAACCCAAAGCAGATATACATTTTGCTCACTTTTCCTTATTCTTCTGATCTGGCTGAAGTTTTCATAGACCATTCCTTTCACATAAACACACCCTGAACATTTTGGGCACATTAAATCTGCCCAAGTGCTTGGCTTGACATTTTGGGCAGATTTAAACTTCCCCATCTAAGTGCCCCCCCCCCACCCGTGACTATTGGCTGGCCCGAAGATTGAGGAAGGAAGCAGTGCTGTTCCAAACAGTCCTCTTCCTTTGCACATATCCCAAAAATTGAGAGGGGGTGGAGCAAACTAGAACACACCACACCAAATAAAAGCACGTAAACATGGGCGTAGATTTTCTTGCCCTGAGAGATCGGATGCTTTCCCCAAATTCCATCTTTGCAGTAAAATGGCAGTTTTCACCCCTCTGTAAATTAAATAGTGTGTGTGTGTGTTACCCCTTTTCTCCTCCCCATCTCCGTCCCTCCCTCTTTTTCTCCTTCAGTTACTAAACTGGCATCTGTTGGTGGTGTGTTTGGATTGTACGAACAGATGTCCAACTGCTTTCAAAGCAACACGCTGTCTCTGTCAGGTACCAAACATTTAGCAACTCCTGGTCCTCCATGGCCCTCACTCCACTGTCTTATTGTAAACCCAGTGAATGTCTTCTTTCTTGGAAGGGAAACTTCAGGAGAATGGTGAGGTAATCCTCACAGCACACATACCCCAAATTTTTCTTCGCAGGGGTGTTTAGTGCAGCCTTCCCTTGCTATAGCAACCTGGCATCTTGCTGGAATGATGTTGCCTCATGTTGAATTTCATTCAGTGGTGGGATTCAATTTTTTTTTACTACTGGTTCTGTGGGTGTGTCTTGGTGGGTGTGGCAGGGGAAGGATATACTGCAAAATCCCATTCCCTCCCCACCCCACTAACCTGCTTTCCAGCTCCGTTCTCCTGTGCAGGGCAACCAAAGGAGACCCAGCCAATCAGCTGGGACTCAATGGGAGGCAGAGAAGAGATGTGGGCGGGGCCAATCAGAGGTGGCATTTGCCAGTTCTCTGAACTACTCAAAATTTCCACTACCGGTTCTCCAGAACTGATCAGAACCTGCTGAATATCCACCTCTGATTTCATTGCTGATAAAGTTTATTTGCATGATTGAAAGGGTAGAGAAAGATAAGGTGTTGAGGGCTCTGTTTGGCTGATGAACAGCCAATGGCGTGTACTACAGAAGAGGTTCTCTGAATGCATTTTCCCTACAGTTGTTGTGTCAGACCCATCACAACCCCATGGACAACGTTCCTCCAGGCCTTCCTGTCCTCTACCATCCTCTTGGAGTCCATTTAAGCTCAGGCCAACTGCTTCAATGACTCCATCCAGCCACCTCCTTCTCTGCCATCCTCTTCTTCTTCTTTTGCCCTCAATCATTCCCAGCATTAGGCTCTTCTCCAAGGATTCCTTCCTTCTCATTAGTCTTTGAGTTTCATCTTCAGGATCTGGCCTTCTAACGAACAGTCAGGGTTGATCTCCTTTAGGACTGACCAGTTTGATGGCCTTGCAGTCCAAGGGACTTGCAGGAGTCTTCTCCAGCACCAAAGTTCAAAGGCCTCAGTTCCTTGGTGCTCAGCCTTGCTTATGGTCCAACCTTCACAGCCATACATTGCAATGGAGAATGGAGAATACTTTATTGGCCAAGTACGATTGGACACACAAGGAAGTTGTCTTGGTGTAAATAGTCTCAGTATAAAGAAAAGGTACATTCGTTAAGAATCAAGAATCATAACATACAACACTTAATGACAGTCATAGGGTACAATCAACAATCAAATCATACTAGGAAACAGCCAATATAAATCGTAAGAATACAAGAGACAAAGTTACCATCATACAGTCACAAGTGGGAGGGGATGGGGGATAAGGAGTGATGGGAAGATTAACAGTAATAGTAGTGTACACTTTGTAAATGGTTGAACAGTGTTGAGGGAATTATTTGTTTAGCAGAGTGATGGCGTTTGGGAAAAAACTGTTCTCGTGTCTAGTTAATCTCGTGTGCAGGGCTCTAAAGCGCCATTTTGAGGGTAGGAGTTGAAACAGTTTATGTCCGGGATGTGAGGGGTCTGTAAATATTTTCCCAGCCCTCTTTTTGACTCATGCAGTATACAGGTCCTCAATTGAAGGCAAGTGGGTAGTAATTGTTTTTTCTGCAGTTCTAATTATCCTCTGAAGTCTGTGTCTGTCCTGTTGGGTTGCAGAACCAAACCAGACGGTTATAGAGGTGCAGATGACAGACTCAATAATTCCTCTGTAGAACTGGATCAGCAGCTCCTTGGGCAGTTTCTGAGTTGGCGCAGAAAGAACATTCTTTGATGTGCTTTTTGATGATGTTTTTGATGGTAGGTGTCCGTTTTAGATCATGTGATATAGTAGAATCTAGAAATTTGAAGGTCTCTACTGTTGATACTGTGTTGTCTAGTATTGTAAGAGGTGGTAGTATGGAAGGGTTTCTTCTAAAGTCTACCACCATTTCTACAGTTTTGAGTGTGTTCAGTTCCAGATTGTTCCGGTTACACCATGAGGCAAGTTGTGTAACCTCCTGTCTGTATGCAGATTCATCGTCTCAAATGAGACCAATCACTGTTGGGTCATCAGCAAACTTCAGTATTTTAACAGATGGATCATTTGAGATGCAGTCATTGGTATACAGGGAGAAGAGAAGTGGAGATAGCACACAGCCTTGGGGGCCTCCTGTGCTGATTGTACAGGTATCGGATGTGATTCCACCTAGCTTCACCTGCTGCTTCCTGTCTGTTAGGAAGCTTATGATCCACTTACAAGTGTGTTCAGGTACCGCTAGTTGGTTTAATTTACTTAGAAGAGTGTCTGGAATGATGGTATTGAATGCTGAACTGAAGTCTACAAAGAGGACCTTTGTGTAGGTATTTGGAGATTCAAGGTGTTGTAGGATGTAATGCAGAGCCATGCTAACAGCATCATCTGTCGATCTATTTGCTCGGTATGCAAACTGCATGGGATCTAACAGCAGATCCGTGATTATTTTCAGGTGGGACAGCACAAGCCTTTCAAAGATTTTCATAACTACAGATGTTAGAGCAACTGGTCTGTAGTCATTCAGTTCCTTGATGGAGGGCTTCTTTGGCACTGGGATGAGGGTAGAACGTTTGAAGCAGGAAGTAACATAGCACAGTTCTAGTGATCTATTGAAGATTCGGGTGAAGATGGAGGCCAATTGGTCAGCACAGACTTTTAAGCAAGAAAGTTATCTTGTCTGGCCCTGGTGTTTTTCCTATAGCTTCTGTCTGTGTAATAGATCTTGCACTTCTTTTTCTGGGATCACCAGAGGTTGTGAACCCAATGGATTGGGGCCAGTTGTAGGAGGCTTGGCTGTTGTTGGTGTGTTTGAGATGTGGGTTGTGGAGATAGGTGGCTGTAGTTTCTTTTCAAACCTGCAGTAAAACACATTCAGGTCATCTGCTAGTTGTTGATTTCCTTCTACCTGGGAAGGAGGTTTGCTGAAGCCAGTGATGTTTTTAAGAGTTTTCCACATGTTTGCTGGTTCATTTGTTGAGAATTGATTCTTTAACTTTTCAGAGTAGTTTCTTTTTGCTGTTCTGATCTCTCTTGTTAATATGTTTCTGGCCTGGTTGTATAGCATTCTGTCACCTTTTTTGTAGGCTTCCTCTTTGGAATGGCGTAGCTGCTTAAGTTTAGCTGTAAACTAAGGTTTATTGTTACTATATATTTGCAGGTTCCTTGTTGGTACATATAAGTCTTCACAGAAGCTAACATGATGTTACAGTATCTGTGAGCTCAACTAGGTCTGCAGAGGCATCTTCAAAAACATTCCAATCAGTGCAGTCAAGGCAGGCCTGGAGTTTCAGCTTTGCCTCATCTGACCAAGTCTTCACTCATTTAATTGTCGGTTTAATGGTTTTAAGTCTTTGTCTATAGGCAGGTACAAGGTGAATCATGCAGTGATCAGAGTGTCCCACAGCTACTCGTGGTAAAGACCTATAAGCATCTTTTACTGTTGTGTAGCAGTGGTCTAAAGTATTTTTGCCTCTGGTGGGACAATTTACAGGCTGGAAATATTTTGGGAGCTCTTTCCTTAAATTTGCTTGATTGAAATCTTCTAAAATGATGCGAAGGGAACCTGGGTGTTTGGCTTCAGCCTCCATAATTTGATCAGCAAGAGTTTGTAATGCCTTGTTTACACAGGCTTGTGGAGGAACATACACAGCTATTAGGAGAAATGAGGAGAACTCACGTGGAGAATAAAATGGCTTGCAGTCTATGTATAAAGACTCTAAGTTTTCATTACAAAACTTATATATTTTAGTTATATCCTGAGACTAGCTGTTGTTGATATATAAACATAATCCTCCACCCTTTATTTTACCTGATGTCTCTTCAATTCTGTCTGATCTATGTCTGAAATCCTGGGATGTATATGGTGTTATCCCCATGAATTTGTGGATTAAGCCAGGTTTCAGTAAAACAACAGCTGAATTATGAAAATCAGAATTCCATCTATTTAAGAGATGACTTTCATCCATCTTGTTAGCCAGTGAGTGTCAATTAGCCAGAAAGATTGAAGGGAGAGGGTTTTTCCCCCTATTCCTTAGTCTGTTTAAAATTCCCGCTCGTTTACCTCGGCTCCTCTTCCGGCATGGTTGTTTCTTTGCATTCTTTGTTGTAATCCATAACACCAGGGAATTGGTTAGAATCTCCTCCGAGTTTGCAAAGACAGGTGGGGCTGGGGAATCAGAAAGCTGCTCCTTAAGGAAACATTGCCTAATTCTTAGCAGATGGTCTCATGAGTATGAACTCCGTAGTGAATTGCAGATAATAATAAGGAATAAAGAAAGCATTAGAGAGCATTTCACTGAAGCAGCCATCGTCAGCGCCATTCAACATAGCCTTGACTATGCGCACTTTGGCTGGCAAGGTGATAAGAGGCCAAACAGAGAACTTTATGGAGTCTTTGACACTCTCTGAGCTTGGATGCTCTTGCAGACGTTTCAGGACCCAACTGGGTAATATCATCAGCTTGCAAACCTCACACCCTTCTAACACTGATGATGTTACTCAGTTGGGTCATGAAACACCTGCAACAAAGCATCCAAGCTCAGAGAGCATCAAAGACTCCATAAAGTTCTCGGTTTGGCCTCTTATCACCCTGCCAATAAAAGGAGGAATGTGCAGCGGCAGCCAAAAAAGCCAATGCAATCCTAAACTTCATTAACAGAGGGATACAAGCAAGATCAAGGGAAGTACTAATACCCCTCTATAAAGCCTTAGAGTACTGCACCCAGATTTGGTCACCACACTATACAAAAGATGTTGACTCTAGAAAAAGTGCAGGGAAAAGCAACCAGGATGATTCGGGGACTGGAAGCTAAAACATATAAAACAACAGTTACAGGAACTGGGCCTGGCTAGACTAGTAAAGAGAAGGACCAGGCGAGACATGATAGCAGTCTTCCAATATTTGAGGGGCTGCCACAGGGAGGAAAGGGTCAAGCTATTTTCCAAGGCACCCAAAGGCCAGACAAAAAATGATGGAAACCAATCAAGGAGAGAGAGATTCAACCTGGAAATAAGGAGAAACTTTCTGGCAGTGAGAACAATCAACCCATGGAACAGAAGTTGCCCTCGGAAGTTGTGGGAGCGTCATCACTGGAGCCTTTCAAGAAGAGATTGGACTGCCATCTGTCAGACATGGTCTAGGGCCGTATAGGGCATGCAGAGCCACTTCTGCCGGGATGCGAGAGGTTGCCTGGAAGAGGCCCACTATGCATACGCGCACTGCCGCCACCCGAAAGCTGATTGTCGGGTATCTGGGTGTGCATGTGCAGGGGGTGGGTGGGTGGCCCTGGGAGATGCGCACACATGCACCGACACGTGCAGTACATGGGGGAGATTGCAAAGAACCTTTTCACAAAGAATCGAACCATGGAAATGCGATTTCTCGCTGTGTTTTGGTGGGAATCAGATGAACAGGATAATTGTGTAATATGCACCGCCCCGCTCCAAAAAATACTGGTTAGTTCAGCAACTTGGTTAAACATTCTTTGGAATAAGTTGAAATACATTACAGGTTGTCCTTGATTTAGGACCACGATGGAACCCCAAACTGATGTTGTTACGTGAGTTTTGCCTCACCTGACGACCTTTCTTGCCTGAGTTGCTAAGTGAATCGCTGCAGTTGTTAAGTTAGTAACATGGTTGTTGAGTGAATCGGGCTTCCCTGTTGACTTGGCTTGAGAGAAGATTTCCCAAAGGGAATCCCATGACCCTGGGGCACAGCAATGGTCATAACTGTGAACCTGTGGCCAAGCATCTGAATTTTGATCGCAGGTTCAAATGGATGCTGCAAATGTTGTAACTGTGAAAAATGGTCATAAGTCACTTTTTTCAGTGCCGTTGTAACTTTGAATGGTTACTAAATGAACTGTTTAGTTGAGACTACCTGCACCTATGACTGAAAATGTCTCGAAGTTTGTGTGCGAAACTACGAAATTACCTCTCCCCTTTAATAATTGGATATCTCTTTAAGGATCAGCCACACAATTTAGATATAGATAGATATAGATATTCCTCTACATACAACAATTCATTAAGTCACAGTCTGAAGTTACAAGAGCACTGAAAAAGTGATGTGCCCCAGTTTATAAAAGTAAGGAAGGAAGGAAGGAATGAGAGAAGACAGAAGAGTAAGGAAGTAAGAGAGAATGTAGGAAGGAAGGGAGGAAGGGGAGGAGATAAAAGGAAAGAAGGAAGGGGAGGAGGCAAGGAAGGAAGGGAGAAGGAAAGAAGGAAGAAAGGGGAGGAAAGGAAGAAAGGAAGGGGAGGAGACAGAAGAGGAAGGAAGGAAGGAATGGGAGGAGCTGGAAGGAAGAAAGGGATAGAATGAAGGAAGGAAGGGAGGGAGGCAGGAAAGGAAGGGGAGGAGACAGAAGAGGAATGAAGGAAGGAATGGGAGGAGCTGGAAGGAAGAAAGGGATAGAATGAAGGAAGAAAGGAAGGGAGGGAGGAAAGGAAGGGGAGGAGACAGAAGAGGAATGAAGGAAGGAATGGGAGGAGCTGGAAGGAAGGAAGGGATAGAATGAAGGAAGGAAGGAAGGAAGGGAGGGAGGGAGGGAGGGAGGGAGGAAAGGAAGGGGAGGAGACAGAAGAGGAAGGAAGGAAGGAATGGGAGGACCTGCAAGGAAGGGATAGAATGAAGGAAGGAAGGGAGGGAGGGAGGAAAGGAAGGGGAGGAGACAGAAGAGGAATGAAGGAAGGAATGGGAGGAGCTGGAAGGAAGAAAGGGATAGAATGAAGGAAGAAAGGAAGGGAGGGAGGAAAGGAAGGGGAGGAGACAGAAGAGGAATGAAGGAAGGAATGGGAGGAGCTGGAAGGAAGGAAGGGATAGAATGAAGGAAGGGAGGAAGGGAGGGAGGGAGGAAAGGAAGGGGAGGAGACAGAAGAGGAAGGAAGGAAGGAATGGGAGGAGCTGGAAGGAAGGAAGGGATAGAATGAAGGAAGGGAGGGAGGGAGGGAGGAAAGGAAGGGGAGGAGACAGAAGAGGAAGGAAGGAAGGAATGGGAGGACCTGGAAGGAAGGAAGGGATAGAATGAAGGAAGGGAGGGAGGGAGGGAGGAAAGGAAGGGGAGGAGACAGAAGAGGAAGGAAGGAAGGAATGGGAGGAGCTGGAAGGAAGAAAGGGATAGAATGAAGGAAGAAAGGAAGGGAGGGAGGAAAGGAAGGGGGAGGAGACAGAAGAGGAATGAAGGAAGGAATGGGAGGAGCTGGAAGGAAGGAAGGGATAGAATGAAGGAAGGAAGGGAGGGAGGGAGGAAAGGAAGGGGAGGAGACAGAAGAGGAAGGAAGGAAGGAATGGGAGGAGCTGGAAGGAAGAAAGGGATAGAATGAAGGAAGAAAGGAAGGGAGGGAGGAAAGGAAGGGGAGGAGACAGAAGAGGAAGGAAGGAATGGGAGGAGCTGGAAGGAAGGAAGGGATAGAATGAAGGAAGGAAGGGAGGGAGGCAGGAAAGGAAGAAAGGAAGGGGAGGAGATAAAAGAGGAAGGAAGGAAGGAATGGGAGGACCTGGAAGGAAGGGATAGAATGAAGGAAAGTAGGAAGGAAAGAAAGAAAGAAGGAAGGGGAGGAGAAAGGAAGGGGTACTTTGGGGGAGAAACAGGGCTGGGAAAGTCATCCTGCTGTGGCAGAAATTTCTTTTGCATCATCCCTGCAGCTGCTGCAGCCATGCCTTCTGTTGGAGTCCCTGCCTGCATTGTGTTGTGGGCCATGCTGGGCCCGCCTCCCTTGAACCCAGGGCTGGAAGGGCAGCCCGGCCTATTCTTCTGCGCAGCTAACCTTCCTGCCTGTCCTTAGCAGCATTTCCTGGCCTTCAGCCCCTGTCTGAGAGGCAGCGAAACCCTCCCCCCCCCCGACCCCAAAGCCCAGCTGAACCAGAGGGCACCCTGCTGTGTCCCAAAATGTAACCTGGCTGTGACTTCCCTCCTTTAAAAGGAGAATATTTGAAACTCAGGGTGGAATTGAGGGCTCCTCGGTGCTCTCTGAGCTTAGTTGTTTTCTTGCAAACGTTTCATTACCAAGCTATGCAACATCATCGGTGCTAGAGGGGTTTGCTCTCATTATGTTACAGCACTGATGATGTTACCTAATGTTAAGTAATGAAATGTCTGCAAAAAAACAACAACCAAGCTGAGAGAGCAGCACCAAGGATTCCTGATTTCAGCCCTGTGCAACATATCGTCTCTTCTGTCAGTTGTCAATTTTGCCACAAATGGAGAATCAAAATGCTACTTCCTCTCCTCTCCTCTCCTCTCCCTCCCTCCCTCCCTCCTTCCTTCCCTCCTTCCCTTCTTTGTGCAATCCTTCCCTTTATTCTGTCTCCTCCTTCCTTTCTTCTTCCCCTCCCTCCCTTCCTTTCCTCCCTCTCCTTCCTTCTCTCCCTCCCCTCCCTCCAAACGGGGAACCGAGGTCGCTCTTTCCAGCTCGCCACACTTAATCCAGCAAGGACTCCTCCGGTGGCTTCCCAGTCCATCCAGTCGCGCTTCCTCGTCGCGGGCTTTTCGCGGTCTCGGAAGGCAGATGGGCACCGCACAAAAGGGCCGTCCGCTCTGCAAGCTGGTCCTCCCCATGCTTGATTAAACCCTAATACCAAAGTTAGAATTGATACAGTGGAACTGGGTTGATTCAATTAGTGCACCAGGCATGAAGCAAACACCACAAAGGCGACGTGCTCGTTAGAAAGCCATTTTCTTTTGATCATTATAGCATCTCACACGTGGCAGCAGAAAATTACAGGCTCATGTGTCTTAGTTTAATATCCTCTGGGGCCAGATTTATCCTCACATTGAAGTTAGCTGTCAGAATCGGAAAAAATCATGCAGAGTTGATGAATTTTCAGCTCGGCTTCTCTGAGAAGCCGGGAAAAAATTCTGCCAGGCGGATGTGCTCGGCTCCATACGCTTCAATCGTGGGTCTTCTCCGCTGCTTCGGCCTTTCTCCTCCTCCTCTGGGTTCTCATCTCCCTTCTACTTTCAGAGGGCAAAGCACCTGCAAGCTGGCCCATGGCTGCAACTTTCTTTCTTTTCTTAAATATATAAGACATAAGACATATGACATAAGAGTTTATTTGTCATTACACTCGCAAGCAGGTGCAACGAAATGAGGTGCTCTTCCACAAGTAAAACTGGACAAACACCACTAAAAGAAAAAAAAAATTAAATTAAAACTAAACACAACCGACCATACAATTGTTATGCCTGTGTTCCCCAACCAGGGTTAAGGAGACAAGCTAAACAGAATGTGCAGCGTTAGTCAGATAGGCATACAGATAAATGTGTGAGATAAGTTTGTATGTTAGTTAACATACAGTAAAAACAGATACGCTTTTGTTATCAAAAATATAGTTTATTCCATTTAGAGTTATGTCATAGTCTAAATAACAGTCCATTAGTCATGTATCGTTTTAGTCAGTCCATTCAAGGATATTCAATTAGCAAAGTCCATGTAGAATATCCAATGTCAGTTCACTTACAATAAATCAGTCCTCTCACTGTTGATAAATCAACAGTCCTTTCTCTCTCCCGTTCCAGTAGGGGAAAAAAACGCAGTCTTCAATCTATCCAGTAATTAGGGATCATCAAGCCAGAGAGAGCAAGCTGCCCTGCCTTGCTTCTTTTATGGTGCTTTTACAACCACTCCCTTAATTACATTCTTACAGTTAAAGTTACAGACACTTTAACGAACAAACCATGATAACATATTTATTATTTTACCTAAACCAGTTAGGGTAAACAATGTTACCTAAACCAGTTAGGGTAAACAATCTCTATGCAATTTAAAAATGTAAAACCCCATTTTATATAACCCCACATATATAGATAGATAGATAGATAGATAGATAGATAGAGAGAGAGAGAGAGAGAGAGAGAGAGAGAGAGAGAGAGAGAGAGAGACCCATGCTTTGCTACGAGGCTATGTGGTCGGGCTTAGTTTTTTGGGAGGAAAATAAAAAAATAGTTTTTGGGGTGGAAATTCTGCCTCTGCCTACCAGCATCCATTGGTTTTCATCTGGCTTGAATCCTGTCAGTGTGTGAGAGAGTTGAGGGCTGTTTGGAAACTGAAACAGTATTTGCTGTGTGAGCAAGAAGGAAACAGCAAGGAGCCTGGGCGTGGCTTAGCTCAACTGTCCTGTACTAAAGCTGCTTGGTGCTGTGAAACTAAAACTGAAGCTCTTCTCCTCTGCTTGTGTTTTGCATTTGGAAGAGATTTCTTTTCAGGTGGGGAGGGGGAATAGAACTCCTTAGCATCAGAGCATCATCATCATCATCATTATATAGGAAATAATAATGATCTGATGGTCATTTAGAAAAATCCTTTCTTAGTGAGCCCCTAGAAGCCAAGAGGAACATACGTGCCAAATTTCAGGTTTGTAGGCTTTATGGTTCTAGAGATTTTGTGATGATGCATGAGTGGTATTTCGCTTTTATAATATAGAAGAAGAAGATATATTTTAAAAAACCTTGGGTGAAGCCATAGGCCAACTTGCAGATTTATTACACACACACACACACACACACACACACACACATATATATACATACACAGGTAGTCCTCGACTTATAACAGTGACCATTCAAAATTACACCAGCACTTAAAAAAAGTGACTTACAAGCATTTTTCCACACTTACAACCATTGCAGCTTCCCCGTGGTCACGTGATCAAAATTCAGATGTTGGGCGGCTGCTTCATATTTATGACGATTGCTGTGTCCTAGAATCATGAACCTTTTGCGACCTTCCGACAAGCAAAACCAAGGGGGAAACCCAGATTCGTTTAACAACCAGGCTACTAATTTAACAACTGCAGTGATTCCCTTAACAACTGTGACAAGAAATGTCGCAAAGTGGGGAAAAAAAACACACTTAACAGATGTCTCCCTTAACAACAGAAATGTTGGGCTCAATTCTAGTCATAAATCAAGGACTACCTGTACATATACATACATACTACATCCCTAACAGGTGTGGTCGGTGATTGGGACCAGAGAGTTCCCAGTTCCCACATGAGTTGGAAAGCCTGATGATTTTGTCTTCAACCTCATCAAACTTTCAAACTCACATGGGAATTTCTCTCTAGCAGTGTGTGTGCTGTTCTGTGTATGGTATTTTATATGGTGCCTGTTGTATGCGGTCTCAGCCAGTCCTTGAGTATTGAAGATTTGTCTTTAAATGAATCCAAACTCCAGCTCCTCTTTAGGACAATAACGTTTATTCAATATATCAAGGAGCCTCGGTGGCACAGTGGTTAGAGTGCAGTACTGCAAGCTACTTCTGCAGCCAGCTGCCTACAATTTGGCAGTTCAAATCCCACCAGGCTCAAGGTTGACTCAGCTTTCCATCCTTCCGAGGTGGGTAAAATGAGGACCCAAATGGTTGGGAGCAAGAGGCTGACTCTGTAAACTGCTTAGAGAGAGCTGTAAAGCACTGTAAAGTGGCATATAAGTCTAAGTGCTATTGCTACTAAGGGCAAACTGCTCATTGCCAGGAGTTCAATCCTGACCCGAGTCAAGGTTGATTCAGCCTTCCATCCTTCCAAGTTGGGTAAAATTAGGACCCAGATTGTTGGGGGCAAGAGGGCTGACTCTGTAAACTACTTTGAGAGGGTTATAAAGCAGTATATAAGTCTATTGCTATGTCAGCAAACAACAAATACTCTAATCAGGCAAGAATGGCTAAAGGCCAGGCAAGGTTAGTGTTCCATAACCTTAACCTTAACTGTATAACATGTCTACATCTCTAACCTATTCCGACCCTCATTAACTGATCCCCACCTGGTGCCATCCTCACCATGTCTTAGCTCATTGCTTAATTACCACCTATATGTGCCCCCTCTAACAATATGCACCACATCAATACATGAAAAAAGCCATTTCCAGTCCCGCAGTTGCTTCAGAATCCATCCTGCAGCCGGCAGTTGCTTCAGAATCCATCCTGCAGCTCACAGCTCTGCTAAGTCATTCTAAAGCAACCTTCAATACCATCGGCTAGCACACAAGCAACAATACAGATCTGGTGTCAGCAGAGCTAAGGTGATATTCTCCACTGCCAGTTGACTTGCTGTGAAGTGTTTTTCAGAGCTGACGGGATCTGTAGTGAACTCAGAGCCTGACATGTGGCTTCTCAGATGCTGTTTGGGGTTTGTTGATGGCTAGCTTTTAAGTCATTTTGCTTATGCTGCCCAGCCCTCACCTCTTAAAATACTCGATAAGCTGGTGGTAAACCAGCATTCCTGTTGATAGACGAGGGGCTTCGTTTCTCCGGCTTCAATCACTTCCCTGGCTGTTTTTGGGCCTGCTTGTCCAACAATCTGGATAGCTGCAAAACTGAATGTATGCTTTTGTTCATTGCAGTGTGCAGTTCATCTAGTGACTGTTCAAAGTTGGCGCTGAAAAAAGTGACTCATGACTGTTTTTCACATTTACAACCATTGCCGCCTCCATGATCCCAATTCAGGCGCTTGGCAACTGACTCGTGTTTATGACGGTTGTAGTGTCCGGGGTTCTTATATTCTTATTCTTATGACTATTATCTTGTAAGCGATTGACACATCAAATCAAATAAAAAATAAAATAATAAAGTTGAGGAACTGTGGAAAGAGATGCCAACTTGCACTTCTCCATTTGAACTTAGGAAAGAGAGCACTCCGTAATTAAATTTTTACCTGCAAAAGTGCGTTCTCAAAGAACGCCTAATGATGCCATAAATGATGTTAATAATGCAATTATTGGTGCCATCTCTTGGCTCGAGTGCAAAGGAATGAAACACAAAACAGAAATAGGTTGTTATGAAAGGGCAGGATTGACAGGACCTGCTGAATACTTGAACAACAAGAAGAAGCATCGGTAAGCCGAGTTGCAAGGATTGGTCTGGCTGCCGGGTGGAAGGAGTTTTGGGTTTGAGCCATGTTTTTAGGGATTGTTGTGAGTTCCCCAGGGAGTCATCGTATGAGATAGGTAGCGACAGAAGATTCATAAATAAGGAAACAAATGACAGTGTTTGTGCGCAATCCTGGGGTTTCCCCTAGTATCCTGACCCACAACTCTCCAATCCCATGAAAGAGAAGCCTAGGGTCTATATGAACCCTAAAACATTGGTCTCCTTATCTGTTTGTCTACCTGTCACTTAGTTTGTAGGCCTATCTCTTCTGTTGCGGTCTTTATTTATGTGGCAGGTATGTTTTCCTTCCCCTTCTCTTTTCCTCCCCCCCTTCCCTCCTCCTCCCCTCACACTTCCTCTCATTTCCCTTCTCTTCTCTCCCACTTTCCCTTTCTTTTCCCCTTCCCCTCCCTTTCCTCTTCTCTCATCCTGTCCCATCCCTTTTGCTCCTATGTATAGTTAAACTCTTATAATTCCCAAGCCAGCATGCAAACCCCAAGCAAGGAGGAATAGACAATGTATTAGAAGATAGGTTCAAGATCCAGAAGGATCTAGACAGACTTCAACACAGAACGCGATCCAACAAAATGTAAATTAGTGGCAGAAAAAAAAATAAGGTTCCTTTGGTGAGAAAAACCAAATGCACAGGTATAGAATAGGTGGTCCTCGTCCAATAGTAGTAGGTCTCATGAGGGATAATCAGTTAAATATGAGCCCGCAGTGTTCTGCAGCTGCCAAAAAAGCCAGAGCAGTCCTAGGCTCCCTCACCAGAGGGATAGTATCAAGATCATGTAAAGTATTAGTACTACTATATTCTGCTGTAGTAAGATCACACTTGGAATATTGTATCCTGTTTTGGTCACAATGATATAAAAAGGTTATTGAGACTCTGGAAAGAGTGCAGAGAAGAACAAAGATGATTAGAGGGGTGGAGATCAAAATATGAAGAACGGTTGCAGAAACTGGGTATATTTAGTCTAACAAAGAGAGGAACTAGGGGTGACACCATAGCAGTCTTCCAATATTTGAGGGGCTGCCACAAAGAAGAGGGGGTCAAGCTATTCTCCAAAGTATCCAAGGACAGGACAAAAAGTAACAGATGCAAACTTATCAAAAAAAGATCCAATTTAGAACAAAGGAGAAATGTCATGATAGTGAGAACAATTAATCAAAGGAATGACTTGCCTGCAGGAGTTGTGGGTGCTCCATCACTGGAGGTTTTTACGAAGAGATTGTCTGGAATGGTCCAGGGTCTCCTGCTTGAGCAGGGGGTTGGACTAGAAGACCTCCAAGGCCCCTTCCACCATGATAGTCTGTTATTCTGTTAACATATTAAATTAGCTTCTGTGGCGCAGTGGTTAGGGTGCAGTACTGCAGGCTACTTCTGCTAACTGCCGGCTGACTGCAATTTGGCTATTCAAATCCCACCAGGCTCAAGGTCAACTCAACCTTCCACCCTTCCGAGATGGCAAAAATGAGGAGCCAGATTGTAGGGGGCAAGAGGCTGACTCTGTAAAACTGCTTAGAGCAGGCTGTAAAGCACTGTAAAGTGGTATATAAGTCTATTGCTATTAGCATTAGCAGGGGGTTAGACGGAAGACCTTCAAAATCTGTTATTCTGCAATTCTGATGTCCACGTATCTTAAAGTTGCAGTTTAAGAATAGAATAGAATAGAATAGAATAGAATAGAATAGAATAGAATAAGAGCAGGGTAGAATAGAATAGAATAGAATAGGAGAAGGGTAGAATAGAATAGAATAGGAGTAGGGTAGAATAGAATAGGAATAGAATAGAAGTAGGGTGGAATAGAATAGAATAGGAATAGAATAGAATAGAATAGAATAGAAGTAGGGTGGAATAGAATAGAATAGGAATAGAATAGAATAGAATAGAAATAGGATAAAATAATGGAATGGAATAAAATAGAACAGAAGGGAATAGGGAATAGGAATGGAATAGAATAGGATAGGATAGAATTACAGAGTTGGAAGGGACCTGGGAGGTCTTCTAGTCCAACCCCTTGCCCAGGCAGGAAAACCTATACTACTTCAGGCAAATGGTTATCCAATCTCTTCTTAAAAATCTCCAGTGTGGCATTCAGCATTCACAACTTCTGGAGGCAAGTCGTTCCACTGACTGATTGTTCTGTCAGTAATTTTCTCCCTAGTTCTAGGTTGCTTCTCTCCCTGATTAGTTTCCATCCATCGCTTCTCGTCCTGCCTTCAGGTGCTTTGGAGACCGGCTTGACTCCCTCTTCTTTGGGGCAGCCCCACAAATATTGGAAGACTGCTATGGTGTCACCCCCAGTTCCTCTCTGTTCGACTAAATATACCCAGTTTCTGCAACCGTTCTTCATATGTTTTAGTCTCCAGTCCCCTAATCCTCTTTCTTGCTCTTCTCTGCAATCTTTCTAGAGTCTCAACATCTTTTTTTACATTGTGGTGACCAAAATGCAGTATTCCAAGTGTGGCCTCACCAAAGCATTATAAAGTGATATTAAGACTTCACATGATCTTGATCCTGTCCCTCTGTTAATTCAGCCCCATTGATGAACACTGTGCTGAATAAGTTCATTAAAACTTTTGTGGAGTATCCTGTGCCACACCATCAATTTGACAGGCAATGGGGATGGATAATGGGGGCAGTTGCTGATTTTATGGCCTGCTTCCTTTGGCTGACCATTGCTAGAAACCAAATGCTAAGCTTGGTGGAGTTTCTCTCGGGATTTGCTAGTGTTCTCCTTATGTTCTCTGAGTGACAGTTTGATACTCTGCCATAGTTGGGACAATGCTATGACAAACAGAGCCAAAGCCAAAGCGAATTTGTAGCCAAAAGCTGTTCCTCTTCTTCTTTTTTAAAAATGAGATTTTATGTGTCACAGGAAACATGCTGTGGAAGCAAAATGGCTATGGAGATTCTCAATCATCCAGGTCCTGATTGCCGCAAAGGTGTTTTTTCAAAAGGCAACTGGACTTTCGTTGTTTTTCTCTGAAGAGGTTTTGCTTCTCATCTAAGAAGCTTCTTCGGTTCTCTTCAGAGTTTTGCAGCATGAATTCAATGCCAGAAAATGAAACACAGATAGCTGATGCTTCATTTAACATCTTTATAAACATAATAAGTAGATTTTACAAACCAATTGTAGATTTCTCCAACATGGAGCAAAGTCAGACAGAAACATGTTGCAAGTAATTTCAGTGGCAACTCAGGAGCTCAGAAACAGACATCAGTTTCACTTTAGTTCAGCAGGCAAGCATTATACACAGCAGAGGAGAGAAGCAGTTTTATCTTCAATAGACAGACTTAGAGCTCAACATAGCTGCAGAGTTGCAGAGCTTAATATAGAGCCTTGCCTAGGCTACTTCTATTTCAGTTTCCAGCCTAGGCTACATCTAGTTTCAGTTTCCAAACTGTCCTCATTGGCTGACTTAGTTGTTATGCCTATTCATTGGCTGACCTTGTTACCAAGCTCTATGCCAGTTCATGAATATACTTTGACAGGTTCTGACTGAATGGTGGAGTATGGTCGTTAGCATTGCCTCTGAGCCAGGGTTGGGAAATGATGGAATTTTTACGGCTTGTTGGATTTCAACTCCCAGAATTCTGGGAATTGAAGTCCACAAGCAGTGCTGAGATTCAACTGGTGTAACAACCGGTTGGGTGAGTATATGTTTTGCACGCACGCAGCATTTTAAAAACAGCCATTTTCAGCATTAAAACTTACTTTCTGCTGCAGCCCCATTGAGTAAAACACCTGAGGTGCGGCAATCCACTGGGTTTCAAAACACGGAAATAAAGGACAGACTAGGGCAGGGGCAGGTGGGTGGGGCCAAATGATTGATGGAATCAGTCCGAACTGGCTTAATTCCACCCTTCCACAAGTCCTAAATAGCCCTGGTTCCCCATCTCTTCTCTGAGTGAATAGCCTTCTCTCAACAGAGGAGAAAGGTTACAACAACACCTCTCTCCTGTTTACAATACAATCCACACCCATACACCCATAACTGTATTAATACAGTTGAGAAAGTCCAGAAATATTTCACAAAAGAGTTCTCCACTCTTTTGCCCGTTGCAGAATACCTTATGCCACCAGACTTGAAATGTTAGACCTAGACAATCTAGAACTACGCCGCCTTTGGTCCGATCTAATTATAGTGTATAAAATCATACATTACAATGTCCTACCTATCAATGAATACTTCAGTTTCAACCATAACAATACAAGAGCAAACAATAGATACAAACTCAAGGTTAACTGCACCAAACTTGACTGCAGAAAATACGTCTTCAGCAACAGAGTGGTCAATGTCTGGAATACTCTACCTGACTCTGTGGTTTCTTCCCCAAACCCCAAAAACTTCAACCTTAGACTGTCTACTATTGACCTCACCCCTTTCCTAAGAGGTCTGTAGGGGGCGTGCATAAGCGCACCAATGTGCCTACCATCCCTATCCTATTTTTTCTTTTCTTTTTCTTATATGTACCCATTTCATGTATTCATAACCATGTTTATACTTATACCTGTTATCTAATAATCACTTGACAAAATAAATTAAAATACAATCCACATCTATTTGTATTTTTCAGATGGTCCTGAAGGAACAGATAAACCTTCAACTGGCCTCAAGGAGTCTCAGAGAAAGTGCTAATGATCAGATGACAGCAAGGAATATAAATCCGTCCATTCTTCACCATTCAATCAGAATGAAGAAGCTTCTTGGATGGGAAGAGAAACAACTTCAAGGAAAACAAGAAAGTCCAGATGCCTTTTGAAAAAACACCTGTGGGACATGCTGTAAAGCAGTGATTTCATTGGCGTCATTGCTGTTTTGCTTTTTTTAAAAAAAGGCATTTGGGTGTTGTTTTTAAATAATACAATTGGTGTGCAATCTTAATAGACTTGTTTTTTTTTTTTTTGTAAAAGTTTTATTGATTTTAACAACAGACAAAAAACATATAAGACATAACACATGACATAAAAAAATAAAAATAAAAATAAAAAATTTAAACATTCTTCATAAATTTACAGTGTATTGGTTGGTTTACCACTCCCTTTTGTGCATCCATTTCATAGTCATCAGAATAATTATATTACATAATAACTCACATTATCAATCATCAATAAAATATCCCAATATCATTATTAAACAATCATTTGACTATAATTTTACTAATTCATACTTAAGCGAGATAACTATAATTAGGTTAAATTATTTTATGACAAATCATGAAATCATATCAAATCTATCATAATAAAATATTCTTAAGAATTATCAAAACCAAGAAAAATTATATATTCATTATTTCCTAAATTTCTAAATATTCTATTATCATATTGTATTATCTAACCATTGATAAAAAAGATCCCAAACTTCATAAAATTGTTTATCTTCTTGTTCTCTAATTTCAAATGTCAATCTACTCATTTCAGCACATTCCAATATTTTCTTAATAATTTCTTCCTCTATTGGTATTTTCTCACTCTTCCAATGTTTAGCAAATACAATCCTAGCTGCTGTTAACACATTTACAATCAAATATTTTAAATTTTTATTATATATATCAGGTACGATTCCCAATAAAAAAATCTCTGGTTTCAAATCTATGTGTTTATCATTTTTTCCAGCCATATGCGAATTCTAGTCCAATATTTCCTGGCCTCCTCACAAGTCCACCACATATGGTAATATGAGCCAGGTATCTGATGACATTTCCAGCACTTTTCAGATTTATTCTTGAACATTCTTGCTATTCTTGTCGGGGGAAAGTGCCACCTGTAAAACATCTTATACAAATTTTCTTTATATGCTGTTGACATTGTCATTTTATAATTTTGTGACCACAGTTTTTGCCATTTCTCTAAATCAATCCCATATCCAAAATTCTTCCCCCAAGCAATCATTGTTTCTTTAACTTGTAATTTCCAACAAATAACTATATAATTTTTTAATCACTTTTTCATCAGTACCTGTCAAAATCCTATCTAAGTCAGTCAATTTATCATAAAATCCTTCTGTTTTAGAATCTTTAAGATACCTTGCATGTATTTGCGCATATGAAAACCAATTCATCTTTATACCTTGTTCTTCTAAATTTTGCATCGTTTTAAGTTCACCCTTTTCATCCAATATTTCCTCATATCTAACTGTTTGTTCCTTCTTATAGATTATAGGATAGGAAAATGCTTCGGTAGTCGATAACCAAACTGGAATTTTCAAATAACATTGTTTCTTAATTTTCTCCCAATTCAACTATAACGATTCCTGTATATAATGCCTTCTGAAATAACCCTGTGATTTAGTTCCCTTATACCATAAAAAAGCATGCCAACCCAATAATAAATCATGACCTTCTAATGTCAACAATCTAGTCTTTCTTAACGTTATCCATTCTTTAACCCACATTAAGTTTGCAGCTTGATAATACAACTCCCAATTAGGAAGGCCAAATCCTCCTCTAATTCTAGCATCCTGTAAAAGTTTTAATTTTATTCTCGCTTTCTTGCCTTGCCATATATACTTCAACACAATTTTATTTAGTTCTTCGAAGTAATCCTTACTTAACCTAATTGGTATTGTTTGAAACAAATATAAAATTCTGGGTAAAATATTCATCTTGATTGTTGAAATTCTACCTATCAATGACAATTGTAGGTTTTCCCATTTTTTCAGGTCGGATGCTATCTGCTGTTTAAGACTTGTTTTAGTGCCTTTGCAAGGAAAATTCTGCCCTGGGGAAAAAAAACACGAGGATTTATTTTGGAGAGATAACTTCCCTGATGTGAAATTTGACTTGCTGATTTATGCAGATATGAGATGGGAAAGAGGCCCAACCAATTCAAGTCCTTGTTGGACCATCTGAAAATCAAGTTTGTTTTCTGTCCGAAAAATCCTATGAAGCCAGCCTAAGGTGTGTGCTTCAATTGAGTATGGAGGGATGCGAGCTTGATTTAATTTATTTTGATTGGCTGTGGTTTGGTTTTTGTTAGGACTGCTTCCACAGAAGTTATCATTATTGGAAAAATAATAATAATTATTATTCCACAACAGTTGTTGTTGTGTCCGGCGCGGCAAGGAGACCAGGACTCAGTGACTTGGTTCAGCTCATTTATTGGTCCCGAGAATGGCTCGGGTTCCGAGGGAAAAACTGCGGCTTTTTATTCTCAAGCCGCCGCGGCCGCGGCCAATGACACCGCTTTGAATCTCCTGCGATTAGTTTCTACCAATCGTGGGAGATCCCTAGCAGGCCAATCAGAGCAGCTCACTCGACCAATCGGATCCCTGCACGCTTTGACCAATCACAGCACGGCATTTACGAGAATGCAAATGACCGTACAGAACACCCCTCCCCTCTTGGTTCGGTCCTACGTGACATAGTCCCGTAAGTAGGTGGGGCTCTGTACTTGCCTACTGGACCTGCGCAGGTCAGTCGTTGTCTGGCTCCCGGCCGGTTTGGTTGGGTTCTCTGTTGCTCTCGGCTTTGTCGATGGAACGGCCTGGAAGGTGTCGCCGGGCCTCTTGTTGCAGCTCCCTCCCGGTCTACCCGGGCTGGTTGAGCTGCGGTTTCCGCCGCTCCTGCTTAATCTTTCTGGGCTGGTTGAGCTGGCCTGGCTGCTTCTCCCTGGTGAGGCTTCTCCCTGGCTGCTTGCCGGTGAGTATAGCTGGTTTCTTTCTATTGGGTTTTGGTTCCCGGGGTATTCCCTCCCCTCTTGGCTTGTATTGAGGGTGTTGTCTGTGTTTGGTTGCATGTCAGTTGTGTTTCCCGTGATTGCTCTCGATCTTAGTTGGTCGATGTGGCGTTTCCAGGCTCGTCCATCGGTTGTTTGCAGCCGGTACGAGCTGGGGCCTGTCAGTTGGGTTATGGTTGCTGGTACCCACAGTGGGTCTCCAGTTAGGTTCTTTGCGTAGACGGCATTGCCTGGTGCAAAGGACCGGTGCTTGCTAGAGGAGTTGGGGGGTCTCTCCGGGTTTTATGTGGGGTGCAGCCTGTCTAGTGGGGACCTTATTTTCCTCCCCATTAGTAGCTCTGCCGGGCTTTTGTTCGTTGTTGTGTTCGGGATTATATGTTGCATGAAGAGCATTTTATTTATTTTTTCTTGGGTTTCCCCGTGTTCGATTTTTTGGATGGATTTTTTTGTAAATTGAACCATCCATTCCGCCCTTCCATTCGCCGCCGGATGTGCCGGAGCTGTCAATGCGTGTCTTATGCCCTGTTCCGCTAGGAATTTTTCAAATTCTAGCGAGGTGAATTGGGGCCCGTTGTCCAACACGATGACATCTGGGAGGCCGTGGGTTGTGAATAGCTTGCTAAGTTCCTTGGTCACGGCCTCTGTGGTGGTGGCTTTCATGTTGCTTACCTCCAACCAGTTGGAGTAAGCATCTACCGTTATAAGGAATGTATGTCCCTTAGTGGGCCCAGCAAAGTCTATGTGGATCCTGGACCATGGTCCCCTGGGGGTTTCCCATTCCAGGATCGGTGCCGCAGGAGGGCTTGGTCTGGTTTCTTGGCAGCGTTCACATCTTGCCACCCAGGCCTCGATTTGTTTGTCCATCCCTGGCCACCAAGCGTAACTTCTGGCCAGGGCTTTCGTTCTAACTATACCCGGGTGCCCCTCGTGTAACAACCCCAATACCTTCCCTTGTAGTTTTTCCGGAATAACAACCCTATCACCCCACAGTACACACCCTTTTTGTAGCGAGAGTTCTTTTTGCCGGTTCTGGAATGTCTTGAATGCTTCGTCGTCATCTTTTTCCGGCCACCCTTTTTCTACCCAATGTAACACCCGCATCAGACGTTTGTCTTTATTAATTTCTTGGGCAATGTCTGACGCGGTTATGGGTAGATCGGGCAGAATCTCTATGCTGAGGGTGCTCGTTGTGGGTGCTGGGTCAGTGTCCAGGTCGGGTAACGGTGAGCGGCTCAAAGCGTCTGCGTGGGTGATAGTTTTACCGGGTCGGTGTGTGAGCCGGTAGCTGTAGGCAGCAAGGAATTCAGACCACCTTGTCATTCTGGGAGATAGGATGTTCGGGGTGGCCCGGTTCCCTGCCAGGATGCCCAGCAGCGGCTTGTGGTCTGTGATAATGGTGAACGTGCGGCCATAGAGGTACTTGTGGAACCTCTTCACTGCTGCGATGATGGTCAGGGCCTCCTTGTCCAGCTGGCTATAGTTCCTCTCTGGTTTGGTGAGTGTCCTCGAGAAGAAAGCGATGGGTGCTTCTCTTCCATCCGAGAGTGTGTGACTGAGGATGGCGCCGACACCGAAGGGTGAGGCGTCGCATGTGACGGCAAGTGGTAGGGTCTCATTGTATTGGATGAGGACGGCATCTGAGGTGAGCAGGTCCTTGGTTTTCTTGAAGGCGGCTTCCTCGCACTTCCCCCAAGTCCATGTGGCTGCCTTGTCCAAGAGCCTATGCAAAGGCTCCACCGCGGTCGCCTTTTGGGGCAGGAAAACATTGTAAAAATTAAGCAGTCCCAGAAATGCCTGCAGTTCAGTTTTATTCTTGGGTGTGGGGGCTTCCTTAATGGCTCTGATTTTGTTTGAGGTTGGGTGGATGCCGTGCCGGTCTAGGAGGTAGCCTAGGAACTCGACCCGCTCTGTGTAAAGCTGGCATTTCTCTCTCTTCACTTTTAGCCCGGTTTCCTTGAATTTAGTTAGCACCTCCCTTAGACGACCCTCTAGCTCTAGCTGGTTGGTTGCCGACACTAGCACGTCATCGAAGTAGGGCACCACCCCCTTAATTCCTTGCAAAAGTCTCTCCATGAGGCTCTGGAAAATCCCAGGTGCCACGCTGACTCCAAACTGGAGTCAGTTTCAGCGAAATGCTCCCCGGTGGGTGACTATGGTTTGCGCCTCGGCGGTTTCTGCGTTGACCAGCAGCTGTTGGCATGCTTGTGCCAGGTCGAGCTTCGCAAAAACCTTGCCTCCCCCCAGTGAGTGTAGAAGGTGCTGCACTACTGGGACGGGGTAGGCGTTTGGTGTAAGGCACAATTTAGGGTGGCCTTATAGTCCCCGCAGATTCTTACCGACCCATCGGGCTTGACTGGGGTGACTATTGGGGTCTCCCACCGGGCGTGGTCGATTGGTTGTAGGACCCCTTGCTTGACGAGCTTGTCAATTTGCTCATCTATTTTTGGCCTGAATGCAAAGGGTACCCGCTTTGGTTTTAGACATATCGGGTGAATGTTGGGGTCAAGGCTGAAGGAGATGGGGGGCCCTCGGTACTTGCCTAGGGTGCCGTCGAACACTTCCTGGAAGTCCCGTGCCAGTTGCTGTTCCCAATCGGTCTCGGCGGTGTGGTTGATGCCCGTGACTTCGATGCCGAGTGGTGCGAACCATTGCAGTCCCAAGAGGCTGGGTCGGTCTGGGTCCACGATCGTCAAGGGAAGCTTTGCAGTGCGGCCCTTGAATGTTACCTTGAATTGTCCGGTTCCGACTACCGGGATGCAGTTTCCTTGGTAGTCCTTGATTATTAGTCTCTGGTTCTCCAGTCCCTTCTTATGGATGGTAGGCACCCAGCGCTTGATTTCTTGCCAGGCGACCATGGAGAGGTAGGACCCGGAGTCCACCTCCATTTTGCATGGCTCGCCTTCGATGCCAACCTCCACGTAGACCTTTCGGGCATCAGTGGTTGATGCGTGGCCGATGATGACCGTCTGGTGGGTTTCCTCCCTCCGTTGGGTCTCGCCACCTCATCGGTTCCATCCGCTCCGGTCCCATCGGCTGTCGGCTTGGCGATCTCTGGCTCTGGGGGGTGTGCTGTCCCGTCTCCGCTCGGTGTGGTCCCGCCGTCTGGGGCTGTAGGCCTTCCTCAATCAGCAGACTTGGGCATTGTGACCCTTTTTGTCGCAGTGCCGGCAGACTGCATCGATAAAATGGCATTCTGCCTGAGGGTGGTCACCCCCGCACCCGGCACATGCGGTCCCTGACTTACGACCCCACCGATTTCGCTGGTCACGTCCCGTCTGGAGACGGTGGATCTTCTCCTCCTCGTCCATGGTGTCGGAGGTGGAGTGGAATTCGCCATGATGGGTGGTGGTCTCGTGGTGACTTGCTTCCGGTTGGGCCTTGGTCGCCCATCCTGGGTCGGCGGTCCCGGTGCGGTCTCCGGTGTCTGGTCTCCGCATGCGGTTCGCTGATTTCCGGGTTGCCTCAGCTGCGGTGGCTTCAGCAATGGTGTTGGCGAGGGTGATGTCTCCCTTGGCCATCAGTCGGCTCTGTAGGACTGGGTCTCGGAGTCCGAGTACGACGCAGTCTCGTAAGGCCTCGTCCATGTCCGAGAACCCGCACATGCCCCCTAGGCTTCGTAGCTCAGCCACAAAATTGCTGATGCTCTCGCCCGCTCTCTGGTCCTGCCGGTAGAAGTCGTGCCGCCTGATGAGGGTGGGCAAGGCGGGGGCATAGTGGTTCCGGAGCAATGGTTCGAGGTTGGCCCAGTCCATTTCCTTGACGTCCGTGGGTTTCGCTAGAGCTTTTGCCATCTTGAACACTGTGGGCCCACAGTCTGTCAGGAAGACGGCTCTTTTCTTCGGCCCGGCGGCATCCTTCATGTTGCTGCACTCGAGGAACATGAGGAATCTGTCGGTGTATGATTCCCAGTCCTCGGTAGCGGGATTTAAGGGCGCGGGCGGTGCAATGCTGGCCATCTCGTCGGTCTCGCTTACTCCGGACACGTGTTGGTGGGGGATTAGCCTTGGAATCCCACCTTCATTGCCAGTGTTGTGTCCGGCGCGGCAAGGAGACCGGGACTCAGTGACTTGGTTCAGCTCATTTATTGGTCCTGAGAACGGCTCGGGTTCCGAGGGAAAAACTGCGACTTTTTATTCTCAAGCCGTGGCGGCCACGGCCAATGGCACCACTTTGAATCTCCTGCAATTAGTTTCCACCAATCGTGGGAGATCCCTAGCGGTAAAATCAGAGCGGCTCGCTCGACCAATCGGATCCCTGCACGCTTTGACCAATCACAGCGCGGCGTTTACAAGAATGCAAATGACCGTACAGAACAGTTGTGATACAGTGATTTATGACATTGTGTATCTCAATAGCAGCAACTTAATTATGAATTAATTATTATTATGGTTTGTCATACAGTCGCAGCCACATGCTCGGATTGAATTTGGCACTTATGTCCATCTATTGAATCCTTAAGAACCGGCAGGGGTCCCCAAACTTGGCAACTTTAAGACTTGTGGACTTCAACTTCCAGAATTCTGGGAATTGAAGTCCACAAGTCTTAAAGTTGCCAAGTTTGGGGACCTCTTTATTAGAGGTACAGGTAATCCCTGACTTACAGCAGTTTGTTTAGTGACTGCTCAAAGTTACGATGTCACTGAAAAAAGTGACTTATGACCCTTTTTCACCCTTACGGCCATTGCAGCATCCCTATGGTCACGTGATTAACATTCAGAGGTGTGGTTGCAGTGTCCGGGTCATGGGATCAACTGTTGTGACTTTCTGATAAGCAGAGTCAAGAGGGAAGCCAGACAACCAGTTTGCTGACTTAACAGCTGCAACGATTCACTTAACAATGGTGGCAAGGACAATTGTAAAATGGGGCAAACCTCAGTGAACAAATGTCTCACTTAGCAACATAAATTTGGGGCTCAGTTATCGTAAGTGGAGGACTAACTGTAAGATGTTGTAGCATGTAAGCCATTCCTAGTAAAGCTGCCTTTTGCAATTGACTGAACAGGGCTTTTTGTCAGTGCCGATGGGATTCAAGGGATGCTCAAGTTTTGGATTGCACCCAAGGCTCCTATGACAGTTGGTACCATCTTTGCTTTCTTTTGCCACATTCTGTTTCTATTTGCAGATCTTCATTAGATAGCGCCCAATGTTCAAGTCTGTCAAGATCCTTCTGTATCTTAAGCCTATTTTCTGGAGTGTTGGCTATTCCTGCTAGCTTGTTGTCATCTGCAAATTTGATAAGCTCCCCATCTATCCCCTCGCCCAAGTCATTGATGAAGATGTTGAAGAGTACTGGGCCTAAAACAGAGGCTTGTGGTATCCTATTACTTACTTCCCTCCATGTAGAGGCAGTTCCATTGAGTACTACACGTTGAGTGCGGTTAGTCAGCCAGTTATGAATCCATCTGATGGTGACAATGTCTCACCCACATTTTTCTATTTTAACAAGTAGTAGGCTATGGTCTACTTTATCAAATGCCTTACTGAAGTCTTTGTAATTTTGGGAGGTATAAAAGAGGTACTAAGGACTCTTCTACCTACAGTGGGGATGGGTCATACCCCTGTCAGAATCTGATTCCAAGGGGAAGGCCGAGCAGCTGACAGGAAGTGTGGCTCCGGTGGAGGTGGAAGAAACTGGAGAAGGGCAAAGTCCGGCTGGGCAGAGCAGGGGAGAGCAAGGCAGAGGAAATTCAGAGGAAGATCCAGGTCTACCCCCTCTTCAACCTAGGGCACGCAGGGAGGAACGGAGAAGGGAGCAATGTGGGTTGCATGGCTTACAGGGGAGGAAAGGGCCTTGATTCCCTTCATTAGCTGCAGCTGGGAACACAATGTTTAAAAAGGGAGATTGCTCACAGCAACTTGTTGGAATCAAATTGTGAGTTATCTTTTATTGTCGAGGCTTATCTGGCTTCCTGGCATCTTCCCAACTGTGTGTGTTTTGTTGGCCTTTGAAGTCTGGAATTCCTTATCCTGTCCTGTCCAGTTAATTGCTGCAGCATGGTTTGTGTGGATTTTTATTTACATTTGTATGTACTTTATTTTCGGACTGAATTTTCTCCACTTAAAGACTATTTTTGGGAGAGTTATTTTCTCTATCCGAAGGTAACTGGACGTTGGGGGCAAAGTTGAAGGTATTAAAAGGACTTTTCTTACTTATGTGACTGTGTTGCCTTTGTGCCATGCCCCTTTGGGTCATCACAGGATGCTTAAAAACATACCAAACCAGAATATTTTCTGTTCTCCCCCTTCCCCCTCCCGGTTATTTGGCAAGCAAGAAGTTTTTAGGTTCAGTTTATTCATCTTGCGGAATCTTGTCTTTACATCCATTTATTCTTCTACCAGTGTCTGGCTGCTCCGATATGCTAATCAGTGTGTAAGTATATCCTTTCAAATAATTATCATATATTATACTCTGCTCATCTCTGTATAATTTCCTCATCTGCATAATCGTATTTGACTTCCTTATGAATGTAAAAACCATCTTACCTTGGGTCAGTTAATCTTCATTGATTGAATATCAAATTCATTTGAATATGTTAGCTAAAGCTTTATCACCACACGCCACCCCAAAGAATGGGGGGGGGGGTAGAGTGGGGGGGTGGAAGGAAGGAAGGAAGGAGATAGAGAGAGGAAGGAAGAAGAGGAAGGAAGGCAAGGAAGGAAGGAAGGAACAAAAGAGAGGAACAGAGAGAGGAAAGAAAGAGAAGAAAAAGGAGAAGAAGAAAAGGAAGAAAGGAAAGAAAAAGAAAGAAAGAAGAAAGAAAGGAAAAGAAAGAAAGAGAGACAAAACGTAGGAGAGAAAGATGGAAAAAAGAATGGCAGTTAAAGGGAAAGGGAGGAAGACCATGGAGGAAAGAAGGGAGGGAGGGAGAACATAGAGGAAGGAAGTAGATGAAGAAGGGAAAGGAAGGAATGAAAGAGGGACAGAGAGAGGAAGGTAGGAGAAGAAAAAGGAGAAGAAGGGAGGAAAGGAAGGAAGGAGATAGAGAGGAAGGAAGGAAGGAAGGAAGGAAGGAAGGAAGGAAGGAAGGAAGGAAGAAAGAAAGAAAGAAAGAAAGAAAGAAAGAAAGAAAGAAAGAAAGAAAGAAAGAAAGAAAGAAAGGGGGACAAAATGTATGACAGATAGATGGAAAAAGAAAGGCAGTTAAGGGGAAAGGGAGGAAGGACATAGGGAGGGAAAGAAGGAAGGAAGATGTGTGTTATCTGTTTAAGATTATACTCACATTTGCATGTTAACCTCACAATGCTCCGTTGTGCGCGATTTAAACACAAGCCCACTGACTCTACTTGAGATCCCTCTTGGATATATCTGAAGTTGCTAGAAGAGAGCACTCCTTTTTGTGGGCGATACCACACTCTCTGCTTATATCTTACAGAATTCAGCCTGAAAGGATCTCAGGAGGTATTTGCAATGACACAATGGCTGCCTTCACACAACTCATGTAAAACCTGGTCAGTTAAAGAGCGAGCGGCTGTGTTTGTATGACGAACAAAATTTGGTTCATTGTAACATAGGTTTCGCTGCTTTTTCATCTTTCCCCATGTCACGCAGACAAGAGCCAATTTGCTTAGTTGAGCCCAGAGGTGAGATTCTGACCAGTTCTGGAGAACTGGAAATTTTGAGTAGTTCAGAGAACCCAATCCTGCCTCTGACTGGCCCGCCCCAATCTCTTCTCTGCCTCCCATTGAGTCCCAGCTGATCAGCTGGGTCTCCTTTGGTTGCCCTGCACAGGAGAATGGAGCTGGAAAGCAGGTTAGTGGGGTGGGGAGGGAATGGAGATTTTGCAGTAACCTTCCCCTGCCACGCCTACAAAGCCACGCCCACCAAGCCACACCCACAGAACCAGTGGTAAAAATTTTTGAATCCCACTACTGATTGAGCCCCTTGTAGAAACTCAGAAAACGGGTGAATTTAGTTACTAAACCCAAGCAGATAGTTTCATAGTGAAGCATGGGTTTCCAGCTAGTTTAGAATAGAGTAGAATAGAATAGAAATCTTATTGGGAATAGAATAGGGAAAGAATAGAATAGAATAGAATAGAATAGAATAGAATAGAATAGAATAGAATAGAATAGAATGAGTTGGAAGGGACCTTGTAGGTCATCTAGTCCAACCCCTTGCCCAGGCAGAAAACCCTATACCAGACAAAGGGTCATCCAATCTCTTTTTAAAAGCTTCCCAGTGTTTATGATGGTTGTTGTGTCCCAGGGTCGTGATCCCCTTTTTTGCGACCTTCTAACCAACAAAATCATCGGGGAAGGCAGGTCCATTTAACCATCGTGTTATGAACTTCACAACTATAACGCTTCACCTTAGCAACCGTGGCAAGAAAGGTCATAAGGTAACATGGGACCAAACTTCACTGAACAACGGTCTCCCCCTACCCATGAGAAATGGGGGGCTCCGTTCTGGTCATAAGTCAAGAACCGCTTGGAAAGACATCACCAGTGGCCTTCACAAGCTAGTCTAGGGAAGAGGAGGACCAAGGGAAGCAGGATAGCAGTCTTCCAATATTTGAGGGGCTGCCCCAGAGAGGAAGGGGTCAAGCTATTCTCCAAGGCACCTGAAGGCCAGAGAAGAAATAATGAATGGAAACTGATCAAGGAAAGATTCAACCTGGAAATAAGGAGAAATTTTCAATGAGAACAATCAACCAATGGAACAGAGGTTGCCCTCGGAAGTTGTGGGAGCTTCATCACTGGAAGCTTTCAAGAAGAGACTGGACTGCCATCTGTCAGAAATGGTATAGGGCAGGGGTGGGATTCAATTTTTTTAACAACCGGTTCTGTGGTGTGGTTTAGTTGGTGGGTGTGGCTTGGTGGTCATGTGACTGGGTGGATGTGGTTTGGTGGTCATGTTATTGGCTGGGTGTGGCCAACTCAATATCACTCACACCGAGGCATGCATCTCCTTGCCTGGCCTCTCATGACTATGGGGATGCTCCAACAGTCATAAGTGTGAAAAAGGGTTAAAAGTCACTTTTTTTCAGTGCCATTGTAACTTTGAATGGTCACTCCACACAAGCAAAGTACCAGCAAAGGAGGAAAAAAAAACTATAGAAGTTCCTGAGGCAGGAAGTCTAGTCCTGCCAAGAATGTAATAAGGGTTAACGGAGAGGCAGTTTCTGTAAGCAACCCTAGAATGTTTCCTTCCTGCCTTCCTTACAGGATTAGCCCAGTAATTTCCTCTAACAACCCGTTCTCCAAGCTGCTTAGAATGTTAACAACTGGTTGTAGAAAATAGGTGTGAACTGGTAGAATCCCACCCCTGGTATAAGGTCTCTCACTTGGGCAGGGGGTTGGACTAGATGACCTACAAGGTTCCTTCCAACTCTGATTATCTGTTAAGCAAGATCTTCTCTACTTTGGCTTCAGGGCCTCAAACCCCACCCCAGTTTTGTCTCCTTGTCCCACCATGAAGACCTTATTTGGAAATCTGCTGAGTCTCTTCTCCCCGTCCCTCTCCTTCTGCCCCCAGCCTTACCCATTGTTATCAGTTTGATAGTTTGACATGCTTTTAATTGGATTCCTCGTCAACTTCTGTCCTCTCTTACTCTCGAGCCTTCCCAACACATGTTCAAAAGGCAGTTTACAAACAAACGCTCTTAATTAATATTAATATCTATCCCAAGGAAGGAGGCCTTTGTGACTCCCACCTCATCCTGGTTGATCCGGGGCTAATCCAGAGGCGGTCCAGACTCCAGCAGCTCCATTCTGAACCCCTGTCATCAATTTGCAGGCTTGGCTTGGCTGATAGGCATCTTCTAATGACCATTGTCTTTCCCCCCAGCCTGCGTGCCAGAGATAGGGACTTTAACCGTATTTAAATGGGCAGCGCTGGCTTCTTTCATACAGGCAAAAAAGACGATAGGCAGGACAAAAAAGAAAGGAAAGCAACATAAAACAAGATTCTCTCTCTCTCTCTCTCTCTCTCCCTCCCTCCCTCTCCCCAGTAGGGAAACAAGGTTTGCGCTGGGAAGGGAGAATTTGCACCACCCGATCAACAGAAATCAGGTTTTCCACTACAGGTAGTCCTCGATTTACAGCGGCAACATACAGCTCACAGTTTCTGATGTTAAGGAAGACGTTTGTTAAGCTTTACCCCATTTTACCACCTTTCTCGCCACCGTTGTTAAGTGAATCACCGCAGTTGACGAGTTAGTAATCCCAGTTGTTAAGGAAATCGGGCTTTTCCATTTACTTTGTTTGTCAGAAGGTGGCAAAAGGGTATCATGTGACCTTGGAAGGAAGGAAGGTAGATAGTGGGATGGAACAAAAGCTCTAACTATCATCTATCTATCTATCTATCTATCTATCTATCTATCTATCTATCTATCTATCTATCTATCTATCTAAACAGTAAAAGATAATAAATAATCCCTTCACCTTGCTACAATATATGAACATCCACATGCTTCAGTACAGGGGATAGAAAGGAGACAGGCTACATATGTATAAACAGCCAAGAAATGAATAGAAACTGAAAAAGCATGACTGACTTGATTGTTTACGATGAAACAGTGAAAATTAATGAAGGATATAAAAGTGCTTTGAATTTCTGAACATGGAATAGACCTCTATTTTGGTAATATCAGGAGTGGAGAAAAATGGACTCCACCTCCACCTCCACCACCTCTACCTCTTCCTCTCTTCCTTCTTCTCCTTCTTTTCCTCCGACAGAAGAATTATTGAGTCTGTCATCTGCACCTCTATAACTGTCTGGTTTGGTTCTGCAACCCAACAGAACAGACACAGACTTCAGAGAGTAATTAGGGCTGCAGAAAAAACAATTACTACCGTACTTGGACATGGGTCGAAGTAAATGGAGACAGCCTCTGAATAGTGAACTTTCAGCTCTTTATTTGCATAGTGACTTCTCAAAACAGCAACAGTGAACTCTGCCTTATATAGGCAACCCTTGTGAGAATTGTCCAATAATGAGCTATGAACGTTAGCTCTTTTAACCAATACGAATTCTCCGTTAAGGGCCAATCGGATTCCTCAGAACTAACCAATCCGATCTGGCCGCCTAACAGCCAATCAGAAGTGCAGGGCCAGAACCCTGCACTTTACCTTAAGCTCATACTTTATTAACTATGGTACATACACAACACCCCTTCCCCCTGGCTTCTTAATTACGGTGTAGTTATATAGTCCTTTAGATAGGACGGTTGTCTTTTAAGTCTTTCGGATTTTCGTTGGACTGGTTGGTTGCAATCCTGTTGAGGTAGATTGTTGTTTGGCAGTGGTTCTGCTTCTTGCTCAGGTGCCATTTCTTGTGGTGCAAACGATTCTCCTTCCTGCTCCATTTCCTGAGTATCACTTAGTTCATCGCTCTCTTCGAGCAGGTTCCCTGGAACTTCATCTTCTTCTGTACCTCCCCCCCCTCGGTTTGTTCATGGGGGAGTTGTTGACTGGCCGTTGTGAGTCGTGACCGTAATTGGTCGATATGCCGTTTCCACAGTCTATTGTCACAGCATTTCACTACGTAGGATTTGGGGCCAGTCACTCGTACTACTGTCGCCTCTATCCATAACGGATCGCCGAATAAGTTTCGTGCGTAAATGAGGTCTCCTACCTGGAAGGTGCGACAGCGGCCGCTGGATCCTATTGGCTTTTCCGGTTCGTAAACAGGGTGCAACCGGTCGAGGTAGGAACGGAGTCTTCGTCCCATCAGTAGTTCAGCGGGAGTTCTGCCGGTGACGCTATGTGGAGTTATGTGTTGCAAAAAGAGAATTTGGTTGACCTTGTCATCGATATTGTCATAGTCCACTTTTTGCAAAGTCTTTTTAACAAATTGGACCATGCCTTCAACTCGGCCATTGGTCGCAGGGTGCACAGGGGAGGTGAGGGCATGGTGGATGCCGCGGTCAGCGAGGTACTGCTCGAACATTAGTGCCGTAAACTGTGGCCCGTTATCAGACACCAGGACATCTGGCAATCCGTGGGTTGCAAAGAGTCTGTTTAGAATCTTGATCACTGCCTAGGAGGTTGTAGCCGTCATACGATGAATTTCTAACCAATTGGAGTATGCGTCGACTGTCAGCAGGAAGGTATAGCCCTTGGTTGGCCCCGCGAAATCCAGGTGGATTCTGGACCAGGGTCCACGTGGCGTCTCCCATTCAGTAGGCATGGCTTTTGGTGGAGTGTTGCTGACTTGTTGGCAATTGGTACACGCTTTGACCCACTGCTCGATTTGCCGGTCCATGCCCGGCCACCATGTGTAGCTTCATGCAAGCGCCTTCATTCGCACGATGCCGGGGTGGCCCTCATGCAGAATTCGTAGCAGCGTCTTCCGGAGTCGCTCTGGGACAACGACTCTATCGCCCGAGATGATACAGCCTTTTTGGGAGAAAAGTTCAGTCTGTCGAGATTTAAATGGTGCGAAGTCATCTGGTACTTGGTCCAATGGCCATCCACGTTCTACCCAGCCTAGGACTCGAGCTAGGGTGTGGTCTCGTTTGGTTTCTCTCGCGATGTCTCGGGCGGTAATAGGTGGCGAGTTGAGTGTTTCGATCTGCAACGTGGTTGTCATTGGTGCCGGATCGTCGAGTCTCTGGAAGTGGTGCTCGGCTTAATGCGTCGGCGTGGGGAATGGCTTTCCCCGGGCGATATTGCAGGCGATAATTATAAGCAGCTAGGAATTCTGACCATCGGGTCATTCTAGGGGATAATATGTAGGGGGTTGGCTTGCCCCTGGCTATTATCCCTAGCAACGGTTTGTGGTCAGTTATAATGGTAAATGTCCTTCCATACACATATTCATGAAATTTCTTTACAGCTGAAATGATTGCGAGAGCTTCTTTATCAATTTGTCCATAGTTCCGCTCCGTTTTTGAAAGAGTCTTTGAAAAATATGCAACAGGGGCTTCATTCCCATTAGGCAGTACATGGCTCAAAATGGCGCCCACCCCGAAAGGCGATGCATCACAGGTTATAACTAACGGCAAAGTCTCGTTATACTGCATAAGTACAGAGTCCGATGTGAGCAGTTTTTTAACATTCCAGAACGCTTGCTCTTCCCGGTAACCCCATACCCACAATGCTTTCTTATCTAATAATCAGTGTAACGGTTCAGCGACAGTTGCCTTGTGCGGTAAAAATACATTATAGAAATTAATGGGGCCTAAGAACGCCTGGAGATCGGCCTTGTTGCGTAGCCTGGGAGCGTTTTTGATCGCTTTTAATTTACTCTCGGTAGGATGAATGCTCTGGCTATCAATCCGGTACTCTAGAAACTCAACATTGTCAGTATACAATTGACATTTATTTTTTTTCACCTTAAGTCCGGCCTCTTGGAATTTTTTTAGAACGCATTTCAAACGATCCTGTAAGATTTTTTTTGTAGGGGCTGCAATTAATACGTCATCAAAATAAGGAACCATGCTCTTGATTCCCTGTAATAACCTTTCCATAAGGCTCTGGAAGATCCCCGGGGCTACACTAACTCCGAATTGCAATTGGGTACATTTAAAGGCACCCCTGTGCGTTACAATTGTTTGGGCTTGGGCCGTTTTTTCATCTACTGGTAATTGTTGATAAGCTTGAGCTAAATCTAATTTAGCGAAAACCTTTCCACCCCCCAAGGAATGGAGGAGGTGCTGCACCACCGGAACTGGATACGCATTCTGCTGTAGGGCGTGGTTTAAAGTGGCCTGGTAGTCCCCACAAATTCGGATTGACCCGTCTGGCTTAATGGGTGTTACAATAGGGGTTTCCCATGGAGAGTGATCGATGGGCTTCAACACCCCTTGAGCAATTAGCTTGTCGAGTTGTTCGTCGATCTTTGCTTTAAGAGCGAACGGAACTCGATGGGGCTTCAAGCGAATGGGGGCTACTTTTTGATGTAAACTAATTGAGATTGGGGTCCCCTTATAGTCACCTAAACTGTCCGCGAAGACGTCGCTGAATTCAGAGATAAGGTCTTCCTCCCACTCACAACCACCGACTCGGTTCATGCCGGCCACTTCAATGCCGAGTGGCGCGAACCATTGGAGGCCTAATAGACTAGACCTATCTCTGTCGATGATCGTTAGAGGTAAGTATGCTGTATGCTTCTTGAAGGAGACTCGGACTCGGCAGGACCTGACAACGGGGATTCGATTTCCTTGGTAGTCCTTTAGGATGAGGTGTTGAAATTGGAGGTCTTGGCGTTGAATTGTGGGGATGAGTTGCTTGAGTGTCTTCCAAGACACCATCGAGAGGGACAATCCCGAGTCGACCTCCATGTGGCAAGGCTGGTTCTTGATGGCTACCGTGACTCGGATTTTCTCAGTGTCCAAAGCTGAGGCGTGACCGATAGTGATAGTATGGTGACCCTCTTCTCTTTGCAAAGCTCGATTTCTGTAGGAGTGGTTTACTGGCTCTCTCCTTACAGGACGATTTCCTGTCGGTTGGCTATAGTTGGCCCCTTTTGAGGCCTGGCTGAGTCCTGGTAAGCTGCGGCAGACCCGTCCGATGTGGCCTCGTTTCCCGCACTCATCGCAGATTGCGTTGTGGAATTTGCATTCGGACCTGGCATGGTTGGCTCCACAGCCAGCGCAAGGGCGTAAGGGCTTCGGGCGAGGGTCCCGGACGGACCGCAGTCAATAGACCCCTTCTTCGTCGCTGTCTGACGACGAAGAGAGGTCCTCATGGTGCGTTGTTAGTAGCTGCCCTTCTGTGCTAGGTGAGATTTCGCTGGTCGGTGGTGTTACTGGAGTGCAGCTTTGCCGTAATTGTGCAGCCGACTTTTTGGTCGCCTCCGCAGCTGTGGCTTCGGCGATGGCATCAACAAGGCTGATGTCGCCTTTCGCCATCAGCTTGCTCTGCACGCCTAGCGCATCTAATCCCAGAATTACTCGATCTCTTAGTGCCTCTTCTAAATCGGCGAACCCACAGAGACCCCCTAAATATCGGAGGTCCGCCACGAAATCGGCCACGCTCTCCCCTTTTCGTTGGTTTCTCTGATAAAACTCGTGGCATCTCACGAGTGTAGGCACGGTTGGCGCGTAATGGTCTCTCAGGATGGGTTCGAGGTTGTCCCAGCTCATGGCTTTCACTTCTCGAGGTTTGGCGTGTGCTTTAGCCATCTTAAATACAGCTGGGCCACAATGAGTCAGGAACAGTGCCCGCTTCTTTGCTGGTGTGGCGTCCTTCAAGTTATTCATCTGGAGAAACACTTGGAAGCGATCCATGTAGGATTCCCAATCCTCTTGGTTTGGATCGAACGGAGCGGGTGATATGATGCTGCCAGACATGGTTCCATTGTTGGCATCGTCTATCACATGCTCGGTATTGCTTCCTGGCTTCTTCGGTTCAGACGTCTCCAAATCCCACCCTCATCGCCAGTGTTAAGTACTTGAACATGGGTCGAAGTAAATGGAGACAGCCTCTGAATAGTGAACTTTCAGCTCTTTATTTGCATAGTGACTTCTCAAAACAACAACAGTGAACTCTGCCTTATATAGGCAACCCTTGTAAGAATTGTCCAATAACGAGCTATGAACGCTAGCTCTTTTAACCAATAAGAATCCTCTGTTAAGGGCCAATCGGATTCCTCAGAACTAACCAATCCGATCTGGCCGCCTAACAGCCAATCAGAAGTGCAGGGCCAGAACCCTGCACTTTACCTTAAGCTCATACTTTATTAACTATGGTACATACACAACACTACCCAGCTGCCTTCAATTGAGGACCTGTATACTGCACGAGTCAAAAAGAGGGCTGGGAAAATATTTACAGACCCCTCACATCCCGGACATAAACTCTTTCAGCTCCTTCCCTCAAAACGACGCTATAGAGCACTGCACACCAGAACAACTAAACACAAGAATAGTTTTTTCCTGAACGCCATCACTCTGCTAAACAAATAATTCCTTCAGCACTGTCCAACTATTTACTAAGTCTGCATTACTATTACTATTAATCTTCTCATCACTCCTTATCACCAATCACTTGTGACTGTATGATTGTAACTTTGTTGCCTGTATCCTTACAATTTATATGGACTGTTTCCTAGTATTATTTGATTGCTTATTGTATGATTTGATTTGATTGCTTATGACTATCATTAAGTGTTGTACCTTATGATTCTTGACTCTTGACGAATGTATCTTTTCTTTTATATATACTGAGAGTATTTGCACCAAGACAACTTCCTTGTATGTCCAATCACACCTGCCCAATAAAGAATTCTATTTTATTCTATGTTATGCTACTCTACTCTACTCTACTCTACTCTACTCTACTCTACTCTACTCTACTCTACTCTACTCTACTCTACTCTACTCTACTCTACTCTACTCTACTCTATTCCTGCTTCCTTTCCTCCTCCTCCTCCTCCTTCTTGATGTCCTGGGGTAGGGTGGTAAGAGGGAGCATCTCTTTAGCACCAACATGGCAACCAAGGCCACCTCCTATTAATTGCTCTGACAATGATAAAGGAAGACTCCGAAACGGCTATTTGTCTTCATGTAACCTCATGCATCATCACAAGATAAATGAAAACTCATTTTCTCCTATTCAGACTAATTTTTCAGCTCCCGGGGCACATGGTGGAAACCATCTTCTTTTTGGCCCCATAAAATTGCAAAGTCCAAAATTCAAAGGTCAGGAGGAGGAGAATTTTTTTGCGGGGGCAAACCTTATATCTCCTGCAGCAACCTGGGGGTGAAGGCCTAAAGTGGGGAAGTCCCCACCCATTAATCATCATGTGTTTTTTCCCCCAGAAATGTAGCAACCAAGCTCCTGACAATTAAGCGAGTTTCTGGCTTCAGGTTGCTACTAACAGTGGGGTCTTCTACTAAACTTACAAAGATGGGGACAGGCTCAAATGGGGGCAAATGAAATCTTTAAGCAGACTGAATCGGTAGACAATGACAAACTGTGAGTATCCTAAACCAAGACAAATTCCGAATATGCTACAATTACAATTCCTGGAAGCCCGGCACTCAGACAAATCAGCCATCAACCGGCACACAGAGATAAACAACATCTACATACCTTTCTAAAGAGACAATCACAAAAGCTAAAAAGGAAACAAAAAGAGCAGAACAAGCCTCTCCAGCAGCCAACGTTCAGATAAGCAGGGATTAACACCAGACAAACAAAGCTGAAAGCAATATTCCAGTCAAGGAACTACCAACTCAGACAAACAATGAAACAGTAAACAACAACCGTGGAGGGGTTCACATATCCCTTAAAGCCAGTGTTCCTTGACTTAGGCAACTTTAGGATGTGTGGATTTGAACTAAGTCCACACATCTTAAAGTTGCCAAGTGCGAGAAATACTGCTGTAAGCAAATCATATGCATACGGGTACATTGTTCCAATTATGCAAGCAGCGGCTGCAGCAACAGCCTTATTATGTTTTAGAATTCTCACACAATTTATGACTTCAGCAATTTCTGTTGGACACTAGTACTTAAGTTTCATTTCAGTTCTACAGCTAAATTTATAACTATGAATCCAAAACAATTTCCCCTCAATTTCTACCAAAAATAGTCTGTGTCTTCTGTGCCTCTTGTAGTTTTAACTGGTCCTTGCTTTCTTTTGCAACTATGGTATTAACTGCGGCAAGGAAGGTCATGCCATGGGGGCAAAACTTGCTTAATAACTGTCTTGTTTAAAAAAAGAAATTTGGGGCTCAGTAGTGGTCATTAGTCAAGGACTACCTGTAGCACTGATGAAGATTGTTTGTAATGAAATGTCGGCAAGAAAACAACCTAGCTCAGAGAGCATTAAGAACCCCACAGTTCAACGCTGAATTAGAAATATATGTAGGAGAAGAGTAAGCAGAGATGAGTGGTGGAGTTAAATGCATCATCAGCTTAGAGTCATTGCATTGCCATAAGTGCTCCAAGTCCAATTCCCTCCTGTATTTCATTGATTCTTAGCACCAATTTAGTGTCGAACTTTAGTTGATTAGATTGTTGTGCGGAGGCTTCTATGCTGCAATTTAATGGATGATCCTGATTCTTTCCACCTGACAATATTCTCTTTTATCAATAGTTGTTGTTGAATAGTGGTGAATGCTGGCATTCATTAACAGAATAGAATATATAAATAATAGAATAGAATAGAATCATATATTATATAATACAATGCAATACCATTCTATTCCATCTAAACATCCTTTCCATTCCATCATATTATATTATCAAAATATGAAATACAAGTAGTATGGTGGCCTAGTAGTAAAGACACTCACCTCCCATTTAGAAAGTTGAGAGTTCACGTCATGCCCCTGGTGGAGACTGACTTTGAGTCAGAGGAGGAGCAGCCGACAGGGAGTGGAAGTGTGGCTCCGGAGGTGGGGGAGGAGGCTGGGGAAGGGCAGAAGCCGTCTGGGCAGTCAGAGGAGGACCCAGGCCCATCCCCTCTCCACCCTAGGGCATGCAGGGAGGAGAGGATAAGGGAGAGATGTGGTCTACTCAGGAGGAGAGGGCCTTGATCCTCTTCATGGGCTGCAGCTGTGACAACTGAATAAGAGGACAGACATATGTACTGGCGAGTGCTGGAAACAAAGCATGGAAATATCTCTAGTTTATGGTTCCTCTCTGAGCTTGGTGTCTTTCCCAGTGTGTGTTCTATTATCTGTGGACATCCTCCATCCCTTATCTTGCCTGGTTTGTGTTGCTTTTTTCCTTCCTTTTTTGTAACTGCTTTTGTGGGAGTTTTTTGTCTTCTGTCAAGGATATTTGGAGCTTGGAAGCAAAATGAAGGAATAAAAGAGGCTTCACCTGTTTTCTGTGGCTGTGTTTGTTTTGTATCCTCACCCTGGGTCATCACAGTTCAATCCTAGGTAGTGGCAGATATTTTTCTTTCTGGGTACAAAATGAAAATATCTGCTGGGAACCCTGCATGTTGTCAGGAAGGGCATCCGGCCAGTAAACTCTCAGCTTCATCCAGCCGCTCTAACTCTACACTGAATGAAGGGATTACAAGATTATAAAAAAGGAGGTTTTTAAAATCAAAATATAAAATACAGGGATACAAAGAAAAATGAAAACAATGAGAAAATAAGGAGGAACAGGAAAAGAGGAAAAAAGGGTGGGATAAAGGTGAGAAGAATAAGAAAAGCATCGATTTTTGACTCTTTTTGGTGCTGTAGAATAAGATAATAACATACAACCTCAACCTTTTTTCCTTTTACATAATATATACTAGCCATTTCTAGTATATATTAACAACTACCTATATAATCAGCAAAACCCAAAATCAAAGTTTCATTATTTTTCTATTACAGGTAATCCCCAGAGTATGATCACAATTGAGCCCAACATTTCTGTTGCTAAGTGAGACATCTGTTAAGTGAATTTTGGCCCATTTTACAACCTCCCTTGCCAATGTTGTTAAGTGAGCAACACAGTCATCAAGTGAATCTGGCTTCACCATTGACTTTGCTTATCAGAAGGTCGCAAAAGGGGATCATGTAACCCCGGGATATTGCAACCGTCATAAATAAGAACCAATTGCCAAACATCCAAATTTTGATCACGTGACCACAGGGATGCTGCAATGGTCGTAAGTGTGAAAAACGGCCATAAGTCACTTTTTTCAGGGCTGTTGTAACTTTGAACGGTTACTAAATGAACTGTTTTAAGTTGAGGGCTACCAGTAATTATATTCTTTTCTTTAATCAGAGCAATCAATTTAGCCATCAACTTTTGCAGCCATTTAACCATTTTGGGCATCGTTCCAGTCACATGTCAGCTTTGGCATGGGAGTCATACGTTCTCCATCACTGTGCTAGTTGGATACGGAGCAGCCCATGAGATATTCGTAAAAACTTTGATGTTGGGGGAATCAGGCAACATTTAGGAAGATGGGAAACCCTTATTGTTAAAGCGACACTTTGTTCAAAGCCCAGGAGATTTTGATTCTATCTGACATATTCATTTTCTTCCCGGAAAGACACTTTTCTTTTTTCATCAGAACAGCCGTTTGCTACAATTGAAGAAATAGACTGTGGCCCTGCTTTCATTTTCTAGAAGGAGGAGGAGGAAGAAGAAGAGGAAGAGAAGGAGAATAAGGAAGAGAAGGAGGGGGAGGAGGAGAAGGAAGATAAGAAGAAGGAGGAGGAGGAAGAGGAAGAGAAGGAGAAGAAGGAAGAAGAGGAGGAGGAGGAAGAGAAGAAGAAGGAAGAGAAGGAGGAGGAGAAGGAAGATAAGAAGAAGGAGGAGGAGGAAGAGGCAGAGGAAGAGAAGGAGAAGAAGGAAGAAGAGGAGGAGGAGGAAGAGAAGAAGAAGGAAGAGAAGGAGGAGGAGGAGGAGGAAGAGGAAGAGAAGGAGAAGAAGGAAGAAAAGGAGGAAGAGGAGGAAGAGAAGAAAAAGGAAGAGAAGGAGAATAAGGAAGAGAAGGAGGGGAGGAGGAGAAGGAAGATAAGAAGAAGGAGGAGGAGGAAGAGGCAGAGGAAGAGAAGGAGAAGAAGGAAGAAGAGGAGGAGGAGGAAGAGAAGAAGAAGGAAGAGAAGGAGGAGGAAGAGAAGAAGGAGGAGGAGGAAGAGGAAGAGAAGGAGAAGAAGGAAGAAGGAGGAGGAAGAGAAGAAGGAAGAGAAGGAGGAGGAGGAGGGAGAGGAAGAGAAGGAGAAGAAGGATGAAAAGGAGGAGAAGAGAAGAAGAAGAAGAAAAGGAGGAGGAGGAGGAAGAGAAGAAGAAGGAAGAGAAGGAGAATAAGGAAGAGAAGGAGGGGGAGGAGGAGAAGGAAGATAAGAAGAAGGAGAAGGAGGAGAAGAAGGAGGAGGAGGAGGAAGAGAAGGAGGAGAAGAAGGAGGAGGAAGAGAAGAAGGAAGAGAAGGAGGAGGAGGGAGAGGAAGAGAAGGAGAATGAGGATGAAAAGGAGGAGGAGAGAAGAAGAAGGAAGAAAAGGAGGAGGAGGAGGAGGAAGAGAAGAAGAAGGAAGAGAAGGAGGGGGAGGAAGAGAAGGAAGATAAGAAGAAGGAGGAGGAGGAGGAGAAGAAGGAGGAAGAGAAGGAGGAGGGGGAGGAAGAGAAGGAGGAGGAGAAGGAGGAGGAAGAGGAAGAGAAGAAGGAAGAGAAGGAGGAGGAGGGAGAGGAAGAGAAGGAGAAGAAGGATGAAAAGGAGGAGAAGAGAAGAAGAAGGAAGAAAAGGAGGAGGAGGAAGAGAAGAAGAAGGAAGAGAAGGAGAATAAGGAAGAGAAGGAGGGGAGGAGGAGAAGGAAGATAAGAAGAAGGAGGAGGAGGAGGAGAAGGAGGAGGAGGAAGAGAAGGAGGAGGGGGAGGAAGAGGAAGAGAAGGAGAGGAAGGAAGAGAAGGAGGAGAAGAAGAAGGAGGAAGAGGAAGAGAAGAAGGAAGAGAAGGAGGAGGAGGGAGAGGAAGAGGAGAAGGAGGATGAAAAGGAGGAGAAGAGAAGAAGAAGGAAGAAAAGGAGGAGGAGAAGGAGGAAGAAGAAGAAGGAAGAGAAGGAGAATAAGGAAGAGAAGGAGGGGGAGGAAGAGAAGGAAGATAAGAAGGAGGAGGAGGAGGAGGAGAGGAGAGAAGGAGGAGGAAGAGAAGGAGGAGGGGAGAAGAGGAAGAGAAGGAGAGGAAGGAAGAGAAGGAGGAGGAGGAGGAGAGAGGAAGAGGAAGAGAAGGAGGAAGAGAGGAGGAGGAGGGAGAGGAAGAGAAGGAGAAGAAGGATGAAAGGAGGAGGAAGAGAAAGAAGAAGGAAGAAAAGGAGGAGGAGGAGGAAGAGAAGAAGAAGGAAGAGAAGGAGAATAAGGAAGAGAAGGAGGGGAGGAAGAGAAGGAAGAGAAGAAGGAGGAGGAGGAGGAGGAGAAGGAGAAGAGGAGGAGGAAGAGAAGGAGGAGGGGAGGAAGAGAAGAGAAGGAGAGGAAGGAAGAGAAGGAGGAGGAGAAGAGGAAGAGGAAGTGAAGGAGAAGGAAGGAAGAAGAGGAGGAGGAGAGAGAGAAGAAGGAAGGAGGAGGAAGAGAGAAGGAGGAGGAGGAAGAGGAAGAGAAGGTAGAGAAGGAAGAAGGAGGAGGAAGAGAAGAAGGAAGAGAAGGAGGAGGTGGAGGGAGAGGAAGAGAAGGAGAAGAAGGATGAAAAGGAGGAGAGAGAAGAAGAAGGGAAGAAAAGGAGGAGGAGGAGGAGAGAAGAAGAAGAAGAGGAAGGAGAATAAGGAAGAGAAGGAGGGGGAGGAGGGAGAGGAGGTAGGAGAGGAGGAGAAGAAGGAGGAGGAGGAGGAGAGAAGGAGGGAGAAGAAGGAGGAGGAAGAGAAGAAGGAAGAGAAGGAGGAGGAGGGAGAGGAAGAGAAGGAGAATGAGGATGAAAAGGAGGAGGAGAGAGAAGAGGAGGAAGAAAGGAGGAGGAGGAGGAGAGAAGAAGAAGATGAAGGAGAAGGAGGGGGGAGGAAGGAAGATAAGAAGAAGGAGGAGGAGGAGGAGAAGAAGGAGGAAGAGGAGAAGAAGGAGAGGAAGGAAGAGAAGGAGGAGGAGAAGGAGGAGGAAGAGGAAGAGAAGAAGGAAGAGAAGGAGGAGGAGGGAGAGGAAGAGAGGAGAAGAAGATGAAAAGGAGGAGAAGAGAAGAAGAAGGAAGAAAAGGAGGAGGAGAAGGAGGAAGAGAAGAAGAAGGAAGAGAAGGAGAATAAGGAAGAGAAGGAGGGGGAGGAAGAGAAGGAAGATAAGAAGGAGGAGGAGGAGGAGGAGGAGAAGGAGAAGAAGGAGGAGGAAGAGAAGGAGGAGGGGGAGGAAGAGGAAGAGAAGGAGAGGAGGAAGAGAAGGAGGAGGAGGAGGAGGAAGAGGAAGAGGAAGAGAAGGAGGAGGAGGGAGAGGAAGAGAAGGAGAAGAAGGATGAAAAGGAGGAGAAGAGAAGAGAGGAAGAAAAGGAGGAGGAGGAGAGAAGAAGAGAAGAGAAGGAGAATATGGAAGAGAAGGAGGGGGAGGAAGAGAAGGAAGAGAGAGGAGGAGGGAGGAGAAGGAGAAGAAGGAGGAGGAAGAGAAGGAGGAGGGGGAGGAAGAGGAAGAGAAGGAGAGGAAGGAAGAGAAGGAGGAGGAGGAAGAGGAAGAGGAAGAGAAGGAGGAAGAGAAGGAGGAGGAGGGAGAGGAAGAGAAGGAGAAGAAGGATGAAAAGGAGGAGAAGAGAAGAAGAAGGAAGAAAATGAGGAGGAGGAGGAAGAGAAGAAGAAGGAAGAGAAGGAGAATATGGAAGAGAAGGAGGGGGAGTAGGAGAAGGAAGATAAGAAGGAGGAGGAGGAGGAGAAGGAGGAGGAGGAAGAGAAGGAGGAGGGGGAGGAAGAGGAAGAGAAGGAGGAGAAGAAGGAGGAGGAAGAGGAAGAGAAGGAGAAGAAGGATGAAAAGGAGGAGAAGAGAAGAAGAAGGAAGAGAAGAAGGAGGAGGAATAGTAGAAGAAGGAAGAGACGAAGGAGAAGAAGGAGAAGGCGGAGGAAAAAGAGGAAAAGGAGAAGAAGGAAGAAAGGAGGAGGAGAAGGAAGAGAACAAGGAGGAGAAGAGGAAGAAGAGGAGGAAGAGGCAGAAGATTGTATTGGACTTAGTGACTAATTGTTTCAAAAAAGTGAAAAACTTTTACTTTTAATTGGGTGAAAAACTGTGGGAATCTTCAGAGTCGGTTTTCACCCGATCTGTGCCAATCTGATATTTCCAATAAAAGCTATTCTTTGAGGAATCCACCTGTCTGGAGTTTTGCTTGATATGGATCTATTACTTGAAATCCTGATACCTGGGATGTCTTCTAGTCCAACCCCACCTCAAGCGGGAGGTAGACTAACAGAATAACAGAGCTAGAAGGGACCTGGGAGATCTTCTAGTCCAACCTCCTCCTCCAATGGAAAACCTGTACCATTCCAGACAAGTGGCTGTTGAGTCTTTCCTTAAAAGCCTCCGATGATGGACAGCTTCTGAAGGCCAGCCATTCCACTGGGAATCCTTCTCAATTAACCTTGTTCTTGGAATTCTCAGCCAAACAGCCAGGAAGCCTGGGGCTTGTGGTCCCTGCCTACCTGTAAGGTGGTCTTTTGAAGAACACGCTGATAAAAACCAACGGAGGCAACTGAGCATCCAGGAAAAACCCATTGGAACCCCAGCCCCATTAACATCCTGGCCCTGGTGTGCGTGTGGGGGAACGAACAGGAAGGCGTAAAGGGGCACCGCAGCTAATCTCAACAACGACATTTGTCTTCCCGAGCGAGGAGGAGAGGAGGCGGAATAATTAAGGGGGACGGAATGATGCCCCTCTTGAATTATCACCCCCCTCCTCTTTCTGATCACTCTTCACCCGTGAGTGGAGTTAATTGTTATGCAATCAATGTCAATGACAGCAGCGAGGCAAGGAAGCCGCTGTTCAGATGGTCAACCATAGAAAAGAGAGGGATGGATGCCAGATTGCATGGCCAGGAACTGTGGGCATCTCCTTTTCACCCTGGAGGAGACCTATTTTAAGGCAAGGATGCTTCTAGATGCTTCAGGCGGGAAAAAATATGGACTATCGGTAGTGAATTTTGAATTTTGATGTTGGGGAAGACTCTTGAGAATACGATGGAAAGCCAAGGAAACAAAGCTAAGGATTTATTTATTTATTTATTTTTGTTAATTGCTTACAGAATAATAGATATAAGTAAAAACATAGTTATGAATACACGGATACATATAAGAAAAATAAAAAATAAAAATAAAAGAAACAATAGGACTGGGACAGTAGGCACGTTGGTGCACTTATGCACACCCCCTACAGACCTCTTAGGAAAGGGGTGAGGTCAATAGTAGACAGTCTAGGTTAAAGTTTTTGGAATTTGGGGAAGAAACCACAGAGTCAAGTAGAGTATTCCAGATATTGACCACCCTGTTGCTGCAGTCGTATTTCCTGAAATCAAGTTTGTTGCGATTAACCTTGAGTTTGTATCTATTGTTTGCTCTTGTGTTGTTATGGTTGAAGCTGAAGTATTCATTGACAGGGAGGACATTGCAATGTACTGTATGATTTTATAGACTATATTTAGATCAGACTGAAGGTGGCATAGTTTTAGGTTTTCTAGGTCTAGAATTTCGAGTCTGGTGGCATAAGGTACTCTACAACAAGTAGAGGAGTGGAGAACTCTTCTTGTGAAATATTTCTGGACTTTCTCAACTATGCTAATATCAGATACGTAATGTGGGTTCAGACTGATGAGCTGTATTCAAGTATTGGTCTAGCAAATGTTTTGTATGCTCTAGTTAGTAGTGTAATATTACCAGAGAAGAAGCTATGTAAGATTAGGTTAACAACTCTTAATACCTTTTTGGCTATGTAGTTACAGTGGGCTCTAGCACTTAGATCATTAGAGATGAGTATTCCAAGGTCCTTGACAGAGTTTGGATCATTGACAAGGT